>KK115555.1:559001-636729 GCA_000611955.2 Stegodyphus mimosarum
CTTGTATAAGGTATTTCTCCCGTCTTCTTAGCATGCCTGGTCAACAAGCTAGGCGCGCATTCGAGAGGTCCGCGGTTCGAGTCCCGGCGAGGGTATTAATCATTTTTCACGTCTTTTGCTTCCAAAATATCCTAATGATCCTACAGCGGCGCCCGACCTAAAAAGGTTGTGGATAATGATTCTCCACCACCAGAATTATATATGGTATTTTTCCCGCCTTTTTAGTATGCCTTCGTGGTGTAGTGGTCAGCGCGCTCGTCGCGTATTCGAGAAGTTCGTAGTTTAAGTACACACGTCTTCTGCTTCCCAAATATCCTAATGACTCTACACTTGTATTTTGTGTGCCTTCTTGTTGCAGAGATATTATATGCTTACAAATATCTATGCTCTTTCTGGAATTCGAAACCGGACCCATCGGTAATGCAGTCAGCGTTACTAGCCACTGTGCCAGCTGGACGCCTAAAGTGGACACTCCCAGAATTAATAATCAGAACAACACGTTTTCTCGAGTTATACATTTTAATATAGTCTTTAAATTTTTAACACAGTCTCATAGCGGGTGATCTGCTGAGTCAGATTTTCGCACGTAAAATAAAAATCTAAACTTTCGTTTACGACTATTTTAATAGCCTAACTTAAAGTAAGAATTCCATCAAAACATTGAATTGACGACAACAGTGCTCCTGTAAATACATTCATCATCAAACACCTGTAAAGATAACCTGTAGCACAGCCATCATCAAATAGTGAGAATCGGTTCCCAGTAGGAATCAAATACTGCCTCAAACCACACTCAAATTAAGTGCTCGAGCTTTGATGAACGTCAGCATAAGGATTATTAAATGTTCCTTTTATAGTATTGATATATATCATAGTATAGTAACTTACACACAACTAGATTACTCATGATGAATACCTCATGATTGCTGTCCGATGACTGCAATTTGATTTCTAATGCGAAACTAACCACTTGATGCTTGGATGCACGTAGATTGTTCTCCTCCAGTTACATTCTCAGCTCTTTCTAGCATACGGAAAATGTGGATGCAGAAACCCTCATAAAACTGTGGTTTCTACATGCCATCCGAAGACTGTGCAGGCTGCTGTGTCTGTGTAATGAGATGGATTTTGTTTAACTGGCGGCTTACGGGAATCTTTTGTAAATTTATAATCGTCTCTGCTATTGTGGGAATCATTTTAGTGCATTATGTATTTTCATGTCCTTCACTTACGAGTTTTCTAACAGAATATAATAGTATCCCACAGGTATACAAACATTAGCGTATGGTTACAACATAGCTTCTCAACATGGTCATTTTTCCCTACCGGTGAGTGCTGAGGAGATCTATGAACTGATAAAAGAGACAAAAAATATCCTCTTTTGAAACAAATCCGCGAACGTTCACCTGAATATAGAAATATTAGAGTCATACATCTTACAAACAAGAGTCAAACTAAATCTTATCAGTCCAATCTTTACATACGTTAGTCTAGGTTGCACAGAAATATGATATATCATCGTTTTAAGAGATGAGAGCTTGAAGTGTAATAAAGCTTGTAAAGGAAGTCTTGAGCCAAAAAATATTTAGAAAATAGCGGTTAGAGATGCACTCATCCGAATTCGGAATCTTGGTGTAGCTACACAAGTGATCAGATTAGCTTAGCTGAGAAAATCTTGTTAGTGAGCACATCTGGGTTGCCTAGATAAATTCTTTCAGAAAGTATAGTGTTCTCTGCCTACATCATATTCGCTAATACTTGTGAATTCCATGTTTCTGCAGTTATATATTGTTATGAAAGCCGTAGGCAAGCACGCATGGCTATTTGTTTACCCAATCCTGTAATATACACTGGAACTTCAGCATCCACCAAAGTTGGAACTGTCACCGTGAGAGGGTGAGAGAACAAGATGGGTAGTAGGTAATAAAATATCCTTCCATTGCCATCGCCACAACAAGGCACAGTTGATAATGGAGATATATTTTTACCGTTAAGTCGTTATAAAGTACAGAAAAAAATCAACTGAATATTGTTCGCACTATATCACCTTAGCGTGTTGACGCCAATCTAATAAAAAATGCACTACTACAACAAACTCGAAACAATCTCTTACTTCAATAGAAAAAATATCAAATGTTTGTGTAAAACATTATCGCCTTCTCCAGTGCATGTTTTATGGTGTAGCTCGCAGAAAGTTAAGCTAGGAAGCAGAGGCCAGAGCTCGAGTTCCGGCAAAAGTATAGTTGAATTACCATAATTTATGGCTCTGAGAAACTTAACAGCTTACAGAGGCATCCTACTGAAATACGGTGGAGAATGATTTGTCCACCATATTTGATATCACTGAATTGCTATATGAAAACAAGGAAAAGTCACATTAAATATTTCAGAACTGGCTGATGGTCACCGCATTAAAGCACCCTGTTTCTATCCTAGGAGTTTTATTCATCTTAGGCAAATTCCGATTGAAATACTTTCGCAACTAATCTCCATTTTATGGCAAAGCTTAAGAAATTCTCTCACAAATGGTTCCCATGATGGTCTCTTCGAGAGTGAAACAGAAATGTTTATCAAAAGAGATAATTATCACAGTTTTCATTCATCCTCAGAATGAGCCAGTTTTCCATTATGCTCAAGTAAATTCTTGCAGTCTAGCTATCTGCTCTACCAACAAAGCAGACACACTCAGCATTTGTGAAATATGTAAAAAAATCTAAAAGGTTTCACATTTTATATTACGCCCGATGGGGCATTTTTTTTGTTTACAATATACACACGTTTCGAGAGCATTTGGCTGATATCCCTTTGGGCTAAAAATATTTAAAAACAAATATTTTTAGAATTTCCGATAGCCAGTCTCGAGAGCTAGAGATAAAATTTCTTTTTTTCATACAGTGCTGCCATTACTCGCTTTAAAATCACTGAATTCGTTAATCAAAAATTTGTTAAAGTTTTACAAAATATGAAATAGGCAATAAAAAAATTCGAAATTCGAAATTTGAGCTTCTAGGTGCTCATATTCAAGTGAAGGAGCACATTATTCAAAATCTGATGGCTCTAGGTACCGCTGTT
This sequence comes from Stegodyphus mimosarum, assembly GCA_000611955.2. Lineage (NCBI taxonomy): Eukaryota > Metazoa > Arthropoda > Arachnida > Araneae > Eresidae > Stegodyphus > Stegodyphus mimosarum. Next base: position 562,074 of record KK115555.1, read on the forward strand.
TTTTTCATAGTGCAAGAAATATTCACACATTCATGCAGATTCTTCATTATTTAATTTCCTTAAATATATTACAGGGCGATAATATTTTGGCAACAATTTGAAAAGTGATACAGCTGTTTATAGTGATTCAATGTAAAATGCTGTTTCTACTTTTATCAAAACGTTCTTAAGTATAAGCAGAATCTCGTAGCTGAAACTAGCTAAACATTTACAGGAGCTAGTGAAATACTGTCTTTGGTGTGTGAAAGGAGAGACAATTTTACATTCATGCCTTCTCCAATATTCGAGCCCGAGCCCTTCGGTACGTCAGTCAGAGTCACTAACCACTTTCTCGTCTGCGCGGCATTTTGCTGAGCGTATTCTGAGAGATGATTCCCACCAAGAATAATTCATGATAAATCTAAAGATGCAGGAAAATTTATTTCCTCTTCGTATCTGCCATACTATTGAACCATTCACATAGTCCGTTTTTTGTAAATACGCATTACAGTCATGAAATAAGCAAGCAAGAGGTACTTTAAATAATCTTTGAAAGACTATTTTCATTTCATTTGTGTGGAAAAGACAATATAACACTTAAAACGAAATATTACATAAACCTCCGAATATTCTACAAAACACTCAAAGGTGAAAATGAGATTATCTAAAGAGATTTGTTAGTGAAATCATTTAGTATTATTTCCGTGTAGTTCAATGTCGAATTTAAATATGTGAGATTATAAACAGCATCCCATTTGCAATACTGAGGCCTGCAATCGATAAGCTAGAGCTGGAAGGAATGAAATTTTACGATTTCACATATCAGTGTACTTGCAACAAATTCAAATCCGTCTTAGTTCCCATTTTGAATTAGGCACTGTGAAATTAATTGTCCAACAAACATGAAATTACACAAGAGATAGTCTATTTCTATTAAAGTTTGTATTAAGTTTCTCTGTGTCTGTTAGCAATTTTAGTTTGAGTATCTACTTCATAATTGCAGCCGATATTCCATACATTCTATTCATTACAGTCGTTAACCAATTTTTAAAGTATTTTAGATGTCATGGAAAACCTAATTTATTAAGGAGGTTGATATTAAACAAGACTTTGAATTATTTAGTGCCTATTTATTTCGTTTCCACATTTAAAACCTAAGTAATAAATTGATGCGCATTTTATAACCTAAATAAACTAATTGGTTTTCCTATTGTGCAACTTAAAAACTTCATTTGACTTCTTTTCACTTCTAAGTTTCTTTAATTTTTGTTCAAGAAATTTCGTTGATTGAATACATATCTTCTTATATGTTACTAATTTATTAAAATTAACTAAAGTTATGTCTCTACTTAAACACTATTATAGTTTTTTTAAAGAAAGTAATATTATTTCAAGGAATCAGTTAGTATAAATAAGTATTGTAAAATTACACTAAATTATTATTTGTATACGATGCTTTAAATAATGTTTTACAATTCAGCCTTAGGACATTTTACATAAATATTGTTCACCCTTTTCTCTTGCTTTTGTGATACATTAAAACATTTCCAATTAATTTCTTTACGGGAAAACGTATTCCTAGAAAAAAAGTAAATTTTATAGTTCCTCACAAACACGTAGGCACAGTTAATCCAAATTAATCTAAATTAATAAATCTTTGTTTACAAAATTCTTTTTTGGGCCTTCTGATTTTCCTTTGGTATAATATTTTTCGTACTTGATTTATTTTATGCCAGAGCATATTCTTTCTCCTATATTATTGTTTACAAATAACAATAAAGTTTCATCTGTTCATTTTCATGAAGTAACAGGAAACTGGGATACAAAATTTATATCTTTGAAACGTATCGGAGATTTTAAAAGAATATATAAAAGTTGTGAACATTTTACTTTCTGTCCCAAATAGGTCCATATTTATTCCCTGTGTTTATACAAAATAATTTTCAAAATCACAATACTCTTCACTACAATCAAAGGTTTCCGTTGATTTTTACTTATTAGGTACTTTAAAAAAATGAAAGGAAAAAATAAATTATTTCTTGCTATCACAGATTATTCAAATTGATATTCAGAAAACATTAATACATTTGACAAATTGCACCTTACGAAAACTCCATCTTAAACACTTTTCTTGAATGAAACAATAGTGGTAAATTCAATAATTCCAACGGTAAATTACGTTGTTTGTCATAATATTTCTTGTAGGCTTTTTCCAAATTAATCTCATTTTTTATTTTGCTGTCTTCTTTGAATAGATTCTAATTATTCACTGTCATCCTACTTAATAAACATCAATTCTGTGTTAACAGAAAACAGCTATTTGTAAAACTAATGGATCGTATTATAAGATTAAAACTACACATAAACAAAAAAAAAATTCAGAATATTGTTAAATATACCATGATTAATAAAACTTAATAAATATAAAACGTAGCATGCAACTGAATTACTTTTTTATTTCCTTTAACTGCGTTTCTAAACTAGGTTAATTACAATACTAAAGATTTGCTTTATCATTTTAATTCTTAATTTTTCCGAGAGTCAAGCCTCATTAGATTTTGCAAATCATGGCTTCAAAATAAGAAAAACATAAAAGAAAAATTACCATTATTGGCCGATCAGTTGATTATGAAAATTAAGTACAAAAGGTTAAATCAGATAAAATAAATATTTGCTCAGTAACGTCCAGAAAATTCTAATTATTATTGGGCATATTATAAGGCAGTGAGTTTTAATTTTGTTGAAAAAATTGCGTACAAATAGTTAGCATATTTCAAGTAATCAATAAAATCGTTATTCTCTGTTGGTTTAAACTAATCATAGGAAAATTTTACTTGCCATTATTTTCTATTAAAAATTTAATAAATGAAATTGCAATTCATTTTCTTCATATACAAAAGCTCATATTTTAGCACATGTTCAAGCTCTGTTCTTCATTAAAATTCGCTCCAAAACTTGATTTGTAGAGACCATTAAGTTTTTCAAAAGGAAAACATGAAAACTCAACTGTGCTTTCTCTAGTATTTGAATAGCGGATCTTTCACTTTTTAGTGTATGCATCATATGCTTACACCGTATGTGTGTAAAAATAAAAGTGTGGCAACTTCTATACGTTATATGTAGAAGAAAACCAACAGAATTCCAAGAAAACGTAAAAGTGACAATATGAAACGTAGCATATAAAAATAATTTCCTTCATGTCGCTTAAATCTTTCTTTGAAAATCATGATTTAAAATCAGCTATCTTTGCAGCTTCCTAATTATATGTTTTAATCAAATGTAATCAAGAATACTCACCTAGATAATTTTTTTAACTTTTTAGACTAATTAACTAAAACCATGTAATTTAAAAAGTTTTTTTACAGCATTTTGCTTATTTTTGCTTCGTTTTAACTACACTGTTAAATTTTTAAGATTATATATCTTTAAAAACTTAATTAAAATTTTGTCATTTATTTTATACCCGTAATAAAATTTTAAGAATATTTATAGCAACCAAAATATTTATTGGTTTTAGTTTCACTTAACCGCTGAAATTTTAATAAACGTTTTTCAATAAAAATTGTCATTGACAAAATAAGTATAATTCACTTAAGTCCTTCTATAAACACGCGATCAAATCTGTCAAGAATAACACTTCGGTTGAGCTTATTGGATTTAACCTACTTTATCACAGAGGATTTAGTAAGTTCTTTTCCAGTTAAATTTAATCGGATTGTACAGTATGAGTTCTTTTATTGAGAGCTAAATCATGTCCAAGATTTTGTTAAAAAATGGTGGTAATGTTTTAGTACTTAATTCTTTGAATCGTAAAATGGTTTGTCAATTTCTTTCATTAATAATAATAAACAATTCGAAATTAAATATTTTATTTATACCAATAGGTATTTAAAACATCATAAAACAAATTAATCATAAAAAAATTTTTTATCCCATATTATGACATATATTGGACAGTTATTTGCATATTTTAATTCTGAAAAATATTCCAAAATTTGCAAAGTTAAAATGAACGAAACGTTTCTTCCTTTTTCCGTGATCAATGTACTGACTATGTTTCGTTTTTTTTATTTAATTAGTGATACAAAATTTCTAGTCTAAAGGATCATTCCTTTAGATTCGAAATCTAAGTGTTATATTTCTGTTTAATTAGATATATGAGATGCTATCTGAAAGTAAACGGACAAACTGAAAGACAAATGATGAAATAAAAAGGTAAAGGAATAAATGTATGTTTAGTAAGAATGGCATCTAAGCTCTTGTTAAAGCAAGTTTAAACTGGTTAATTTGTCATATGCATATCAAAACTCCGGAGTCATTTTCATTTATTGAAAAGGTATTGTACAGAAAAAATTGCTTCGAGATTGAAAAATTAGCATTAAATTAAATAATAGCATTAAATTTTGTTACAAATTTTATAAGTTTGCTGCCTAAAAATTAGAGATGATTCGATTATATGGTGATGAATAGCTACCAAGAATACAAGTGCGTGAATGTTTCAACTGCTTTAAATGTGGGCGCGAAAGCTTTGCAGATGAACCAAATATAGGGTATCTTTTCAACTTCAGAGAATAGGGAAATATGGAGAAAATTCGTTCTGTGGTAAAAGATTCATTCTGTGGTCTTCCCTAGATCGTTTCTGCCTTCTTTCTTGCATCTTCGAAAGCCCACCTTTGACTGAATGGATATAGCACCCGAATGCTGGTAGTTTGACCTGTTTCGTATCCTTGCGAATGGCTGAATGTTTTCTTTGCTTTCCTTACGTTTAATGGGCATATTAGGAAATTTCAATTAGAACGTTCTTCAAGAATGCATCCCTGCCCTTAAGCAAATAAGCTTGGCGAGGTTTAACAACCTTTTTCAGGATCTTTTTAGGTCTAGGCGAACGGTCTGGCTGCATTGGTGATTTCGTCCTTTTATCCACGTTACACGTGGATACGAGCCAATTTATCTTCGAAGGCATCCTTATCCCTAGGCAGATAGTCCTCCAGTTCTTTACTATGGGCAAAATAAACAAGCAAACAAAACAATAAAAGTTTATGCGAGGTGTCTGCGATTGAGAGTGTAATACTAACGGTACAAATTCGTAAAATACATTTTGTAGGTATTACGCAGCATATTCATTCATTATGCGTCCCCTTATAGAATCTGGAGCTACTTTTGGCAGTGAACTGATTCTAAGGCCAGCAGGTTTAAGTACAGCGTATTAAATAAAATAACTTCAACAAAATATCTGACAATGTAAATAAATCTTCCGCAATTATTCTACCTATCTAAGTGATCTATGAGTATTAAATGTATGATTTTATCCTTTACTTTCATTCCAGGTTTTAGATTTTGAATTAATAACATACAAAAGAGAGAACTTCGTGCTATTTTTATCATGAATTTTCTCAGAAATTCTTGAAATTGCATAATTTTATTTCGTCAAATAATCAAAACACTTAAATATACTTATAAAATTATAAATAAATCTATTCCATTATAAATACTCCAAAATATAATTGTCTTGTGCTTAGTTTATAGTTACATCGGCATCAGTTTAATCTATAAACTAGGAACCCATTTCAGGAATATGCTTTTGTAAGCTGAGATCATAATCGTCAATGACAAAAAATGAATATATACTGAAAGACAAAAAGGTATTAAATTTAAATCAAAAAGATGATTGCAGTTTTTTCTTAGTGCCTCAGTTCAAAATGACAATTTGTATTTTATATATTACTATTCTGTAGTTGTGCAGTTTTGGCTTTTTTGCATATGTAATCGATAATTCTAGCTACGTGAAATAGAAGAGTAAGTGTAATGCATCCATCTTTAATTTCACCACTAGGAAATGCATTAGCCTCAATTTTAAATTGCCTCGTGTAATTCTAACGCCTCTTTTTTCAGTCGCATTTTTATTGGGCGAAACATTAGTTAAATATTTCAAACTTAACAGAGAATTAAATTTGTTCCAAACACATACAAACACATTAACAAATTATATGAAATTGCATTCTACGAGGGTAAGTTTTCATTTATCACTGGCTATTCAGTTGTTTCATTGATTATGGCAAAAGTATATGAAGGTTGCATATCCTTAAAGGACTGCCTTCATGAAGATCGAACTAATAGAAATGGCTCGTATTTACATTAAACACTGGAATATCACCAAACTCTCATGCAAGAAACCCTTTCCCCATGAAGTGAATCTGGAGCGAACTGCTAATATTAATCAAGCTTATATACTTGGCTTCTTGTGAACCACTTTATCGTTGAATTTATCTAACGTAATATTTATCCTACTACTAGAACGAAGTTATTGAACATTCAGAAATTAAGAACAGCAGGTATTTTGTATTACACCTGTTAAGTACTTTTACATTTATAAGAGAAAGTAATGCATTTATATTATTTACAACACAGGTACGAAATTCTGTTAATATATGTAATAGCTTAACTTGAATGCTAACATTTTTTATTTCCAATGACACGTTAAATTACAAAATTAGGAATCTTCAAAAATAGCAGATATTTGCAGTGCAGTTAAAAAAGTACCGAAATAATTGGCTCGGAGTATTTCTAGCTTGTGAGAACCAAATTGTCTTGTGCTACTCCACAATACTTCAAGTGATATCTACTCATAGGTTCCATCTCAATGTAAAAATGTTAACATGAATTGTCAGAAATAATAATCTTTCTCAGACAAATGCGGATCCTGAGTACTCAAAACTAGACCAACGCTTTATATCAAGGCCTATCGAGTTTATCCAAGATCTTCCATGGCTTTAATGTTATTCTAAAAATATGCTTCATATTTAATTTCTGTTTAATATAAATACGACTTGAATGATAACGGATATCGGACAAAGTTGGTTGTAACAGTTTCAATGAGGTTCGTACAAAACAGATCGGTTTGTTCTTTTCCAACATTATTGCAATGCTAGAACTTCATTGTAGTCCAACTCATTTGCTTTTAAATCTTAAGAGCGAAGAATTCCGTATGATGTAAAGTCTTTATTGAGCTAATGATCTAGACTACCATCTGGTAGCCAGATTTCTTAGATTTATGGTTTGTTACCAATAACTGTTTCAGTGCGATTCAAAATGCCTTCCCTTATTTACGGAAAACCGTTCCGTATTTTTCTGCACTTGAATATGAATTGATCAGATACAGACTTGGGCTACATTTAAATAACACACGATCACTGAGCTAAGAATTTAACGAGGTTAATGCCCACTTATCAAGTCTGAGGTCTCATGGACAGCTTGCTTAGCCTGTTATCAAAACTTAAATACTTACTGGTTTCGGAATCTTAATGCTAGCAATTGATCACTTTCAACCTTAATGCGGCAAGCGTAGGAGTGTAATTTAGCAGAAAGTAACCTGTCAACATGCGGTAGACACGCGGTTTAATCAATTCGAGCTGCATGATAACTTCAAAGCATAATTCGTCTTCTTTTTCTTAAGCGCTCATTTCTGTGTTTTGGAGTGAGTATTCGTATCGAAGAAGCAGAAAGATTAGGCAAAAAAAATCTAGAAAGACTAATTATCGAAACATAGGTAAAATTTACTAAACAAAGCTGCAATGCTACTCCTGCATATCATCTGCTCACTTTGCAATGTCAGTTTGAGCAGGTATTATATCTGGATGCCATTCTGAGCATGATAAATTAAGTAATATTAGTAGGTAAGTAGGTAACGGTTTTATGTTATAAATTTCCCATAAATATAGAGTACTTTGAAAATATTAAATGATGATTAAAAATAATTAAACATGCTTCTTTGAGACTGTACGATGATGCATAACAATAGTTTCAATATTTAATTATCCTTGAAATTTATATAATTTTCACATTATTTTTCGAATTTACAAAATAAAATTAACAAAACACAAATTTTCTTAACTTTCGACAATATATTAAATTTTCATCAATGTATAATACACCGTAGTAAATTAGTTCATTTAAAGTAATGCAGTATCAAATATATATTGCTGATCATACAAAATGCAACATAAAGAAGAACAACAAATAGTACAAATCAAAACATAACACAATGTCAAATTTATTTCAGACATTACACATAGTATCAATGTTAATTGATTTCACATACAGCCTTCTTTACAATGAGGATGATGAAAAATTTAGCAGTGAGTGTTGTCTGCAGGTTTGTTAGTAACAGCTGCTACACGCCGTGACATTAAGCGAAAGTGTTTTTTAACGTGTTGTTGGAGAACGGTAGCCTATGCTGTCTCAACACTAGTGGCATAATTCATCTGTTATACCCTAGAGTGCGGCATACTGAGCTAGACATTCTCCAATCATTGACTGGACATGTTCAATGGGCGACAGATCTGGAAAGTAGTCCAGGATGTCAGTCCAATAAGGTGGGCTAAAAAGAAAGCTTAAACATTGCGTGTAACCTGTTATCGAGCATTGTGTTGTTGAAATGAGATCGCAGGCAAGAGTTGAAGAAAAGGCAGGAGAACATGCTGCAAAACCTAGGATGAGAGCTAGGATGGTAATTGCCTAGACAATACGTACTAGGGAGGTGCAGGAATGGAATTCAATAAAACTCCACACCAAAAACCTGGATGCATGAGCAGTATGACGATGCGTAACACAACAGTCGAGCAGTCTCTCCTTACTGTATCTCTAAATTCTGATTCGACTATCATGGGACTGCAGGCAGAAGCGTGTTTCGTCCGAAAACACGATGTCATACCATTCGGATGTCCATCTTCGTTCTGTGCATCATTGCAAACGCAAAGGTTTTAAAATTACTTTTTAAAACGTTTTAAATTACTTTTTAAAACGTTTTAAATTAATTTTAAAACGTATTTAAAATTAAAGATAGGCGAAGCAATGAACACCTAGCGGACAGTCCACTATACTGTAAACGACGTGGAATTGTTCTTGAGGACATGGATTATTGTGTTATAGACTGCGTTTGTTGTGAAATGTTTGTGGATGTGGCAGTGCTCTCCATCAGTGCTATGCGAAGAATATGCCTGTCTTCTCGTGAAGTAGTGCCGCAAGGCGGTTGCAATTGCTTTTGTCAGTGAGGCGTTCCCTCCTGTATCCATCAATTCCACATTCGTATAGTTGTTTCTTGGCTACGTCCGACACTATGATCGATTTCCCAGAAGAATAAGCCACAATCTCTGTATGCAATGATGCCTCAGTCGAACTGAGAAACGTGCTGAAATGATGCTCATGTTTTTCTACGAGTCATACTGAAACTGCTTTCCTTCCTTTATGTACAGGGAGTGGTGTAGTCGCCCATGATTTACGCGTGCTCTAAAATCTCAATCATTTGCGTATTCCATCGAGGTATACATATGAGGCAAGTTTTATGCTGTTTGGATGCTTCTTTTATAGTTTTGCATTTTGCCTGCTGTTTACATTAAATTCCAATCGACATAACAGGGATTATTATTTTGTAGATTACTTGCGCATTTCTTGTCAAAGCAAGTGCTCAGAAATGGTATTTCCCTAACTAATGTTTATATATGTTAAAAGATATGCTATACTTTGGAAAACAATTGCGATTTTTGATGCAGTGAATTTCACTCATAAACCTTTTTAAAAGCTTTACGCTATTTCATGGCTAAAAGCATAACTTATTTCATAAAGTAGCGAGATTCCCTCACTGAAAATTAACAGTACGGGACCTTACTGAAATTATTTACAGTTTATTCCTTCGATGGCAGTCTCCGAAGGCAAAAAATATGATTTTAATTTACTACTCAAGAAGTAAATAAATAGAAGTGTTGAAAATGTTTGTAAATAAACAGAAAGTGTTTCCTCTCATAAAGGATGAGTATAGAATAAAGCCTTACCTAAAACACACATAAAATATTAACATATAATTTTATTCTGACATTCATTCCACTTATTATATTTCGTAATTTCTATGAATTATTTCTCGGGAAATCCTTGTTTAAACTTTATTCCTTCAAACTCTCAAAATATTTCAAAATAATGATACCATTATACCCAAATTTGTTCCGTTATGTATCATTATATTCAATCTAATGCTCTCAATAAATTGGAAATTCACTTCAGGAACTTCCTTTCGCAAGCTAAGGTCATAAACTTAATGACGATCATTGAACCGATAAAGAGAGACAAATTGAAAGGTGATTAAAGGTGTCCTCAGCGCCTCAATTGAATCTATCGCTATGCGTAACATGTATACCAGCAAATTTTCTTTAGAAAGTGCTTCACGAAGTCATCCCTTCCTTTCCCTTCGCTTAGGTAGATAGCCCTATTGTTCTTTGTCTTAATTAATTAAAAAAACAAACCAATTTGAATGCTGGTATATTTCCACAGTACTACTTTTAAAGTTATTGGTATTTTCTCACGTGTAGTAGAAATTTATCTATGAAAAATAGAGGAGTAATGATGGTATGACAGTCTTTAACTGCACCACAGCCAGTATACATCAGCCTAAATTTTTAATTGCTTTATTCAATGGCAGTTGTGACGCCTTTGATTTCAGTGGTATCTCTGTTTGACATCACGTAGATATTCCCTACCCATAAAAGGATTAATCTTACTTCAAACAAAAAAGGACCGTTAGCAAAGTATTTAAAGTGCATTGCAATATTAGGTTAAATTTTCATTTGTTACTGGCTACTTAGATTTTTAATTGGTTTTGGAAAAGTATAAGAGGATTACATATTTTCGATGGCAAACCTTTGTAGAGAATCTTCCATAGAAAGTCCGCTCCTAGTCGCATTACATACACTGTAAACAGCAAAAATCCCCATTTAAATAATCCTTTCACCAAGAAGCAAATCTGGAATGAAGTACCAACGTTAACTCGTCTTAACCACTCGTCTAATGGTGTACTAGGATTTATCTGATATCGTATTTAACGTTATTACGTATTTGAGTGTATTTTGCACTTCTCAACTATTTGATCGTTTATTTATTATTTTTATTAATGTGGTATAAATGATTTATTTAATTAATAACATTACTTTTATTTTAAAATGTTCTACAATTTTGTTCTAATTTTTATATGCTGCTGCTTATTAATTAGTAGCTGAAATTGCAGTAATGCATAGGGTAGCCATTTTTTATTACTTTTGTAAATCTCCTAAGCAGCCGCAGGTGGTTAGAGATGCTGACTGCTATGCCTAAGGGCCCGGGTTCAAATCTCGGAGAAGGCATGGATGTTTGTAAATGCATAGTGTATGTGCAGCATGAGGGCACTCTGCTACAAGCCGAAAGTCCTCTCAAGAGGCTGGTGGTAGGGGAAGAGGGATGAGAGACCCTCGAACCCATCCCCCCGAGGTGTTCGCCATCAAAATTGGGGGCGGAACTGAGCAAAGTCGTACTGTCACCTATATGGTACTCAAGGCTCATACCAACAAAAGGCGCAATCTTGCGATCTTACCACGATGAATTTCGCGGACTTATCTGATATTCCTGCCAGACAAGTGAGGTAAGTCACAACAACAACAACAAATTCTCTTAAACTTAGAATCAGTTCAAGGTAGTAGACTTTTCTCGACTGGTAACTAGCAACTAAGGCCTAGCAATTAAAAATTATATTTCTTTGTATTGAGTATGTACGTATTATTGCATGTAATTTAGGCGTAGCAGTTATAAAACATTATGTTTTATATTTGTTTGCAACATACAGGTACCTTGTATGAGGAACTCAGTTCTGCGTTTCGAACGGTGTGCGAATATCATGGCATGTTACTAGCGCTTTGAGTGTGAATCTAATTTTGATTTATTTTCTGTTTAGGTAGAGGGTAAATACAAAAAATGCGTTTGAACATAAGCAAAAACAAATAACAAAGGAAAGGACATGTAAGTATATTTATTATTATTATATTACCATTACAAAACTGCAAATCGTTCTTGGTGATAAATACAGGAAAGGGCATGGTAAAGTTTCTTCTAAGGAAAAAAAACAGATGCTAGTTCCTGCTTTAAACATCAATTACCTCTTCGCGAAGCGGAAAGAAGTCCAATTCATAACCAACTAACAGCATCCTAGCTAAGCTGAAGTGAACAGACGAGAAGGTCTTTCCAATGCCAATGCTGTACAGTACATTAGGATCATTCTGTGAGAAGTTAAAAATAGCCTGCATTACATAACTTCTAAGAATCTGGATCTGACGTAAAGCAAAAATAGATCTGCAACAAGAAGAAGGACAGCTGAGACTTCCTTCGCTAATGGTAAATCCGCAATATACATATTAAGGTTAACTGTAAAACTCTGTACACACATGCATATAAATATTTTTAAGAATAATAGTATAACGCACTGATAAGTAAACTTAAAAATAAGACTTTTTTAAATGCAAACTGCTTTAATGCAGATAACATTGACAGTTCTTATGCATACTAAGCTTTCTAAATCGTCATATTATCAGGATGAAATTTGTTGTTTTAGACGATCTACATGTCACATAGATTGGGGAAAGTAACACAAAAATGAGTGAAGCAAAGATAAAATATTTATTGAATTTTATCAGAAATTGAATACATAGAATTAAGTTGCAGCTTAAAAGGGCATTCTATCACCCAGAGCATAAACATAAATTGCGATGTTCATAACTGAAGGACAAAGGATGATGAGAAGGGCAAAGGAACAAAGGAACAGTTTACTCAACTAAACTACTTCTATTAACTTATTTTTTAATTGTTGTAGGATATGCACAAATTTCCTGGCGAATCTGATAGAATGTTCCACATACAGGCGCTGTGTCGATTCGATTCTTCGGCAGCTGCGCAATAAATTTTCATGTTTATTTATGCAATATATTCATTGGAAGAGGTGAGTCATTAAGCTTATTCTGCAGCATTAAACTTGAAAAATCAATGATACCCACGCCTGGACTCGAACTCCAGACCTTCCGATCGCTAGCCAGACGTGCCTTCTAATTCCACCACGAAGGCACGTGATAAAGCATTAAATTCTTTACAAGGTAAACGTCAGTCAAAAGGCAAAGTTTCGTTCTACCTTTATATCTGATTATCTACTGTTCTTAAATATTGGTTAAACTTGTCTATTTTTGTGACTGGAAAAAGGAGAGGCAAATGATATCAAGCTTAAAACAAAGTTGTTATCTAAACTAAAAACGTTAAAATTAATATATTATGAATTAGTTCCTTTTAATTTCCCCTAAGCACAAGAAATTCATGCTTAATGAAACGAATGCTTTAAAAGGTGTTTATGATATTTTTTTAATTAACTTTATAGATCTATAAAAATAAATCTATCTTTCGAAATGTTACTTCGAATTTATTTCGTTTGATGCAGTAAAAGCAATTCCAGTATATATCCTTATGAAAACTAATTAGACTACTAAATATCCAAATTCATCAACAAGACATGGTGAAAAAAAAACTTTTCATCATTTTTTAAAAATAATATCTAAACCCAATGCAATATATATTTTACTTTTTAAATAAAATTTAATTAAAGTGCTAATGCTCCGACTTCTACATAATAAGGTTTATTATTTATCTTAATTACTTTCTACACATGTTTACATTTCGCATGCCCGGAAATTCGCTGTAAGAAATCTAATTATCCAGCGACTAAATTTCATATTTCTCTCTTTCACATTTCTCTTTGAGTAAACAAAAAAAAGGGGGGGAAGAGAAGAAAGTTGACAAGAACACGCGAACCGTTAAAGGATTTTTTCAGTCATTCTTTCGTAAATTACAATTAAGGAATAGAAATGCAGTTTAAACTTTCCGTTCTGAAACAAGAAATTAATAGACACCGTCAACTGTAAATAATTTCTAGTTTACGCCAAATCCTTGCAAGAAATTACTGAAAGTCAGTTATTAGACATTCGCAGTTCCAAATATGCTTTCACCTTCGAGATAGCGTTTGCAAACATAACAATAATTAGTCAAATTAATTTCAGCAGTTCATACATGAATTACAATACAAACTTTACGTTGAAGTGTTTCTTTTGCTATGAAAGGGAAACAGTTTAATACAAAATTTAAATTATGCAAAACAGCAACCTTATTTTGGTAAAGATTTTAAATAAGATACGTAGAGTTTTATTTAAAAGCTACATCGAAATGAGGTTGCTCTTTTGCTTGTCTAAAATAAAGTTCTATAATGTCTGTACTTTATGTTTTTGATAATATTAATAAGTACTAAATTTATAATAACTATGTAACTTAAATTTTCGATCATCTCCAATAATCTGTGTTCCGAACAGAATTACACACTTAGATACTGTTAACTAATTTCTAAGGTGCTTAAAGTCGTCAACAAGCTGCTGGTTGAGCTGTGATGACGTGAATTTGCAGCAGACTCATATCTCATGAATTATCTAACCGTGCTATAACGCTTATTATTAATTTTCATTATTATCAATTTTTCTGAACAACAGAAAGAGTATATACTATTTTACACGTCTAACTTGTAGAGACATTAGGTATTTTTTTTTGGAACAAGAGAGTTGAAAATATGCAATGCCTTCGCCGGGGATCGAACCACGGACCTCTGAAATACCGGCTCAGTGTGCTGACCATTACACCACGAAGGCAAGCTAAGAATGTGGGAGATATACCTTATATACTCCCCTTTTTAAAGGGCGACTAGGGTTTTAGGGGACCTAGTCGCCAAATCCTGGGTGTGGAGAGTCATCATCCACAACCCTTTTAGTTCGGGCGCCACTTGTAGAGACATTAGGTATTTTTTTTGGAACAAGAGAGTTGAAAATATGCAATGCCTTCGCCGGGGATCGAACCACGGACCTCTGAAATACCGGCTCAGTGTGCTGACCATTACACCACGAAGGCAAGCTAAGAATGTGGGAGATATACCTTATAAACTTAATAATCGTATATGTTGTATCTTCATGAAGGTTAGGCTAGTCTTCCTTATATTATCACGGAAATTGAAAGGCTGCTTAAAAAGCAAAGGAGTTTTACTTCAAAAAATAGTAATTTCTTACAAACTGGTTTAAATCTTAAATTTCCGCTGCAGCTTTTTTTATAAGTTTTCAGTTTCCCTTCTGTTCTTCGTTCCTTAATTTTGTTCTTAGGTTCTTGTTTCGGCTTCAGTTCTTGATTTGTTTAAGATATATATTTAAACGAAAACCGTTTTTTTCTTACTAATCTTAACATTTAAGAGTAAAAAATCAAAACGATTAATGGCTTTAAATACAAGAAAAGTTTATCGCTCAATTAACATTGCTCCAAACCGTACAAAGGTGCTTAATTATGTAAAGACTGTATCATATACTATTTCTCACCCAAGGCGCGAATAATACATAATTTATCAATAATCTATTTTATTAAAAATGTTAGCTGTATGTTGACTTTCGTTGAGCGCAGAAAACTTTAACTCTTTTAGAACTGGTTGTTAAATAATAATAGAGATTTGTCATAAAATGCTTGCTAACCCTCTTCCGTAAAGTGAAATCAAATGGAAAATAAATATAAGGATGATTTTCATTTGTATTTTCATGTAATCACTGTCACTTATAAAGAACTATAGCAAAAGATAAATACATTAAAACAGGAGTGACCAGCCTTATCTGGAGAAAAAAAGATGCTTGCCACTTCTAATTTTTCCAACATACTAAAAAATATAAAAGGCTGAAGAAAATGTTAGGCGGATTATGCGATGTTTACTGAGTAGTGGACATTTAAAAAACAATGAGCAAATGGACAACTAAAAAACAATAAATAAAACAAACATACAGTCTAGGGTTTTATAGTTAATACACCTTTTTAAAGGTTTAGTCAGTTAAGTAACAATAAATAAAACAAACATACAGTCTAGGGTTTTATAGTTAACACACCTTTTTAAAGGTTTAGTCAGTTAAGTTATTTACAAAATTAAATTAATAATTTGAAACATTTAATTTTAAATAACTATTAAACAGTCAGTACTTAATTAATGTCGTTTTTGAATATGTAATTTTTTTACCAAGTCATCTATATTAGGATTAGTTCTTGAAGACGCTAACAGAATTTGGGGTTTTAGGTGCATATCAATTTAATCTTGAACGGTATTTTGATTTTATTTTGTTCATAATGGAAAACATTTTTTCACAAACATATGTGGATTCAAACCTATAACAATACCTGATAGCCAAACCGTGTAAATTTGGAAAATTGCTTATTGAGAGAAATTTCCAAAATTTAATATAATTTGTATCACTTGTAGCTGAAATAAGTTCCTCATATTTGCTCTTCAGTGTAGTATGCTGCTGTAGGTCAATAATTTGGATTTGGATTCCAGTCGGGTTACAATTAACATCTTGCAAAGAAACTGAATTATTATATTTATTCTAATAAGTTTAATGAGTGTATCTATCCACGGAGTTGATACAGACGATATTTGTATCATTATTTCGAATCTTTTAATTCAATTAAGTCTTCGCGTGCCACTGTTAAAACTCCGCCGTGCCACACTGTGGTATGCGTGCCGTGGGTTCGCCATCCCTGCATTAAAATGACACAGACACCGAAAAATGTACAAAACTTTCTATTCAAATGAAAATCAGAATTTATCGGAATATTTTAACAAAAATTTCATAATGACCATAAACACTAGGAATCAAAAATACTAAACAGCTTCAAGACTTTCCCCAAATTATTATCATCTATGGGAAAAGCTCAGAATGTGCAAAAATTGCATTATTGAAATCAACAGAATTTATAAAGCTTTGCTTTCAAAACATCGCGAACAGTTTTCGCCTCTAGTGTACTTTTCGAGGTAACCTTAATAGAGTAATATAGTTAAAGCACAAGGTATTTTCTCCCTCCTTTCTGCATGCCTTCCTGGTGTAACTGGAAGCACATTCGACGTGCATCTGGGAGGTCCGAAGTTTGAATTCTGTCGAGAGCATTTCACATGTTCTACATTCCATCATCGATATACCTAATGACTTTACCGGACAATATGTAGCAGAGTGAAATGAGATATAATAAAAGCTGAATTTTGAATCAGGTAAATTCTAATAAATTCATATAATGTCATTTACAGTCTACTTAATGAATAACTTTCATACACATTTTACTATCATAATTAACAAAATATGTTTCTAATATTATATATTTGGTATTTCGACCCAAGATAACAGTTTATGCCCTATATATGAAAGGCTTTAAATTATTTTCTCTCTTGAAGCACACATCAAGAGGAAACCGATTTAGTGATGAGTTATTGTTTTTATAGTGATTAGTCATATTTAAAGTACTAGCAAAGAATGGGTTCATCAAAAAACTGTCCAAAATCTTTTTGAAGTATGTAGCCACTGAAAGTAACTGCTTGCAAAGAGGACTTTGTGAAGCAACCTTTTGCATTAATTTTGATAATAGGGCTAATTGAAATCTGAAAATTTTCTTGAATGCTCTTATACACTCAAACAGGAAAGCGATAGTCTAATCTAAATACTTAGAATAATTAAAAATGTTAATCTTCCTTTAATTCAAGATATTTATAACAATCAATTGTAGCTACTGAAACATATTCTCAATATTGCTGCGAATTAAGACTGTTCGTGTTCTTCCTGCGGATAATCTGCCAGAACCGGAAAGAAAACTTGATCATTTATGACAGCTCAATGCAAACATAAATTAATATAACTGATGAAAAGAGGAAATATTAGTCTTTCTATTTTAAACGTTAAAATCTATTTCTGCCTATCACAAATGAGCAAAAATTACAAATTAGGTTCATGAAATTTAAGATCGCCTTAGAAAAACGCAACTTTAATAACTTTAACGCAACTTTGTTGAAATTCTGAATACTAAGTAATGAATTCTGATGCTCATCCTTTTAAACACTCTCTTCTATATATTTTCAGTGGGAAAGGCGTCAAGCAAACTTGCCTAATGTTCGCTGAAATTCTTTAGTATTCTTTTATAAGTATAAAATGGCGTTTTTGGAAAATCCTAAAATAACTTCATATATGGAGTTATTTCAACTGGTATTGCCATCATGGTAAAAAAATGCCTAATTTCTTGTCACTAGGCTATGCATCTACATGCTGCAGCTTTAAGCTCGTTCATTTGAGCTTCGGCCTTTCTATATAATGACCACCTGTATTTAACACCTCAACCATATCACTGAACATTAACTTCAATTACGTTTTTGCTTATGATTTATCTCGTATACCTACTGAACTTTATTCTCACAATCAATGGCATCTGAAAGTTATGGATTATCTACAATGTCAAACTGGGATAGGGCTTCGGCCCGGGAACCTGAGCCTTGTGACCTCAGCCACCTAGGAATCAAATAGGCATTAAATGCAGCAACTTAAGTTCTCAAATTCGAAGAAAGTGCACCAATGCAAAATTTAAGATTAGGCTAAATATTAGCCTCGTTTTGGTTAAGGTTTTGAATAAAATTTAGTTGATTTCAATGGCGATTAAACACGCGTCCGTCTTTTTCAGAAGTAGAATTATTTTTGCTTCTGAGGAAGAAGGACCTGTTTCTGATCATCTTCGAAATCGATAGAATTTTATTCAAAACCTACGTCAAATTGTTTTTATTTTACAGAATTTTGAATTTAATTTATTTTTCAACTATTTACAAATTTCTAAAACTTTGCATTCGGAGTTTAACTTGCAATCTTGTAATAAAACTAATTAATTAAGTTCATTAAAGTATAGTAATTATACTCAGATATAAGGTAAATTGAAATGAACAATAAGATACAGATAAAATAGAACAAAGAAAAACATAAACCGAATAATAAAAAAAGAAAAAATACACACACTAATACATAATAATTAAAACTAAATATACCGCAAAAATTTAAATATTATTACATCATATGCAATAGTACTATGTAGCTTTTATCAAGCGTAGAATATGATTATTAAATGCAAAATAAAGATCTCAAAATTCTATATCAGACGTTAAAGGTATCTTTCATATTTAATTTATTATTAAAGTTTATATTAAGATGCGTAATAAAATATTGACTTCATGATATCGTTTTTTAATATCATCTTTATGATACTTTAACCCCCTAAATGGCGCATGGTGTAATTTAAATATTTCCAACTAGTCAAAAAGGCTCCAGTAGCAAAGTTCATCATTTTCTTATAGACCCAGTTTGCATGGTGTCATATGACACTATATTCCACTTTATTTCTCCTGCAACAAGTACAGTTGATGGTCATATTTCTTTATTAATATATGAGAGAAACTTATTTCTGCAACCACATTGCCTTTTCTGCTTGCTTATCTTAGTTTCTCCCTTTCAAAGGAATGCATCCTCTTCGCTTGATTTAGAAGAGAACAAACAGCATATATTTTCAAAAAGGAATAATATGATACTTCCACTTGCTTTTGCATTTAACTTTATGTTATGTAATTCAAATTTTAGAATAAATTCATATTTGTAAATATGAGGATATGTTAAGTTTTATTTCTAATATTTATAAATGTCAAGTATTTAAAAAGTAATCGTTTTCCTAGATTTTCTTTTGGTATTATTTTTTCTCAGTGTTTTGTGCGATATATATTTTCGGTTATTTATAAATGTTTTGGGCCTCTTTTAGAGCCTTTAATTCCATTTTTATGCTACATGTAGTACTTAATATAAAATAAAGGTAACACATAATTTGTCTAGAGAATTGTTTTAATTCTTATTGCTTTAATTTCCCCCGGATCGAAACGAAAGTCTTAATAACAAACTTATAATAAATAAAAGATCATAAGATCTCCAGTTTGTTTTCTGTTCAATATCAGTACATGGCTCATCAACAGAAACGAAAAAAATAAGTTCCAATTTAAAAACTTCAAATTACATTTCATAGAACAGTTTAAAGTTAAAAATGTTTTAAATAAAAAATTGAAAAGTATGAAAATTAAAAAGTATATAAAATCGTTGCAAAATTAAAAATTATAACCATACAAATATTTCACTTTTCTTTTCAAATTAAATTAATGTACCCTATTGCCAATTTATAAAATTAAACTTTGACTTAAATCATAGCTCAAGTCAAAAGATAATTCCAATTTTAAAAGCTATTACATTCATCTTGGAATTCCCTTGTTGAACATAAAGTACTTTAGAAAGACAAATGTACTAATATTTAAAAGTACACTGAAGAGCAATTGAATTAAGGATACCTGTATAGTAGCGACCAGCTTTCGACTTGATGACAGTTGGATTTACCTTGGCATGGACTCATCACTGGACTCGATGGGAAGTCATACGTATCCACGACTCCTGAACAATATCTCAAAATTTACGAAGATTAGATGGAAGTTGGTAGGTATCCTCGAATATATCTCTTAACTGCATTCCAGATGTGCTCGAATGGATTCAGGTCAGGTGGCTTTGACGGCCAGGAAACCACGTGCTGGTCTGTGAAACGTTCATCTAACGTTTTTCAACATTTCGATTGTCCACTGGCGATGGCCCGTGCCCATGCTAATCGTTGCGCCATGTCTTATGCAGTCAGCAAAGGGACTCTAGTTGGACGATCACTCCTATCGTAGAGACATTAGGTATTTTTCCGACGATAAGAAGCTGAAGAAATGAGCAATGCCCTCGCCGGGATTCGAACCACGGACCTCTCGAATACGCGCAGAGCGTACTTGACTATTATACCAAGAAGGCATGCTAAGCAGGCGGGAAAATACCTTATATACTCCCCCTTTTAAAAGACAAATGGGGATTAGAGAACCCAGTCCCCAAACCCTGATGGTGGAGAATCATCATCCACCACCTTTTTTAGTACGAACTCCACTGTAGAGTTATTAGAATATCTTGTAGTAGGAGACGGGAAGAATGAGTAATGCCCTCGCCGGGACTCGAACCAGGGGCCTCTCGAATACGCGCCGAGCTTGTTGACCAGCACAACACGAAGGCCTGCTAAGAAGGTGGGGAAAATACCTTATACTGTAACTCATTGAGAAAAGACTTTTTTATGGTGTGGCAGCTTACATGCTGCTGTGTACTAGCTTTAAACTGTTGTCTAATCTGTTGCACTGTGGCCAGTCTATCAGCTGTTATAATGCGAGCTAACGAACAACGACCTCGGAACATGCTGTTGTGCGCATTAGTTGACCCTGGCAGGAATGGTGTTAGTGGAATCGATGTACTCATGTCACACCCTTAAAACAGTGGTGCGTGAAACTCCGAGTGTCTGCATTACTTCCGAAATGCAGTGACCCATTCGTCGGCTCCGACGATCCCACCACGATCAAATACGCTTAGATCCGCACTAATTGAGCATGCATTTCTAGTACATATTCATTCATGTTTAGTAATGACATCTGAAAAAATGCAGCATGTGAAGTCAATTAGTTACGTTTTTAAGCTGTCGGCTGCAACTGAATGAATAATATCTAAAATCGTATATATTATTTAAAATTAAAACACATAGCATGATTTTATATTTCAGGAAAAATATTAAATTAAACAATTTAAAATTACCATATTTACTATCACGGGAAAGTTACGAATTCCTTAGTATGATAGGATAAAACTTCCAATATCTATCTGCTCATAAAACTGTCCCTATTTTTAAAAACGTTTTCTGTGTATACCATGAGACTTATAACATCGTATACTGACATACATGAATATTTCTCAGCAAATCTTATGAAAATCTGCAATCATTCTTCAGCTTCTATCCACATAATGTTCTATATGTTATCTTTATCTTCATCATCCTCATCATTATCTTTTCCCTTTCCTAGAACATACTCCATTATTTTGTTGTCATCTTGAGAGAAAGCGACGGGAGCAGAATAGTCGACGTTCATCCAAGCCCGCACTTTCCCTTCACTAACGCTATCTTCTCCTAATATGTAAATAAATCCAAAATGTCGAACACAGACATCAGACGTGTTTTAAACCCGAAGAATGTTTGTCAATTGACTCGTCATCCACGAACATGATTTTCATCTTCCGAGGCAAGAATCAAAGTGACATTGGACGTCGCTCAATGTAAATTGTTTTTGAAACTTACGAACCCTACCTTTAAATTTCATACACTGACGCATAAGGGATCGGTACTTCATTTTTTTATTCTGGGTAATTTATTGGTTGAATAAAGTTTGTTAGGTTGGGCAGTAGAAACTTTACCTAAATATTTTCCATATTTAAGTATTTAGATTATTAACCCACTTCTATAAGCTTTTGCCCTTAACCTAAATTTCTGTTTTAAATTTAGACTTTCAAAAGTGCCGTTATTTTTATATTGCCGATTAACTGGGTGCCAGTTCTGAAGGATTTTACTGCATCTATAAAATTTCATCATCCCTATTTCTTTTTTTTTTCAGAGTGGGGGAGGGAAGCAAGAGCTACGGATGACGGAGGAATGATTATCAGACTTATTGTACGTATAAACTAACACATGTTACAAAAATGTCAAAAAGAAATGAAGACGGAAAATCTTTTAAATGATTCATTTTATTTATGCCGATTAACACATACTTGTATTATATCGAAGTTAAATGAAATGTTTTGTGTTGTATTTCTGATCCTTATTTATAACCGACACGATTTGAACAGTATCTGAAAACTATTCTTCGAGGAAAGGAACATAACTTTTAAAAACAGCACGCATTTTAAATAGTACTGTATAAATTTTATTAACGTTTATACTGCTAACATAATTGAAAATAGGATGTCTCTGTGTGTTACATATTTGAATTACAGAATTTGTAATTATTCTATTTGTACATTATCAGCTACCTCAAGCATACAACTTAAAAATTATAACAGATTTCATTAGCAATACTAGTTTGCATTCAATTGTGATTTTCCCTTTGTGTAAATAATAATATACGTTACCATTAGAAACATCCACACATTGATTTTTACATTTCGTGTCATCTTTACATTATTATTCAACGAAGATTTTCCCATTCACTATTGCTTAAATGCGAATGTATTTTAACAGTATTTGAATGCATTCCTTTTGTGTAGTTTCATATTCAAAAACGATAATCCAGGAATAAATATTCGCCACCTAAAGCTGAAACATTTGCATCTCAATTCATCAAATAATTATTTAGCAACACGAATTATTTGTTACTGTAGGCATATTGAATATCGCTATTAAATAAGTGTAAGTCTTTTACATATCCCGGTGTTTCTAGTTTAATCATTGTACTCAACCTTAAAAGCCGACTGGAAGATAGCATCTAAATTTCAGTTGTTTACATGTGGCAATATCTTTCGTTTCACTAATCGAATATATTATATAGTCAGATAGTATACTGCTAATAATTCAAAAAATAATTAAGAACACTCATCGTATGTCACCTATAAAAATATAGAGTTCTTTCAATTTTTTTGTACGGCAGAATATAAAAAGTAATTAGAACTAAAATCTAAAGCCAGGGTTAAAAGTGATTAAAAATTTCTTTATTATGTTGTCACATTTTAATATTTTGAAGATTCATGTTGTAATATTTTTCAAATTTAAAACTTTCTACGCATATCTACATTTTATTAGATAAAGATAATTTTTTTTATCTAACCGTTGGATTGCGTCCTAGTAAAGATATTTTCTTTCGATTAAAGATAATTCGTATTCTTTAATGCCTTCAATTTATTTATTTGACGTAAAGGTAACTCTTAAAATTTTGAACACTATCCAGATGATGGTATCATTTTGCTGAATCTTTAATAGCGTTTCGTGCCATGCAAGACATAAGTCATAGCACCCAAATTCCAGAAAAATCTTAAACTTCAAAATTAGGAAAGAAGAAAAAAGAGAAGTCTTTGAGAAACATTTGATTTTACCATTAAATTATCTTAACTACTTCAATTTTGCATAAAAATTCTTGAGCAGTCTCTTCTTTTGTTTCACATATAGACTTTTAATGAGAAAGTTCGCGGAAAATTCATATCACGAGTATGAAACTGGCCATCATTGTATTTAGTTGTTAGAGGGCGTAGCGTATCTGCTTTACTAGAAATGTAAAAAGGAATATCGTAGTGTAATTTACTAGTGAGATAGTATGGGTGTAATTATGTTATGGTATAAATGCGATTCATTCAGCACGATGCCATATTTTGAAACAAAAGAATTTGCGTTTTATTCATAAACAGATTCTTGTCATGTCGGGTCAATGTTTTCAATCCATTCAAGTAATCAAGAAGGCAGTAGCAATAATCAAAACAATAATTTCACTAGTACTTCCATTCTGTCTGGTTAAATAAGGAAGAATCAGTGCGCGTGTGTATGTTTTTATGTTTATATATATGCTCCTCTCGTTGGGCGAGAACAGTGGCACCTAGAACCATAGAGTTTAATACGCATAGTCTTCCATCCAAACATGTGCACCTCGAAACCAAATTTTTAATTTCTTTTGTTTATTTATTTATTTGTTTAATGTTTCGTGCGGCTGACGGAAAACTGGCTAACAAATTCAGTGATTTAAAAGGAATGTATTACTACTGCTCGAAATAAAGTGTTTTTATCCTCATCCATGCGACATTCTATTGACATTCTGCAGTCAGTAAGATACATCATTTTTCATTCAAGTTTAACCACTCTTTTATTAATTAATAAAGTAAGCGAATGAGAAATCAATATACGTAGTTAATTATAATTATTAATTATTATATAAACCTATAAAATTACAGTTATTTAACTTATTAAAACCATTCTATATTTTTCCTTTTTTAGAACAATTTTAGGCGGCTGACCGCTCAAGCAGCCGGTATAGTTAATATTGTTAATGGAGCTTTGGAGTAAGTGCATGTTATTTCAAATGATATTACTTTGAAGAACTTTATTACTTTGCTGGATAGTAGTTCTTTACTTTTAATTAGGGATATTCCACAAGCATTTGCCACGAACATGTGAATTTGTGACTATATGTAAATGTATTGATGACTCAAACATTATTAGTTTTCCTGAACAACTGACAACATATGTCATTTGTGTCTGCTAATCATAGTATGGATGGAAACCTGGATTCACATTTTGTAGCCATCGATATGAGATCCACTTTTCTAAATTAGCAAGGAACGGTATAGTATTTAGATGGTGGTTAATATGGACTGAATACTGTTCTCATGGGCTCGAGTTCAAATCACCGATTTAGCATGGGCCCATCCATAATACCCTGTGATCTAAGAATACTTAGAACGCTTGTGTTTTGTATCCCGAAGCCGTAACGAAAATCTTCTTTTTTGAAAGGTGGAGGTAGCCAAACAGGATATCGTACTCTCATCATTGTGTTTAAGACATACTGAGTACGTTATTTCGTTCTTCAACCACCCATAATTACCCATGAATTTGCTCCTAGCTTAAATACGTCATTAGAGACAATTTCATCATTGCATGAAATAGCGTTTCTTTTTTGATATAAAATCTATGATGTAACTATGTTATCTAAATAAATACCGTCCTAAATTTTTGTAAATATTTAAATCGTTTATCATTGCATTTTCATTTGATTCTTTTTTCATTATTTTGTTATATTTTGTAATATTATGCATTGGTTTTGTTACCTGGGTTATCTTAGCTTTGCTTTCTATGTGATCATTTTAGAATTTATTTCGTTGTTTAACTGAGTTTATCGTCTCACGTTTTGTATGTAAGATTTAATTTCATATACAAAATTACAAATCTTTCTTTTCTAAATCCAGCAATTTTTAACTCCTTGACATAAAAATAAAATACGAATCGGAAGAATACCATTTAATTTGGCTCAGCTGTGGACTCTCATGTGCAAGTTTAGAAACAGAACGTTTTATTTTCAAATTTACATTGCCGTATAATAATAATAATATACTGCGCGGCGTTCGCCGAAGACAGTTCTTGTCGTCTCGGAGACGTCAAAGTCTACAGTGGCACAAGATTTTACACTGGTGTGCAAAAATTAAGGACGAGACGGTTTTTTCAATATAACTTTGTACAAAAGCTTTCCAAATCAACACATTTAATACCGTAAGATCCCTAATACGTAAGGACATGAGTAATGTAAGCAACACTTAATAAAAGAGAAATCAGAGGGGTAAAAAGAAGCTTTATTGGAAAAGTAGCATGGAGCGCAATGCGACTGAAGGCCGAAACATCCCTGCGATGGGTGTCCAGCAAGAAACATCCGGTCTTTAATAGGGGATATGATCTCCCCTGACTGCTAGGCAGGTTTCACATCATTTGTGCATGCTGGATATGTGGTTGTTAATGAGCTGTTGAGACACTGCTGCTCGTTCCTCTTGTAGCACCAATCACAGTTTCGGAATCGTTACTGGCGATAAGTTACGTGCTGTCACATGTCTCCCTAGTAAGTTCCGTACATGCTTGACGGGATTAAGATCCAGAGACCTTGCCTACCAATCCATGTGTTCAATATCTTCACTCTCCAACAACTCTTCGACAGTAACTGTGCGATGAGATGGAGCGTTGTCGTCCATGAAGAGGAACTGAGGACCCATAGCCCTTGTGAAAAGACGCATGTAAGGAAGAAGAACCTCGTTACAATAGCAGTCCCAGGTGACGAACCTCCTTGGGAGATATGAAGGTCGGTCCGGCTACCAAGCATTATGTCTGCTCGAACGAGAACTCCGCGACCTCCAAAACAGTCCCTTTTGATGATGTTGAAGGGGTTATTGCGTGTTCTCCGCTCTGTCCAGATGTGTATGTGTCTAGAATCGCAACTCAGACTAAATCTGCTCTCATCTGTAAAGAGTACTCGTCCCCATTCATTGTCTCTCCAATTCCGGTGTTCCCGGCACCACAGAGAACGCCTTCTCCGATGGGCAGGCGTTAGAGGTACACACCGTACAGGGCGTCGTGCAAACAGACCACCACCGTGCAGTCTTCTGGCCACGGTAAAACGCGATATCGGTCGTCCAGTCGCCTGTGTCGTGTGTCTAGCGATTTCTCCCGCTGTCTGCCGCCTGTTTCTTCTGGCCTGTAAGGCAATATACCGGTCATCTGCGGGTGTGGTTCCTCGTGGACGACCACTACTAAACCCCCGGATAGCTGTTCCTGTAGTTTGAAATTGTCTCCAAAGTCGTGAAACGATGCTGTGAGCAATTCCGAACTCTGCAGCCACACTTGTCACACTGCGGCCTTCCTCCAACTTCCCAATGATTCGACCTCGGGTAAAAGCATCCAGATGTCGTCTAACAGATTGATTATTCGCCATTTCTCGCTGAGGCAGCAACTCGGTGTGATTTTAACTGCTATACGGCGTGCAATCTCTTTGCCAGAAATACTGATCTTACACCGACAACATGCTTTATACTACTCAGACACTCTCCCATTACGTCTACTTGCATATCTGCGCATGTGCTACCGTACATCACCTTACTTAATCTCCTGAATGGTCTTTCTGTCCGCTCTGCCTCTTCGTTCAGCTGATATGCTAATTTTTCGACTTCGTCCTTCATTTTTGCGCACCAGTGTATGTCAAGGGGATAAATAGTAAAAATAGCTCTCATAGGATGAAAGATATGGATAAATATGCTCATCACGGAATTCTGAGACAAGTTTTGTCTCCGAGTTTGCGATATTTGACAGTCCACCAATTTTGACGACTTTCTCTAAAATTAGGAAAATACTTTTTCGAGGTTTAAGGACTGATTTTTTCCAACTGTGCAGATAGTGCAGCTTCAAACCCTGATAACATTATAGATTAGATAACGCTGATAACAGTATATATTAGATAACGCTGATAACAGATAGAGTTCTGTGCCACAAGGCAAATGCAACACAATGTTTTGCCTACCGAGCTGTGCTCCAGCAACTCAAAAGAAAGCCAAACCAGAACACAATTTCACCTCAGATTCAATAAACCACTTACATCCAGCATGGTGCTTCTGCTATACAATCTTTAGCAAGCTCGTTCAATGACTTGCAACGTCTCTGAACTTATTTTTCTGTACCGTGCTAAAATACCTTTGTTACAAGAGATTTATGTCAAAAATGATCTTTTACCAGGCTGCTTTCGTTTGGTTTATTTAATGATGACAACGCACTCAAGGGCTATCTGCCTAAGGAGAAGGATGCATTTGTGGAGGACTTTCTAAGGGAAACTGGCTCTTACACACGTTACACAAGGGAAAAACCACGGAAATGCCTGCGCAGCCTGCCTTTTAGCCGGGATTCGATCCCTAGCGTGCTTTACTAGGACTGTCTGCTATCTGCAAACTATTTCTATCACACATTCGATTATCCGCTACAACTTTTAACCCGCCGATATCTCCTCTATTAGTGCTTACAAGCTCTCATAATATATGATAAGCACTCATTAGATCACTTCTATTTACGCTTTTCCGGCATTGTCGCTCTATGATATTCTGAGGCATTTAGATAAGAAACCTCATATATGCACTAAACATATAATTATAGGAGATGAATTTAATGCTGCAAGTAAGCACTGGCACAGCTTCTCATAGAATGCGTGATGAAGTCCAGCACCGTTTGAAGTTGTTACACTTAATGATAGAAATGGCTTTAATCTGTTCTAAACTCCAAGAGTACAAGAATGGCCAGATGCCAACAACGTCTTGCACTTCTTTAATTAATGACTGACAGTATTGGACATTGAAATATTAAGCTACCACCGGGCTATAAAATAATCTATTTCAAGTCTATTATGCATTATTACGAAACATCGATACAAGAAAATTTACGGTGGTTATACAAAATTTACCTACGTAGTATTACCGGGACTCAATCAGGAGGACTATTGCTAGATTTAGCATATCATGCAGCATGTTAGACGAGCTTTCACAATGGCATGCAGTGAGGCTTTCCGACTGAAGAGTTTCAAGCCAGTTGGAAGTACAGTTTGGTGAACTTTAATCTCTGAACTCATAACAAACCGCTTTCCCTAAGAAGACTCACATAAGCAGCTAGAGACGAGAAAAATGTAACACACTGTTTTCTCGTTAACCAAGGCAAAGAGTTCGCTATAATACATTAGTCATCCCTGTTAACTATGACATATGAAAAAACTTCTGCAAAGAAATAGCTCACTATAAAATTAGTTATCTCTATTAAATATGACATATGAAGAAACATCTGCAATGAAACAGTGAAAAATATGGTTTGCTTCCCATATATCCTGTAATTAAACCTTTAGATCTACGTCTTTATCAGTAGATATTTTGCTGCATGCCAATTCCAGCAATAACATAATTAAAATTCTATGCACACTTTTTATTCCAGATGATCGATAGCAAGATCTTCAGCAGTACCAGAACATCAAATGTCAAGTAAAATGCATCAACACTTCATTAGCCTAATACATTCAACCCTTTCTACACAGGAATAGCTGACAGGGATTATTGTTACACTCAAAATAAAAAGAAGTCCCAAAACGTTATGGCTCGATAATAGAATATTACGTCAAGGGCATCCAGAAGTTCTGCATACCTTCATTATTCCCTACTGGAAAATTCGTCATTTCCCTGCTGACATCAAAATCGTAGAAGTGTCCTTAATTCTTAAGATAGAAAAGAATTATGCAGATCCATCTCCTTATTTCTCCAACAATTTGCTTATTGTCAGTTTTCGGAAAAATTCTAGAATGGGTCATTTTAAAACGCCTTCCATCTTAAAAATTTATCTACTTCATAATGAGCAGTATTGAGTGAGGACAAGAAAATCAATCAATGCATTAGATGACATAATAAATTTATTCGCACTAGTGAATTCAACAAGCAACATACTAACACTATATAGTCATTTTATTAGATTTAAGGAAGCATTTCATATTGTCTGGTGGCCGACATCATACATGCACTCATCACCTGGTAATATTCAATCCACACTATTGAAAATGATTCTCAGATCTCAGATTAAACAGATCGTACAGGTTACTATGCATAAGTTGGATCCATAAATTGTATATGTATACTTTCTTAAAGACGTCACAAAAAGAATTTTAGGCCGAATATTTACGGTCTTGCCGGTGAAAAAGTTAACAAATTATCTGCAGAAGGTCATAGTTTCATAGAATTTGTCGCACGTATAGGACAGCTACTGAGAGTGTGCTTTACAATTATCAGTTGATCTACCTCCGCCAGACTTGGTTGTACATCGCGAAGCAGTTGTTGTACGTACACTTCGACTCCAACATATTACTCCCTTGCAACAACACACTTATCTATATATAGCGTTTACGTACAGCATGACACTGAACTTCCGTGTAATTCTGAGTTCTTCTGTATCAATTACTTATAAACGCATTCGATATTAACTGCTTACAACTTCGATATAACGATTTGAACTGCGAGCCTGTTATGAAGATCTCCTCAGGTCTTTTGACAGATGTCCTTTGTCACTTTGACTAAAAGTGACAAAGAACCAATTTAAATTTATGCCAAGACTTTGCATTGCTCACCACAGTATTTTCTGATACTGCTTCCAGCATCACTGTAATTCTGAATCTGACAAACAAACACCCAGAAGTTAAAAGATATCCAATGACTCCTCCCTTCTATACTAGAAAGACTAGATTACGACTTTGTTGGGTATCAGCATATGCTGAGATTGTCGACAATGAAAAGGCAGATGAATTTGCAAAGTAAACTTCACTTCTGACTTCTGTATCCTGCAGCTTACGATTACCATCATCTTGTAAGAAACAACACACGTTCCACAAAGTTCTTAAAAGCGGGAATGGAATACGGAGTTGACTGGACTATGAATTCACGGGTTTATTCCCACTTTCCTTCAATGAAAGCAAACATAGATTCCATAATTTGCTTATTCTTTACAGGCCATGACCCATTCCTATCGTATATGTATTATTTCGACATTAAAATTTATTTCAGAATCAAATTATATTGGAATATTGCATTTTTATGTAAGTTACCTAAACCTTTTGGTACTGTATACAACTCCAACCCGCTGTCATTCATTCTTACGATATTTAGTTTACTTGTAACCTGTCCCAACTATTTCTCAGTGTTATAGCATATGGTCGCATGTATTTCTTTTTTACATGCCATTCTTTAATTTTCCGCTGTATTTTTATGTTGTACCTCTGATTACGGGTCTATTAGACTAAGAGTTCTCAGCTGGGGAGATTTCAATAATTTCAGGGAGGAAAGCAGTCAGTCTTTCATTTAGCTGTTAAATGCTCACATTTAGTTTATGAATATTAAAAAAATTAATTAAGCTATTTTTTATTTCAAATTTTGATGTTTACCAAAATTTTTCATACTTTTTGTTGTTTAACTTGTAAAATACATTTAGAAAGTAATCTGAATCTAAATAAATGTATAAATGTATTTTTCAGGTTTGCGAAAGGACATAAGAATTATCTTCTAGCAATAATGAAAGTGGTGCGTAGAGCAAAATGTTTGAAAATCATTGGGTTAAACTGTTCTGGACTTATTCTGTCGGCTGAGCAATTAAAGTATTCTGTTACTTACTTTGCACGAAAGCTGCCCTTCTAGGCGGCCACCGAAACTCTGAGAAGCCTGCACTATATGGTGTAAATAGAACTAGGACGATTAAGTTGTTAATAGCTGTGTGATTTTATCGTTCAATGGTTGCGTTGACTTTAGGCTGTAAGTGGTTCAGAAATTTACCGTATTTTTTTGTGGACTTTGAGCAAATTCCTTAATATCCGCATTTTCCTTGATTATTTACACCTACTTATTGTTTCATTTGTTTGTCTACTTACTGTGCGTCATTTTTTTATTATAAATTGTCAATTTTTAACATGTTCTCTCGAAGTGATTATTCAAAGAGACAGCTACGATCCCGTAGTCCACAATAATACCATCTACTCCAGTGTATAGATTCAGTCAATAAATTATACTTAACTAAAATTTATGGCTCATTAGAAATGAAAACTTTACCTTTCGACATGCACCACTTTTAGCTATCTCTTTCCTAGAAAGCTCTTCATTCGTGCATAAGAAGAATGGTGTACCTACTAAGGAATATTTAAAACACCATTAATCTTTCTCGTTTGTGATGAAGACTTTTAAGGGACACTTTGATTGCCTGCATTTGCATAATCTTCTGCAGGAAAGTGCCATCTCAGAAGCTTAAACTAATTTCGAGAGTTCTTGGAAAAATAAATTAATGACTTCGGAAACATCTGACACTTAACTAAGAAGTAAAAATTATGAAATTCGCGCCTGAGAAACATATTTATCTTATTTCTTAATTAATAATTTCTTGCGCTTTGAATTTGAAAATTTAGCAGAAATGGCTTAAGTGCAGCGTAATTAGTAGTAAACATGAATTTACGTTTCCTTTGCTCAACTTCATTTTAATTTTTACGTGGTAGTTTAATATTAACTCTTAAACAGGAAACTCCAAGTTACTCCATCAGATATCACACAGTCTTCTTATGGGAAAAAAGGTCTTGTAATATTTAATCTAAATTCGGAGCATGCTATTTTGAATTCTTTTCCCCGCTTCCTTTTCGTGGTTTCATATGTAAAAGACCTCACTTCAGATGAAGATATAAATTAGTTAACGAAAAGAAAAATTTGAAGGTTGATATAAACACTGCCCATTAATTGTAATTGACAGTACGGGTATTTATTAACTGAGATTTTCCACCTGAATACATAAATTGATTTCTTTATATTCGTGCGTGCAAATTCCAGATAGGCAGTCGACATTTCGCTATCAGACGCAGTATTTTTGGTCCGGATTTGGTGAATCCGGATAGTACGTAGAAGTATCTAAGAATATGTGGTTATATTGAAATTCAAAGTGCATGTAGATACACAAAAATTAATGTTTAATTACCTCGAAAGAAAAATTTTCAAAAATTTATAAGCTTTCAGTTCACGGATCTGGTCTCTTGGAATAATATGAAGTACTGCCCCTTTAAATGTTTTTGGAACCCTCGTGTGCAAGGGATCCAGTGAAATAAATGTGTTGCTACGTCTTGAACAATTAAGCCTTCTCTCAAAGTAACCATACTTATCCACAATTCTTAGCCCAAAGGGGCAATTTGCCCTCACGAACTATTAATTTCGTTTTGGCATTTTGCGTTGAAAACTATAAACGGACAATCATTTTTCAAATTGTTGTCATAAAATACTAGAGCCCTGTATTGCATTTAAAGAAATTAAGTAATGAGGAAGCTGGCATGAATGTATGTATGCTTTTCGCATTGTGATAAAACGACGGTACCTAGAGTATCAAAATTTGAATAACGTAATCTTCCATAGAATATGGGCATGTGGAAGGCCTAATTTAGAATTTAAAATTTGTTTTAGTACTTGTAAAACTTCAACGAATTTTTTATTAACAAACTAAACGTTTTCAAAGCGAGCAATGGCAACGCAGTACGAAAAAAGAAAACATTTTTATCTCCAGCCCACGAGACTCTGTACCGGAAATTCTAAACATATGCTCATTTTAAAATTATTTTGCGATATTGCCATTGAACTGAATTTTATGGTTTAAGTGCGAAGAACATGATATTTAATAAATAATGGTAACACACAAAACGTTAAAAAAACGCCCGTTTGGACTTAATTTAAAATTTGAAACCTTTCGGATTTTTGTTTTCCTTTTTTAATTTCTATTTTCTCATGTTTGTTAGCCCAAAATGCCTATTAGTGTCGAAACATGATTTTACATTTTTTACTTTACATGCCATTCACTGTAAATGCATTACTTCACTCTTCATTTCAGTCTGCTGCCATTCAAAGTATTGTAAGATATTTATCTTTCAGAGTTTGTCTGTCTGTTATTGATAAACAAACTAAGCTCTTTAGAGGCAATAAATTCAATTCTATTCAATTCAATTTTTAAACTATTTAATTTGATTGATTTAAAATAAAAATACATTTAATTCGTGATATAGCTTATATATTTTTGTAAAATTAGGTTGCAATGTTTTTAACTTTCAAATATATAGAAAATACATAACGTTCCCATATTAGTCTAGACATATATTCATCTATTATACTGTAAAATGTTTCGTTAATCAGTCTAGGCCAACCTACTGATAAACCATATTAAACATTAAAAGAACCCATTTGGGTGACGTTAAAATTTGAAGCCTTTCATATTTTTTATTTTTTAATTAATTTTTATTTTTTTAACTACGAAAGTTCACCATTTTAATTAATTAATTTTAAATATCTCTTTTTATGCTATGTTACCATTCATTTCTGCAGGACTAATAATTAAAGGAGATTAGAGACTGTACATAACTAGCAGAGTAACTAACTGCTTAAAATTAAATTATTTCAGGAACTAAACTTAAAATCTGCATATCAAGATTAGATTGTAATTCCTTTTTAATCTTATAATTTGTATAGTGTTTAAGTTTTTTAATTTTCCGTTCTCATTTTGAAGTTTTAATATCAATCTCTACGAGAGTATTCGTAGTTAAATTTTTTGATTGGAATATTTTTTATTTCTTTTGCAAGCCAATTCCACAGAATACTTTCAAGTTTAACACTTCGATTCCAGTTTTCTGTAACGATGAAATAAGCTATTATTTTCCCTAACGAAACACGATAACAATCATTGCCATCAGCTCGTATTCATGGGAACTTTAGTATCATACTAACGTTCAGTATGTAAATTATAAATAAGTCTATGTTATATTTTAGTGGAATATGTTGGTTTTAGAAAAACACATTTGATGAAACGTTTCCATATTTGGTCTATGATTACAAGTTTTAATTTAACTTCGATATTTCTGTCAAGAGATTCAATAATTTTCACTTAAATGAATATATCTCTCTTGGTAATTTTAGAAGGACTTGCAAATACTTTTGCAAAAAAATAGTCTTATTTGCAGAAATGGGCAAATTTTCTTCGACTTCAATTAATCGGAAACTAGTAAAGTAAGGTATAGGTAATAAAAGTCCAATAATTTATTCAGTTAAAATTTTACATACTACCAAAAATATCAAAATATATTCCGATTTGTTAACCTTGTCAAGTACTTATTACCTTGTCAAAAAGAAGATTAGCTAATCTTTATAATATTTTATTTTCAAAAAGTGTATAATTCCCAGAATAAACGCCTCTTGGAAAATTAAGAGATCTCCCCAATTTTTGAACTTTCTAAAATCAATTATTCATGCATGGCTCAAACTAAATTGTTTTTAAAATTAAAACATACATTTTCATGTGTTGCATATCCGTTGGTCAGTTCGTTTAAGGATTTAAGATAGCAATTTCCAACAGCATAACTTAGCAAAACTTTCCAGGCAAAGATATTTACATTGAGAATTCACAAAATTCCCAAATCGATTAATAGCCGCAAGTTATGACAAGTTTCGAACCGAAAATCTATGTTGAATAAATTTCTAACTGCCTCAACTAATCCTAAGTGTAGATCGTAACTGAGCAACGAAATTTTGCCACTTAAAATGGAAATTTGCAATGATAATTGCAAACCATCCTGAGGGATGGTAGGAAAACTACATATTTCAGTAGCCATTGCGATTCCTTGTCATTTCCATGTTCCAAAAGGAGGCGCAACTTTTCCATGCATAACCAAATATGCAAATTTGCAAGCTTTAGATACAAGATTTACTCAATATGAAAAATATGTAGCTGAACTCCTCCCTGAATAACATTTTCTGCTGGAGATGAGAATAAATATCACGACTGCATAATTTTGACACAGCATAATTGGATAAGGCGCGAAAAGGAAGTCTCCTATTAATTTTAACATCTTTGTGAACTTATGAATACAGAGGCAATACTAGTAAGTAAGGCAGCAATTCAATATTAGAAAGGGAATTTATCACCCAAGTGTATAGTTTCTAAAGTTTTGGTAACAATTTCTATCTTTGTATGAACTGATATTTTTAACTTGTCGTGCTACTACAAGATAATCATTTAAAATTTCTAATTCAGGTGCTTTTTGTAGAAATGCAAAATGTAGCTTTTAAAATGTTTTTAAAAACTTTCCTGCATAAGTCAATATTGTATTTTTTTTAAAGAAATGGGCTTTAACTAGCAGTCTCTTAATTGCATATTAACAGGTTTCCAAACCTCATAAACTTCTTTGGTTATGAGGTTTTGGTTTTTAACAAGTTTTGGTTTTCTTCTTTATTTCTATATGCTATTTAAAAATATAAAGCGTTTGGTTAATTCCAGCTAATCTTTCAAAATACACAAGCTTCTTTATTCCAACTGCTCTTTCGAAACATATAAACGTTTTTACTTCTAGCTGTTCTTTCAGAACTCAGAAACTACTTTTTTCAACTCTCATATTAACGCAACCACCTTGGAGCAATTTAGCCATTTTTACAGATAGAAAAGTAAAAATTACTTATTATTTTTAAAATTACTTTTATTACATTTATTTACTTACTTACAAATTGGTGATTTTAATGACTTTTCGAACAGATTCCCAGACTACCGATAGTAAGTCGACAAACATTATCAACACATGAAAAGAAAATATAATTTAGAAACTTACAATACAAGTTTTAACTGATAATTAAGGTTACGGTAAATAAGGTACTTAAATTTTAGTTACTAAATTAATAATTTAATTACTAAATAATTATATGATACATCAAAAAGTAAAGCATTTATATTCCTCCTTAAATCTTTCTGTAATTTTTTCGCACTATTCTTCTTCTCAAATACGCAGCGATCTTCTTTCACTTAAACAAATCAAAGAATACCAGAGATTCGGCATCTCGCAAATCTCGGCAACAACGGCTATCTACAAAATGCGTCTTCCTCTTCGTTGTTCCATTTAATTTTTTTTTTTTTTGAAAAATTGTGTATTCCAGTAAATATTTTACCCCACTTTCTTCTCTGGTAAATTCAACAAATGCATACTTTTAAATTAAGTTTGAAGCAAAACGTATCACGATTTGTTTATAAAAACAGTTGGAATTTGAAGTGCAACAAAAAAGAGCACTCACAAAAATGCCAACGTTGCTTGACTGAAGAATTATTATGAGCATAGTTGCCTAAAGAATGCTCATGCTCACAATTACCAGATTTCTGAAAATTTGACGACTTTTACTAAGGTGGCTTCGTTAGCACGTATGAATTATTTTACCCCTGCTTTTTCAATACACTTTTTGTTTCCTACAACACTTTAAAAGCGTATATTGCTTTATTTCCTGCTATTCTTTTAAAACCATAAGCTTATTTTTTCCACAAACTCTTTCAAAACTCATAACCTGCTCTCTATCCAACATCTTTTTCAAAACTAGTATATCAAAACTATAAGCAGTTTTATTTTTAACTAAATTCCTTTTCAAAGCACACAAATTTCTTTAAACTGTTCTTTCAAATCATACAAGCCTTTTTATTCCAAACTATGCTTTCAAACCCTACAAGCCTTTTTATTTGTAACTACGTTTTCAAAGCATGTAGAGGCCGACCAATAAAGTCGTTCAACACTGGTAATTCGACCTGGGTTCGAATTCTGTGAATGGGTTTGCTGCGTAGATATTTTTGTGGTAGCGTAAAAACGAGTCAATTTTCTTTAAAGATTCCTTCATGAAAGTATCCTTCCCTATAGGTTGACAGCCTTCGAATTGCTTTCCTTAGAATCAATTTGTAGAGACATTAGGTATTTTTAAAAGCAGGAGAGAGAAAAAATAAGCAATGCTCTCGCCGGGACTCGAACCGCGGACCTCTAGAATATGCTCCAAGTGTGCTGACCACTACATCACGAAGGCATGCTAAAGAGGCGGAGGAAACACCTTATCTACCGGCGACATGGGATTCGAGGACCCAATCGCCAAATCCTGGTGGTGGAAAATCATCATGCACCACCCTTTTTAGTTCGGGCGCCACAGTAGAGTCATTAAGATACTTTTGAAGCAGGAGATATAAAAACTGAGCAATGCCCTACCCAGAATACGGACCTCTAGAATTACGCGCCGAGCGTGCTGACCACAATGGCATGCTAAAGAGGCGAGAGAAATACCTTATGAATTCGCCTAATGTACACCTTTCAAAACAAGCACTTATTTTTATGCTTTCATAGCTATGTATTCAGAGAACCCGCAGTCATACTACTTTAGCTTTGCGTATTCAACTTTAAACTGTTCGCAGATTATACATATATAAGTCCCCAATTCTCTGACAAATGGAATAAACGGATGCATGAAACTCGCTACGGTATGAATTGCCTAGGAAACAGGACAGAATAATTAAAATGTTAAAAAACATACAACTTTTGTATATGCATTTTATGAGTTGATGATAAAGTTAAATGAAATTAAATAATAAATAAGTAACTTTAAATAAAGATTAAGCGAATGTGGGTGAGTAATTTTATTGTTTTATTTTATAATATAACTCAACCTTTGTGCAACAATTAAGAATAAAGTTAAAAAAAATAAATCAGGTCCTGACATTAGTCTAAACCTTCCCTGTACACAATATTTCGAGTAAAAACGTTGTTAATCACTAATAAAAATGTCAAAACATAAGGATAAATTGCATTTAAATTTAATGCTAAAGAATGCACTCCCAACTTATGTGATATGTGCACCGCATGGAGATAGAAAATATTTTGGCCGCTCTTTTTCACACTGAAGGAGGATAGGAAAGAGAAGGATTTTCCCTCTGACGTTGTAAGACCAGCTGAATGCATGCACTTTACACATATATTTTTTTCACCTTTCCTAATATACGATGTTTCAAAACGATCGTACCATAAAATACTTCTTCAATGATTGGGTATTGACTTATGTTCAATATTTAGAAATAAATCAAATGATATCTTTAAAGTATAAGATATAGACTTTCGATATCAGACTTAATCATAGTTAAGTCTGATAATATTACATCTATAAAAATATATGAGATATAAATTTTTATACTGACTCGATAGAAAAAATTAACATAATTTTTTTTTCTCAACGGAATGAATCAAATAAAAACATTTGTCTTGTAAGGTTTATTCTAAGTATATTTAACAGTTATTTTAAGTTTTGTATCTTTCCTATCTTATTCTAATTTCAGCTTACAATTTCCTGCCAGAATGTAAATTCAGAAACGCAGTTAATGCAAATGAGAAAGAGTACTATTTAAGTCGTGACTTCACCGACTTCGGGAGAGAGAGTCTGATTCCCTGACTAGCACGCGTTTGCCTTTCGACTGCATCTCTCTTAGCTGTTACTATGCTCGGCCATACGTTAGGCCTTTGCTTGTCTTCGCCGATTTAATTAATACTTAGGGGCCAACTAGTTAGATCTCTGATAGTTTCGGCTATACCTTTTAAATAGCTTAGTTAAGCTAGTTTTAGTTTAAATTACTATTATTTTAAGTTCAAGCTGGAGTGGAGGCTTTGCGTAAAGTTCCAAGTAGGAACTGATTGTAAATATACTGAAAAATACAGGGTTTTAATCCCTGCTTAAGTCTTACGTGTTCTGTTCACACACTTAAGCGATTATTCGCTTATAAGTGTTCGTGGGAGTCTAAGTTAAAACTTTAGATTTAAATAGAAAAAACCTCACAGTCTCATACAACAAAACTGGTTAAATATTTACGTTTAGAGACCATGAACAAATTCATACACATAAAAGTTCTAACTTAAATATTGCTTCGCACTTTGAGTCCCTATGTAAACATTGCAAAGCATATTAACAAAGACAGCCTCTTCAGTTAAGTTTATGAATCAAAACTCGTAAAATTACTTTTATGTCAAAAAACATTAATGTTTGAGCAGCAGATTTCAAATTACTATTCGTAATAATGCTAAAATTAATTTATGTAATGTAACGCAATTTTATACAGCCTCTAAAATCTAGATTTACAGCCAAATCATAACAACACTTTTAATGCGTACCCTATATCAGTTTTAATCGTTGTTACGATATTTCGAGGTTAAAAGTGGTTGAAATTTCACAGCAATTTCAAACCAGTTTTGCATATTAACATAATGCCAGTTTTGGGTACTGAGAAAAATTTTTTCTTCTTTTTGAGTGATGATTTTTCTAAAAGACTTGTAGAAGAAGAAAGTTTTGTGAGGAAGAGCTGATTAGTTGAATCTTCTTCTTTTTTCCGATAGAGGCCCTGGCTAAAAAATTTAGTTTCATGTATCTGAATTAAAATGTGTCATTTGACAAAATTAATCACAGTATAAAAGCTTAATTTGTTGAATTATTACTTATTATTATGATTATTAACTAAGCTAAATTATGGTTACATAATTAATTATTTCATAGAAATTGTATCATGTTTTCTAAATATTCATTGGAGCTCAAAGAAACTGAATGAAAAACATGCTGAAATCATCCTTCAGTTGTGCACCTTAATACGTCTTCATTTATGCCATTGTTGCGTTAATAACGAAGTAACTTAAACTCGCTTTTCGCCGAGTGACCGTCGGCTTGCAGCTTATGACGACTCTGCCACCATCTGGATTACGATTTCGTTTCCTTATTTCATTTTTAAATGAAAGCATTAGCGAAATGCAAATAAATAAGATATTGATAATTACTGCTAATAATTATTTAATATTAATGGTGAAACTATTAATTGTAGGTATATTATGAAACATTTCCTGACATTGCCAAGTACCAAAATATTGTTAAGAAGCAAACAGGTTTATCTCATTGCATTAATAATCATTGCTTCACCGATTTTCTCCTCCACTTTTTCATTTTAAATTTTTTTCTAGGACAAAAAGTTTCCTGACAACTTAAATATAGTGTTTTACATAAATTAGATGAAGATATCCTGGATTAGTCGCTGACGTAAACTTGAAGACGCCACTTAACTGGGATAGTGCTTAGCGAAGCTAACTGCCATACCGAATTGAACGTGTTCGAATCGCGGAGAAGACATGGATGTTTATAAACGCGTAGTTTCTGTGCAGCATTGGGGCATTCTAAATATGCGGCAAGCCGAATGTCCTCTCGAGAGGCTGCTGGTAGGGTAAGAAGGTTTAGAGATCCTTGGACTCTGTCCTCTACCCGGGGTGCTTTCTTTCAAAGCTGGAGACGGAACTAGCAAAGTCGTACTGTCACCTGTAAGGTGCTCAAGGCTTTAGCAAATGACAGGGCATTCTTGCACTCCTTGTGACGAGGAATTTCGTGGACTTGTTCAGATGTTACTGTCAGACAAGTGAGATAAGTCACAACAACAACAAACTTAAAGACAGTTTTGCAGTATTTCGTCAAAGAGAAGTAACTATGTAGCTTTCCAGCATGCAAAATTGGCGATTAATAAAATTTGTTGAATCAAAAGCTGTGAAATATTGTAGATTTAGTAGAATTTAGAAGACAGTGTTAATATTTCTGGCCCCCGAGTTGACTAATTCTTTCAACCTGGGTGTGATAGTTGCATGTGTATAAGACGCTGCTAACAGAAAATTCCAAAATAATAATAATCAACCTTGATTTCACTACAGACATTAAAGTAGTCCGTTAATAAGTTAACGCACTCATAATCAATTATTCTAAGAGCTAACAACTATGTGTAGCTTCAGCGACAGACCTCAAACGACTGAACTTCTTAAGCTTGCCAGTTATTCTACCACGTGTTAAGGCATTCTGATGTTTTATTTTAGCCACACTGCATGTAGAATCTTACTTTGGTTGAGTTAGCTGATTACACGCAAAGCCTCGAGGGTTATCTGCCTAAGGGGAGGGATGCCCTCTGCGAGGACATTTTAAGGGAAACTGGCCCGTATACACGTTACACATGGGGCCAGCACGTTTGCTGGAATCGAACCTCCAACCGAACTACTAGTGTTGAGCTAATTTACCGCTCCGCCGCTGGTGGACCATCTCACTTTTTCACTTGCAGAAGAAGTTTTTCCTGCTTTTTTTAGTTGCCTTGTACTACGCGCTGTGACTCCGCACAATTTGCATGCCCTGACGTACTATCCGACGTCACGGTGATGATATCTGCATATGCATCACCTTTCTACTGATTTGGCTTTTCATTGTACTGATCCCAAAATACCCTTTTCGACAATTTCATGGTTGTATGTTGAAAAATGAATTTGTTACTTAAGTTTTTCACAGTAACGTACACATACACCCCAATCTGTCAAAGAGCACAATACCTCAATGCTTTAAATCATGTCTTGAATAGAGATTTGTTTTATATTCCATTATTTTACGTACTATTGTAATTTGAACTTTATCATTTAATTTCAATGCTCTATGTATATCAAGCAGTACAAGGAAATAAAATTGACTAGATTTCGTATTCACCGATTTACTTTTATTATATTTTCCTCACTATATCAGTTAAGCGATGTTTTATTCTAATCTGCTTATATACGACATAGAGGTATCTTTAAAAAGAAATCAGTCATTGAAGCCTTTGACATGAATAAACTACACAGAAATGGTATGATACTGCGTTACAGGGTATTCACGGCAGAATCAGCTTTTACTAATTTGATCTAAATGTTAAATCCTAAGTTATACTCCATAGATAAATATAATTCATCTGTAAAGTGATGTGATGAATAAAAATGTATTTCATAAATTATTGCAGTTATTTAAGAGTTCTTCAACATTGTGTAAAATCAGAATATTTTAGATACATTTATTTATATTATTATTTAAGTGTACTGATTGTAACTTAAAGCAATAATTTATAAAATTTCCAATCAATGTATTTTGACGTTGGAAATGTTTTTAGTGTTTTTTCCATGTTTCGGGAAATATTTATGGCACGATAGGGTACCATAATATTATCATCTAAGTCACCTGGCAAGCGTTATTTCTGCAGGGAAAAATTCATATTTAAAATTATAACTATTAGTTAATTTAAAATCCGTAAAATAGTTTTTAATAATATGAATCTTATTTTTTATATTTAATAATATGCTATTGAGATAATTTACAACTTAATCTTTAATATATTCATTTAATAATTATAAACGCTTGCAGCATTTGATAATTAAAGATAATGCTTTTAAAATTCAATGTAGAACTACTTAATTTTTAATTTTC
Source organism: Stegodyphus mimosarum (assembly GCA_000611955.2). Taxonomy (NCBI): domain Eukaryota; kingdom Metazoa; phylum Arthropoda; class Arachnida; order Araneae; family Eresidae; genus Stegodyphus; species Stegodyphus mimosarum. The sequence continues at coordinate 604,841 of KK115555.1, forward strand.
CTAATATATGAAATTGAACTATTTTATGATAAATACTAAATAAGCTTTTACGTAAATACAGATAATAATAGGAATCTACACCCACGTTCCAGATAATTTTCTAATCAAAGCAGTGTATCTTGTTAACATATCTCCAACGTCTTCCTTTACGCTGTCAGTTAAAACTTGATTCAATATGTTATCCCACTTATAAGAGATTCTTCGCAACCAAACAACCTCTTAGAACAGAATCTTTCAAGAGCCCTCTGCAAAGGATCTCTTAAAGTAAGGATGCTTTGAGAATGGTACGACAGCATTTATATTTAATTACTCTGCATTACTTAAACTGATATGGCTAGAAATATTAAATTCTTAATTATTAATAACAATACGGAAACTTACGTCAAGTACGAGCTAATATGTGTTATGTCTATTCAAGATTCATTACGAGAAATTATTTGAATATTTAATATGTATATAAATCTTAAGGATTAAATATGGCTCTCAATGAGAATAATTCAATTTTATGGGTCTCCTTGCACCTTATATGAATGGTAAGATGAAATATGTATCCGATTAAATGGAAGATAGATTGTGTATCTAGATCTGAGGAGTAATTGGCTTTGTTGATTCAGATCCATATATTATAAATGAGCATTAAATTCTAATAAACGGTTAAAAGGAAGGAAATTTATTTCAAAACTAATTTTATTTGCTTTAAGCATTGTCTTTTACAAAAGGAAAACTAATACTCGGAAAAGATTAAAAATTCAACATTTTCTAATATCGATAACCCTATTTTCGTGATGGTTTTTCATTATTCTTACGTTCAGTATTATGCTTACATTTTCATAAAAAGTCATACTTTGTTTCCATTTCAATAATTACTAGGCTAATAAATCAAACTGTAAATATAATATCTAATAGGTTAAATCTGAGGTGAATATGAGCGTAAGGAAATTTGAATCGCTGTTTAACATCGATTTACGTATTATGAGATTTTCTAATTAAAAGAGAAAATAAATTAGAGATTATGTATCTGCTCATGTGTAAAGAGCTTGCCGTGTCATCATCAAGCTAATTCCTTCCTACTATTGGTGTGGAATTCCCACACAAAAAAGCAGTCACGTGCAAAGAAATTTTGTCATTTGAGTGACCAGTTTAAGCCAAGCCCCTCTTGGTCTTTCTCTCAAATCCGAACGCTTCCAAATTGAGGCGAACAGTGATGTGCATGGGCTGTTTTCTTAAAGTGTTGAAATAGCTGTATGTTAATTTTTCATCAATTAATTTGTATAGTCATTAGGTTATTTTGAAGCAGCAGACATGAAACATGAGCAATGCCCTCGACGGAACACGAAACAGGGCATCTCGAATACGCTCCGAGTGTGCTACCGTTACACCACGAAGCCATGCTTGTAGGAATAAGAAACTAACCTCCCCCTTTTTTAAAGGCCAATTGATGATTAAGAAACCTAATCGCTCAATCCTGGTGGTGATGATTTATTGCCCACCACCTTTTTAGTTCGGGCGCCACAATAGAGTCATTAGGTTATTTTGAAGCAGGAAACATGAAAAATGAGCAATGCTCTCGCGAGGACTTGACCTCGGACCTCTCGAATGCTTGATGAGTGTGTTACCTTTGTATCACTTACTCATACTGAAACGAGGGAGAAAACCTTAGAAATTGACTCATAATTGGATTCTGTTCTTGAAGTATTTCTGTACTTTTTGTTCTGAGTTATTTTCCCCTAACTCTATTCTATTACAAATAACCTAATTCTAATTACTTCTAAATCATGTGATTCCATACTAGTGCAAATGGGACATAAATACATGAAGTTAAGGATATTGTAATCAAAATAAACTTTTTATTGTAATTGTGCTCACTAGCCGAAGTAGTTCCTTTCGATATTGTGTATATAATTGCGTTATTGAAAGATCTATTCATCTCTTATTTACTATTTCCCTTTTTAATTCACGAGTTTAGCTCATTTGCTTTATAAATCTAATGCTTATTTTACTGTCGACATACGTGAAGGTGTTTCTAGCAACAAAAATATCTCATGTAAGTTTACTAGCTTGTTCATATTATGTATACATAGAAGTTACTTTATATATATATATATATATATATATAAGCGAAATACCACTGACTCATCACGAGATCTCCGAAACTATACATCCGAGTGACTTGAAATTTTGCATAGTTACTCATTCTACCATGTCGACGTGCACTAAGAACGAATTTTAGGTAAATCCTGTCCAAAATGGATTTTTGTTATACCATCACAGGCGGCACTAATTCAAAACTCTTTTTTTGTGTGTTAGTTTTGACTTTCATTCATTGACTGTCACTATATTTCCCGACTTTAAATTTAAAAAATTTACATTCATTATCAATTCGAATTTAGACATTTCATCCATATAAGAAGTCTAGGTTCACATTCAAATAGGTAGTATGCCCAGCAAAGCGGGCGGGTGTTAGCTAGTTTATGTATAAGCTAGTTAAAGGCCAGAGTTTTTAGCTCTTGAATTTTGTGAAATCTCTCAACTTAGGGATTTAGTTAACAAAATCTGACTTAACTATTCAGTTAACAACTTAGGGAACAGTTAAATATGTAGGAGGACATTAGAATAAAAGCAGAGTACTTTCCATTTTTAAAAATAAATTACAGGAATACTATTGGAAAGAAAGTAAAACATTTTGATTATTTTAATAGCTAACTTCGAGATGAATCAGTTTCCCAGAGATGACAGAACATGTTTGAGCCGCAAAAATGGCCCTCATTTTTTATAGCACAACAGGTCATCAACTGCATTAACTCTTAATAAGTTCACTGTAAATATACCTTATATGATGCTCTTTAGTTGATATCATAACAGACGGAAAAATAATATTTAAGGGCTACAGTTGAGAGGTTGAAAATTACATTGTAGATTTGAGAGCAGCGTATTATTTGGTACGAAATTTAATGCTCCAATCTTACCGCCAAAATCATTATCTAAAGAGAGGTTGACTTCTCAAAGGACTATCTGCAGTGACATAGAACACATTCTAAATGTTCAAACGTAATGCAATACTAATGAAGGGAATTATCTTTTGTGCTATCGAACATATTCCATCTTAATAATTTATGGCAACATTTATAATTTTCTTGGAATTCTAAACATATATTCTTTTTAAATACTTTGCGATTTTGCTATTGAATTTTATCTGGCGTAAGTGCGAAAAAAATGATGTTTGATAATAAATTTAGAAAGATAGAACGAATTGTTATGGCAAGGATGAGTCCGAGAACAAATTGTTATCGTCATGTATTATTTGTTGAAAATAATACACCGAATTTAAAAACGATATATGACAAAACGTTTTATCGGAAATTCTAAATATATGCAGTTTTTAAATATTTTGTGATTTTGTGGTTGAATTTTATATGGCAGAAGTGCAAAGAAAAAGGTGTTTAATAATAAAGTTAAAAAGACAAAAATAGTTGTTATATCCAAATACAAAGTAGAGCGAGCATAAAAAACCTTAACAAACGAACCATCTGGCGCGCGACATTAAAATCCGAATCATTTTTTTAAAACCGGGGCACTGCTTTTAGCCTCGTTTCCTTAGTTTTAATCTCGCCCATCACATATGAGACTTATGCTTAATTATATCCAGCGACAGCAACTTCTTATGGTCTGGAGGGCATATCGCATATCTCCGACGGCGGCATTGCAAGTAGTAGCAAAAACGCCTTCTCTTAGTTACAGAGCGAGAAGCTACGATAGTGAAGGTTTCCCGACTTGGACTTACAGTTAATCTATTGGGACAAGAATACCTCACTTCAGATCATGAATATCATAGCCCAGAAAATCCCTCCCATCGAGCGGCAATAACCTAGAGGAGTATATCTCAGTTATGAAACTAAATGACAGATAAAACCAATGTGCAGATGGAATATACACAGACGGTTTTAAATCCCATGAGGGAACCACCAGTGGTTTCTGCTATATAGAAAACAATAAAGTTACTTACCAGTGGCAAAGGAAATGAGTACCTTTAACTCGGTTTTTCAAGCAGAATTCCCAGCGATTAGAGTAGCCATAATTTATCCTCCCGAAGCGCCTCTGGCATCTCATCACATCTATATGGATTTAGCTTCAAGTGTAGCTGCAATAACAGGAACTGTTTCACATAGTCCATTAGCGAATAATATTAGACATCTGCTACTACTGGTATTCCATTTAGACATCCTCTGCACTGTATCCCCGCACATACACTGGTGTGCGAAAATTAAGGACGAGACGGTTTTTTCAATATAACTTTGTACAAAAGCTTTCCAAATCAACACATTTAATATCATAAGATCCCCAATACGTAAGGACATGAGTAATGTAAGCAACACTTACTAAAAGAGAAATCAGAGGGATAAAAAGAAGCTTCATTGAAAAAGTAGCATGGAGCAGAATGCGATTGAAGGCCGAAACATCCCTGTGATGGGTGTCCAGCAAGAAACATCCGGTCTTTAATAGGGGATATGATCTCCCCTGACTGCTAGGCAGGTTTCACATCATTTGTGCATGCTGGATATGGGGTTGTTAATGAGCTGTTGAGACACTGCTGCTCGTTCCTCTTGTAGCACCAATCGCAGTTTCGGAATCGTTACTGGCGATAAGTTACGTGCTGCCACGGGTCTCCCTAGTGCGTTCCGTGCATGCTTGACGGGATTTAGATCCAGAGACCTTGCCGACCAATCCATGTGTTCAATATCTTCACTCTCCAACAGCTCTTCGACAGTAACTGTGCGATGAGGTGGAGCGTTGTCGTCCATGAAGAGGAACTGAGGACCCATAGCCCTTGTGAAAAGACGCATGTAAGGAAGAAGAACCTCGTTACAATAGCAGTCCCAGGTGACGAACCTCCTTGGGAGATATGAAGGTCGGTCCGGCTACCAAGCATTATGTCTGCTCGAACGAGAACTCCGCGACCTCCAAAACAGTCCCTTTTGATGATGTTGAAGGGGTTATTGCGTGTTCCCCGCTCTGTCCAGATGTGTATGTGTCTAGAATCGCAACTCAGACTAAATCTGCTCTTATCTGTAAAGAGTACTCGTCCCCATTCATTGTCTCTCCAATTCCGGTGTTCCCGGCACCACAGAGAATGCCTTCTCCGTTGGGCAAGCGTTAGAGGTACACACCGTACAAGGCGTCGTGCAAACAAACCACCACCGTGCAGTCTTCTGGCCACGGTAAAACGCGATATCGGTCGTCCAATCGCCTGTGTCGTGTGTCTAGCGATTTCTCCCGCTGTCTGCCGCCTGTTTCTTCTGGCCTGTAAGGCAATATACCGGTCATCTGCGGGTGTGGTTCCTCGTGGACGACCACTACTAAACCCCCGGATAGCTGTTCCTCTAGTTTGAAATTGTCTCCAAAGTCGTGAAACGATGCTGTGAGCAATTTCGAACTCTGCAGCCACATTTGTCACACTGCGGCCTTCCTCCAACTTCCCAATGATTCGACCTCGGATAAAAGCATCCAGATGTCGTCTAACAGATTGATTATTCGCCATTTCTCGCTGAGGCAGCAACTCAGTGTGCTTTTAACTGCTATACGGCGTGCAATCTCTTTGCCAGAAATACTGATCTTACACCGACAACATGCTTTAAACTACTCAGACACTTCCCCATTACGTCTACCTGCATATCTGCGCATGTGCTACCGTACATCACCTTACTTAATCTCCTGATTGGTCTTTCTGTCCGCTCTGCCTCTTCGTTCACCTGATATGCTAATTTTTCGACTTCGTCCTTAATTTTTGCACACCAGTGTATAGGCATGTATGGCAATGAAATGGCTGACCATATTGCCAAAAATGCTGCATATTCTACCAGAGTCCCAGAATTACCTGCTCCCAAACCGATCTCTTTTCTCAAGCAACAAACTATGTTTCAACTTATGACTAAATAACAAGACGAGTGGAATAGAAGCACCGCAAGACGAAGAGTATATAAGTACATCCCAAGGGTTTTCCGGAACAGACATATTCCTCCTTACTATACCACTGACTTTTTGATGGGACATCGCCCCTTTCCCTTTTATCTCTACAGCTTTAACATTAGAGATAATGCATCTTGTGACTGTGAGGAAGTAGGCAGCCTGGACCACTTTGCATTTAGCTGCAATTTACTTAGGGATCAGAAACACAGGCAACCAAATGATAATAATAAGCCCATGTGGTACAAGAGTCCCCAATTTTAATAAGTATGCAACCACCCGCTCAAAAGCATCATTGACTGGTGTGCAGATAAATACTCTTAACATAGGCAAAGCAACTTCAGCATAATCAGTTCAATAAGGAAATACTGTTAATGGATATGAAGGATAGCCCATTTGTAATTGTACGAAGAATTATAGCAAATTAGAATGCTCAGTTGTCTATGGTAGGGCATTTATACTGTGCTCTGGTACAATAAATTGTATAATGCATTTGCAGCTGAACGTGCCTTGTAATATATCAGTAACTGTATTTTACATTGATAATTATATTTCGGAAATTGCACATTGGTATTGGCAATAGTAAGAGTCTTGTAGTATTTTAGCAATTGTGTAGGTAATTATTTAGTAGTTTTTTGCATTAGTCCGAGGTTGCGTTATAAAGTACAATAAAAAACATGTTTAAGTATTAGCACTTGTAATAATCGTGTAATGTACTGGATTTTGTAAGATAAATCTCTATTTGTGTTTGTCTAATGTTTCAGTTTATCCCCTCAAAAAAAATTAGTAACTGAACAATATATTAGTATGTAATCAGGATCGTATCTATTTAAGTTATATGTTGAGGAAATATTGTGCACAGTAATTGTATAATATAACAACGGTTATAATATGTACTCGATATTGTAAGATGCAATTAGCCAGTAATGTATGGGCATTTAATCAATAAGTGGGTAATTAACATCATAACTGTATTTGTTAAAAAATGCACTTTTGTCATTTATTTGGATATGTACTAGTTGTACTGTATTTGCAACTGTATTAAATATTAGTAACTACATAATGTACTATACAACATATTTGTATAATGTACTTACAAGGGTTTCTTTTTCATAATTATTATGTGCAGTAATATTATAAAGTATAGGTAATTGGATAAAGCACTAGACCTATAAGGTAAATTTGCATGTGTGCAATGTATCAGTGTTTGAATCAGGTTTAGTAGTTACACAGGGATGTAAGAGTACTCGTTAAGAATTAAATTGGTAAAACAATTGTACTTGTACCAGCTACATAATGCATTTCCATGTAAAAATACTTGTGAAGAACTAGCTTGATAAAATATTGTATCCGTACCTGCTGTGTAATGCATTTCTGTAATAATATGGTACAGGTTATTGGTGTATCAAGTATTGGTAAATGTATAGTGTATAGATATAAAGTACGGGTTATGGAAGCCTACCTTAGTTTCATAAGATGTAATCATTTTTGTATAATGTTTTAATAACTCAGTTATGTTTTAGTACTTACTCAAGAATGCATTAGCATTTATTTCAAAATGTACTAAGTATTTGTATTATGTAATTGTATAATATATTTGGATTTATAATTAGTAAGTATGCATGTACTATGCACGATGGGCAGGAGCTTCTTGTTCCTAAGAAACACAGTGCGATTAATATCTTTAAGGGTTGGTAACCAATTCTGTATGGATTATGTAATACTTTGAGACAAAAGTCAACTTCGCGGATTTCAATCCCGTTTCTTTATGCTGCCTATACACCACTTTATGCCGCTATACACGCTAACTACTTTCAGATATTTTTCATGAGGATTTAATAGACTTGGGTCCCAGCTATCATAAGGGTTCCGTTGCTTGTCATCAGTAAAGTTGTAGGATTTCTATTGTAACTGAAATCTTAAGTTTGAAGAACTTATTGGCGAAATAGCGAGTCATCCCTACATCATGTACAACTTGTAAAATAGGGAAGAAGATTAAAATGACTTTTTTATTTAGTCTTAATCTAACTGATTACGCGTAACGTGTACTACAGATGAAATTTCTACCATTTGTGGATATTTAAATTAATATAAGAAACAATTAAATTGAAACGTTGATAACATAGTCTAAGACTACACATTAAATAGACTAAAAATAAGCTGTCTCAGATATTTCGCCGACCCGTATTTAAAACATCGGATGACGATAATCTTAAAAATGGAGCTTAACTTTTAGGCAGAGCTGGCGAAATATACCGAATAGCAAGATATGATTGCCAGAAGTTCTTATCTAAAGAGTCGAAATCTCAGCTTAAATACACACAAAGCCAATTTCTATTTTGACGAGGAATACGGAAAGGAGAAATTACAGTAATGATTTAAATCGTATTAGCCGGTTAATTAACATAAAATACTTTACAAGGTCAATAAGTTTTATATAGTTTCTTCATTACATTTTGAAAAATATACCTTTTTTCAAAACTATTCAAGACTGAATTATGTCCCTTGTGGTCTGAAGTCGTTATATTTCATCTTAAGGTTTATGTGTTGCTATTATTGCTCAAAATTTCAGTGGTAACAGCCGTGAAGATAGTATGATTTAGAGCTGCTTTGCTTTGTCGCGTTGTTTGTTTGTCGCTACTCATCTCAGTGAGAGATGGGTAATACTTAAATAAATTCAATTTATCTCACTGAACCTACGCGAAATTTTCGAGCTTACGCTGAAGCAGAAACACGGCCATTGAAAACATTCTTCACAGTCTTCATGGTCGCAGTTTGCGCTTGCATTATATTACCATGGAGCTTTGATGTCTTGTTTCTTTCCTGGAAGAAATAGTATCTCTCACTTTCAGAGCACTATTTAATTTCTGCGTCGGAAATTCTTCACTATTCATTCAACCTCATTTCACAACTTTTAATAACGTAGAATTTATCAAGGACTTAATTCTTCACGCTTCTCTGCCATAATGTTTAAATAATGTCAAACGATCTCATGTAACGATCTCATAAATTTTAAATAAAATCAGACATTTTAAAATGGTAACAAATTCTTAAACTTGCAGAGACTTCATTTTGCTTTAAAAATGTTTTCTTCTCATAATAAATTTACAGAAATGCATAACGTGTTTTAAAGTTACACTCAGTTAAACAACAAATAAAACATACGAATCTAGACACTCTGTTGATATGGTGTTAGATGTTAAAACAATAATTTGGTTGCGTTATTAAATTTTTGAATACTTTAATAACATTATAAAATTTCAAAATAAGCAAAGCGTCTGCACGGTTACTAATTTAAATATGCTACTTAACCGAATGAAATTGAAAGCAAATAGTAAAAACTGAAATTTTTCAGCAAATTATTTCCATGAATTATTTTGTTTTACTATCAGCACTACATTTATTTTCCTGCTGTTACTTTAAAATTTTGGAAAACCCTCAAGTTCTTAAAAAAGCTATCTTTCGCTGTTAAAATGAAATCATACCATATTTATATTTATGCTATACCGCCATGTTAGCATGGTGAACTGAATTGAACAAGCGAGCTAAACCTGGCTTCGCATCCCGTAGAAAGCATAGTTGTTTGTGTAGTATATCTGTGGCACAGATGTCCTTAAAATATAGTGGAACAAAAAAATCCTTTCTAGCCCTCCGAAGGTTAAGAATGTAACATTCCGTATCAAAGGATGGCTTTCCCATTTGTTACACATGACAGTTTCTGACAGATCCTGATCAATCTAATTTCGGGTTGGATGTTGGATGTATATTACGAGAAGTGAAGGTACAAAGACAGGGGTCATTTTGGAATTGTAATAAAAACATGCCACTTATGTATGGCATTTTGAAGAACTTTTGAAATTTAGTAGTCCAGAAAATACCACTTATTCAAAGCATTTTGAGGACCTTTGAAATTCCAGGGTCAAACCCGTAATGTTCGCAGGGCTAGAGATTACCGGTAGGATAAAAATGCGACAAACCTTCAAATCTATGTTCCATGGCTTTTTTAAAGCGGACCCTAATCCTCTTCTTCTCGTGGCTGTAATTCGATAGCTTCATGTCATACCTTTGTGTTCTAGGCAACGAATACGAGGACATGACGCATAAATGACCAAAGGGTTTGGCCATTCCCTCAACAACGCTGAATTGCTAAAGTACGAGACAAAAAGCCTACTTGCAAATCGATGGCGAGTCCGATTGTTATGCAATTATTGTATGAGCGTTGTTCCGTTATAATTACTTCGTAAAGCAATGTTTTGCACGAACAGATACAGAAATCTTTGAAACTCATATTCTGCGTATTTTCTCCCTTTATGAATTACAATGAAAAGTGAAAAAAAATTCTGTTTATTTAAAAATAAACAATCTTTCCAATCATAATGATAGAAACATATATGAAAACTGAAATAGTTTTCTAATTATTTTCTCAACAATTTCTTTAACTTCTCCCATCTTTTCAAAACTATCTGCTTCGAAAATCGGGGAAAATACATAAATATCCTAAGCATTTCATTATTACTGTTTTTTAGAAATTTCATTTATGATTTCTCTTCAATGCTCTAACAATTTACAATTTATGTTTATGTTTATCACAGAAACAATGACAGAAAACATTTTTCAGACCTTAATTCGGTAAGAAAGAAAAATAGAAATAAACGCATTGGTAATGATATCTCAAGTAAGCAGGAAAAATGAAAATTTCAGCTCTAAAATAATAACAATAAACAAGAGCAAAAAAAGCGAAATATAGCTAACTCTGTGTGTATGAATTTTCTGTTAAACAGAAAATAATTAGAAGTATTTAGCGAAATTTTCTTATCTAGATGCACTAAATTTTTAAGCACCAAAAACTTCGGATGTCATATTTCAAAGAAAATGATGTTTTGATCGTTCCTGAATCCATTTGAACGTGTTTTTTTTCCCGCGCGACGTCTGTACGTACGGTCAGTATAAGAGACTCTTTCTTCCAAAATGGACTGTAAAATGCATTTAAAGTGGATTCAAAAGGCACGTTTTTGCTACGTCTGTACGTACGTGCGTATGTATGTATGTATGTATGCATGTATCTTGCGTACCTCAAAAACGTTTAACGGTAGATCATGGAAATTTCATATAATTTTATAGAAATCGACGGTGCCAGAAGTGTTATACATGCACCCGCCTTAAATGTCCATACCCGGTCTTTATTTTCGCAAGCGTTGGTCGTAGCCATGTACTTCCAGTTTCAGAAGTATTTTAAGTGACAAAATACTCCTGTTTTGGCAATGTCAAATTTATAAAAAAGATAATTTTAGACAAATAACGGGAAAATTTTTCATTCGTTACAAAAAAATAAAATTAGAAGGCGTTTGACACCCGTACGACGAAAATTGCAATTCTTTTATGTCATTTTCAACTTGCCTCTACCGATCGGTTAATTAGTTAGCACAATTCGAGGAAATAAATTTGAATGCAGCGCAAGAAAAAATGTATATAATGTGTATAGGCTGTGTAGGAAAGATATGTGGTATTCATATTAGATTATTTGAAGGAGTAAAATTATTAAAGGCTTCGTTCCAAAAGCATAGACTCAATTGTTATTGAAATTTACATCTTCAATGTTGAAAGTCACAAAAGAGTTTTGTGAGTTTCAACATTGAAGATCTCGTTGAACAAAGAATTGACCTCGTTGAACAAAGAATGTAAACGACACAATTGCAAATAATCTAAGATAAAAATGTTGCTGTTTTCCCTAATTTTAAACAGAATAAAAATGAACTCTGAATGCTGCGTGCTGAATTTTCAACTGAATTGACTGCTGCCTTCGCTCTTAGATTATATCCCTCGAGGCAAAGCGAAATGGAAGAATGTGAAACGTCTTTAGAAGGTCTAATTCAACAAACGAAGATGATTTTTGAATAATTTTGACTGCAGAGAAATACAAAATGTGATTACAATTGAATTAGACTTAGGGATTTCATATTCATAATAATGTGTCAGCTATAGTTGTAGAGACATTAGGTTATTTCGGAGCAGGAGACATGAAAAATGAGGAACGCCTTCGCCGGGAATCGAACCACGGATCTCTCGGTTACGCGTCGAGCATGCAGACCACTACACCACGAAGGCACGCAAAGAAGGCGGGAGAAATACCTTATATAGTAATGATATCAATTCTAATCCATCTTTGCTTTCAGCTTTAAAAAAATTATTTCATAGTTCCCCTTTCCATTTTCTCAGTAGATATCGCCAATTGCTTTTATCCTTTACTTACCTGGAACTAACTCCAATTTTTTTGTACGTTATTACTTGAATGCATGCTTCTTCTTCACTATTTTCACTCCTGCAGCTGAAGAAGATAATCCTACTTAACCTTCGAAACTAGTCTTGCAAATTTATGCAGCTTACATTGCTTCTTGTTGCTTTAGTACCTTAGAATTTTAAAATACAATATTTAACACCTTAATATGAAGTTATTACACCGCAAAACTAAAAGTAAATGCGCACATATTTACAATACAGCCAGCTGCGAAACAAATAATAAATAATAAAAAACTCAACAATAGAAAATCAAAAAATCAAACATACAGCAATAATCAAAAATAAAAACAAATGTATAACAAAATACAAACAAATATTTACATATGAAATTCCCTTTCTCTTCACATTTTAGAATTATTCCTGAAAGCTAACTATATTAAATTCCCCAGATACTAGAACAGTAACTAAACCACTAGAGCACATAATTAAGCACGTATATATTGAGAACAAAGGTGAGGGACTGAAACCTTAATCTTGAGCTAAGCACTTGCATTATAATGAATGAATACTTTTAGAAAGCGCCATCCAAACCTGTCTATACTTAGGTTCTTATAATGAGTTACTCATGTAAGTTGCTGGTCTAAATATCTTAAAGGAGGCGTTATTCAGTTTTCTACACGTCATCTAAGAAGACGATCTACAAAAGGCCCTTTCTGATATCGAAGAAAGAGATTTTGAAAAGTTGCTACACTATTTGAATAACAATAAATGCACCTAGCCATTCTGTTCACCGTAAGCTATGCAGAAAAGATTTGAATCTAAAGTTACTATGCTCCAAATATTGTGCTGTTTATTTTCTCGTAGTCATTCTAGGACAACGATGATTTTAAAATTATAGAAAACACTTTTAATGTGATTTAGGAAATACTTAAACTATTGCAGTATGTAGCAATGCAGTTGTCATTTTGTTTTCCAAAGATTGATAAAAATTATGTTTTATTATGATATACTTAAAATCAAGAGATTTTCTATCGATGCATAGTATAGGGTACTAAAAGAACTTTTAAGGATTATAATGATATTGCGCACCTTAATTTATATCAGTTAGATATATTTTTAAAAATATGATAAGGACCTAAATTTGTTGTGTAGTAAAATTCGAGATTTTACGAGTTAAATAATTTCTGTATTCTGCTGATTGATTGGATATTAAGTTAAATTTCTTTTTCAGCAAGAAGCATTTATTCGTGTATTTTTATCATAAGGAGATTATTTTTTTATTTTCGCTTAATATATTGGGATACAGTCTTTGAACCAGTGTCTCAAGTAAAATTTATGTTAAAATTTTACTTTAAAATTATGAAAGGGAAAAATTTAACGAACTGTAATGGATTAATTGTGAAATGTTAATTTGATTTAATGTAAAGAAACAGGACCGCCTGATATTCGTTTCTTTTGCCCAATTTTTTTTCCTCTCTTCTTCGCCCTCATGGAAAGTTCCACGGGATTCTAAAAGCTAGGTTTTTTGTCCGGACTTTAGCCGAAAGGGGGTGTACGTGATGATGTATACTTGTAAACAGGAAGGTTAATGGAAAAGGCCGGGAGTAGGTCAGGATTTTGGTAAGCCAGTTCCAAGAAAATTGGCGAATTTTCGTAGGTAGCCGACTTGAGCAGTAGAGACTTGACCAGTTTTGGATAGCAAAATTGGACTTTGGAAACATTTGAGGGGCGAGTTTTTCCAAGTCTGGGAAACAATGCTTGTTTGTATTTTAAGAGAGGAATTTGGAATGTTCGATCGTTTGCGACTGACTCTTCTTGGCTGCTGCTGACTCACTTGCTACTTACTCTTACGCTCTTGCCCGTGGTGTTTTTTCGCTCTTGAAGTTTTTTCGTAGGGCGTCTGCGATGTTTATGTTGTCCGGTGCGGCTTACTATACCGTGAACGTCTAAGGGCAGGCAGTGTCGACGTGGCCTGTTTGCCTTAAAGGATTACCGATACCGCTTCATCCGCTGCTCCGCTACGATGTGTTTTTTCAAATGGTTCTTAAAGAACCTGCCTAATGACCGACGAAAAGGGATTGATGACCGACGAAGAAGTTGTATCAACGGGTGGTGCCACTCACATGATGGCTCATCTATGAAGACTAGGAGTGACACCCCCATTTAATGTCCTCAGCGAAATAGAAGAACTATGAAAAATTTACTTCACCTTTCCGGATCATCCTTGTACCCTAACAGCTAAGTGAAATTCTTTTTAAGAATTTTGTTTTTTTCTTTCTTTCGTTCCTGATTTCTCGAAAGTCTTCAGAAGCCCTGTTTCTCTTATCATTTTAGAGAATCTTTTTTTTCCCTTTAATTGCTGTTCATTCAAAATAGTGTTTTGTTAATTTTTGAAGTATAAGAATTAATGTAATGAATATCGGAAATTTAGTAACATATAAGGTCTTAATCAATAAAACAAATGTGATATAACTGTAATGTATTCTTACATAGATGACCTCGCCGCCTAATTGGCCGAGGTAAAGGTTATGTTACATTTTAATTACCTTGCTTAAATTTTACCTTTTTTTTATCTCCGGTGGAATTAACAGGGGATTAAAAAATTATGCTTTGTCATGAATTAGGAAAAATGTAATAAATAAAAATTCAGTTTAAATGATTAAGTGAGTTTTGTGTTATTTGAATAGAATGTCATGCTCTGTGGAAATTTATGTTTTACTATGGTAGGCTAAATAACAAAAGAAGGATTTCTAGTAAAATAGCAGGGAACTTGATTTCCAACAAAGCCTTTTCCAGCGGCAAATCCCGAGTGCAGGTACACAACGCTTCTAGTACTATCAAAACTATACGATCACCTATAGGGGTTTTTCCCTAATCAGCCATGCCGACAGTGTGATTAAATTTAGTATTTTAGACTCAACTAATAGTTGCAGTACTCAATGACTATATTACTCCATTTTTATGTTAGACATTTGGTGCCGTTATCTTGTATTTAACATTAATGGCACAGTGAATATTTTTATATATAACAAATTATTCTCTAATTAATTAAGAAATACAGTTATTGATTTTATATTTTTCAATTTGTTAAGCAAGTACAGATAGACTGAATTCGAATGCTAAAATAATCATCTTATGTTTTACTGAATGGTAATACTGTGACAACTGGATAAGCGAGAGGTATTGTGAATAATAAATTAAATACCTTATTTTACTGCCAGTGCAAGAGAATGATATATTCATGATAACGTAATGTAATAGTCCCAACATTTGTAAAAATCTGCTCTACGGATATTTCTAACATGAAGAATACTTAGTTAAACAAATAGAGTGTCAAATGTTTTTTAATTTACATTGCTTTAAAACGCATACTTTTAGAAGTAATGTCTTAGTAATAAAGTGGGAGTGGAAATTCTACGAATCTTGAAAAATATTAGAAATTCGAAAATTCCAATCTTTTTGACTTTTTCTTCATTCAAATCTTCCTAATCTTAATTTTAATACCTATTAAGCAATTTAGATTTATTGAAAAAAAATGAATTTTTTTCTTGGAAACTGGTTTTATTGGAAGCCTAATAGATGCCTTCATTTAGAAAACAATGACCAGAATCCACTATCACCTCATGGCGACCCTGAGGAATATGCTATCAAGATTCTAGAGGAATTTTAATGTTCCATGTTTATTATTTGCCTGTGCCAACTCTTCAAAAATCTCCTCCCTTCCCAAATTTCCCACTTGGTTCAACTTGAAAAAAAATCTGGGAAATATTAAAAAACTGAAATTTTACTTAAATGTGTTTTGTCAAAGAGATAATGAAACCCGCGATTCAGAAATTTTAATTATTAATTTTATTTTTAAATTGCATTTCTACTTTTTTAATACAGACAAGTATATTCTTAAATATATTTGTATCACATTAAAGACAGATTTGAAATTTTAATTCAGCTTAAAACATTTAACACTAAATACTTTTTTCCTTCTTTTCTCTTCTTATTCTTTTGTAAAGAATTTACGAAATTTGAGATACGATTTGAGATACACAGTTTCAGTTACTAAGCAAAGCAGGTATTTAATATTACTAAGATTACTATCTCTATGTTTTTATATTGGTGAATAATGTTTTAAACAATATGACACACATATCATGGATCAAAAAAAACAGTAAATTTTAACTCGTAATATTTTATTGGTCTGTTGAATGTTATTTGTCCACAGTTTCCATCTCGAAAATGCGCAAATACGTTTACGAATATTGAAAGAATATCATATCTGGTTTGACTCATATTGATCGCTATTCGTGCATCACATTTTGAGTAACGTCTAACAAACGGTCAAAATCTGCTAATCATCATTTAAACGCAATTCATTTAAATCACAGAAGGGAAATTTAATAGCTGAATTTCAATAAATATTTCACGCATGTGAATCTAGGACTGAAAGCGGAGAACGCAGTTGCAAAGAAGAAGCATTTCTAATTTCACCAACAAAATCATCGCAGCGTCATTTTAGCTGACACTCCAGTAAAGCTATCCATCAATATTGTATTTAACAGTATTACAGGATAATGCATTATCATTTAATAACCATGGAGTAAATCCATTAAATTTAAACGTAACACCATGAGTGATCAACGTTATCTTTTAATTAATTATTATTAAGTCATACATTCAGACATCATTCAGACACTAAATAGTATAAATTTCAATGAAGGTATAAATGCGTTTATGCCCCGTGTTACATGTGTAAACGTTTCTCACATGAATAATAATATATATTCTGTCTACAAACGTTCTTAGCTAGCCTTTATTTTCGTAACCGTCGGTCGTAGAAATTGCCTTCTAATTACAGAAATCTTTAAAATGACGCAAATATTCATATTTCCGTACTTTAAAACCTTTAAAAGCTCAATTTTGTAACATTTAGGAAATCTAATTTCTTATATGATTTCCCTGTTCCCTACAAAAAAATTAAGAACATATACATATCATAGAAAACAAAAAAAAAAGTGTGACTCTTTTACGACAAAATTCGACCGAGGTATTTCAATTTAAACTTGCAGATCATATATAAGGGGAGAACAGAAATGGCAAAGCGACATTTTTCCATTTGTACATAGTTAAAAACAAAATATCAGTCTAGAAAAAGGCTTCTGTATGTTAAATGATTAAGTAACGATCACTTATGTATAGATTGTCGAAAGAAGTATTGATTAATGTAATTTCGTTTAAAAAAGGAAATCTTGTTCAAAGAATCTGATAGAATTCGTACTCTAGAAAATATTCTGGCAGACTTCGGTATTGACATTTATTCAACTGGTGATATTATTTGCATTAATTAAATATTAAATGTAGTAATAATTTTACAATTGTTATGTGTATATTATATTATGATTCTAAAATAACAAAACTGGCTGAGAATATTAATAATGTATTTACAACGTTGGAAAATTTGTAAATTCCTTTTGTGAGCACTCTTCAGACATACCACTTGTAACAAAATTATAACTTAAAACACTATGTGTAAACTAAAACTTTGCTTCATATGATCAAATATCCAAACACTGATGAGCTTGAAAAATAGTGTAAGCTGAGAAAGCAGAGAAGACAGTTTGGAAACAATGGTAGAATTTTTCAGATACTCTAACTGCTCTTATTATAACGTTTGGTTTTATTAAAAATAGGCTTCATATTACTTTCATTTTGTAAAATCTCTGCCATAGTAAAATATTATTAGCAATTTTAACGATCTTCATCACAAACCTGATTTTAATACTATTAATACAAAATATATATGTGAACGGTTTCTCAATACGCACATCTAGTGAAGAAAAAAATCCAACACTTGCATTCGGTTTTCCATAGTAGTTGATAGTTCAGTGTGGAAGGGAGCGTCTGTGAAATACTGCTGGGTCAACAGCAGCTGCTTTTCGATTGAAACTTTCTGTACGTTAATTCTCCAGCATAAGTGCTTGAGCAGATGTATGACAGCAAATTCATAATAGATGTGTGCTCTTTGCATTTTGAATGATACAATGCTTGTGATGAGTACTTGCCTGGAATGATACAGTTTATAGGAGAACGTGTTAAATGGAAGCTAATGACAGTGGATTTTGCGCCTGCGAAAGGCCTGAAGCAAAACGACAAAACGCAAAATTCTGCCGCTCATCTGTTATAGTGGTTAGCGTCGCTAACTGCCATGCGGAAAGCCCCGGATTCCAATCCCTGAGAAGGCTGGGATATTTGTAAAAGTATAGTATCTGTACGGCATGGGGCACTTTAAATATGAGACGAACCGACAGTCCTATCGAGAGGTTGGTGGTAGGAGACGAGGAGTGAGAGATTCCTCCGACCCGTACCCCTGGGTGCTGTCCATCAAAATTGGGGACGAAGCCGAGCTAAATCACACGGTCGCCTGTAAAGTGCTCAAGGCTGTTGCCAACGACAGGCATAAACCTGCGCTCCTTGCCACGGAGATTTTATTGGGCTTAGGCTACTAATCATAGGTCAGACAAGTGGGCATTAGCAACAGCAACAACGCAAAAATCTTTTGAAGTAATGGAATTTTTCTTCACATGGAAAACGTTCTTTTCAGGTATGATACAAATATATGCTTATGTTTGCAGCCATATTCATTATTTTGATGGCGTTTCTTCTGTATTCTTTCTTTTTTAACATAAAGGCAATATTGAAGTTATTTAAGATAGACGATGAATGTGAAAGTTATATAAGTAATATAGTATGAGGATCGTCATCTAGTTCGCCGCAGATGCTGATATCTGTTAATGAAATGTGTCTCGAGAAGAGGTAAATAGGAATGGTCCATGGTTTGATAGAATCCAGCTGTAGCTATTAGACTGATGATATCACAATTTATAAATATGCTGCAAATGGTCTTGCGCTTTTATTATTCATTAGTCAAACTATTTGCAGCTTATGTGCTTCAGTTCTTATATCATTCTATAACAAATTATCACATCTCCCTTGCATCTTGTCGAGCAGTAAGTAGTAATTAGAGCAATTAGAATGTACGGGCACGTGAAAAACCACCCATTGAGGAAATGGTTGATTATGGCCTCAGAAGTCCTAATAATCTGTGCAGTTGTACGTAATCGATTTTTCAGAATTCGTACTAAATAACATCTTTTCTGATATGTATGTCTTGCATATATTAAAAAGCATTATTTATTTCATTATCCTGAATTCTTCAAGTGAATATATAAGAAAATATGGCTTTTTGGAATCCTATTTGCGCAGAATTTTATTTTAAACGAAATGAGCACGAATTCATTAAAACAGAAGTCAAATTTTGGTGAATAAATTGGCACGTATTTATCACTATGAAATATTATTTTTTAGTATAAAAAGAATTACAGTATGCATTCTGATTGAAATTATAAGACGAATCCATACAATAAGAAAGTCATGTGTTCAACGTATCAGCTTTAATTAATATTTCTGGATAAAACTGATAACTTGCTTAAACAGATTATGTATACTATTAATTCTAATTTTATCCTGCTCACAACTTTTGCCAAGGTTCACAAATTCAATTAAGAGAGCATAATTTCAGCAAAATAATTTTTCTTGTTATTAAATTAAATATTATTAATAACTTGACGAAGCATGTAGAAAAATTACAAGTTTTTATATTTCTATTCAGAGAAAAATATATAAAGTGAGGGAAAATGACTCAATTCCTTTGGATGAAAATTACTTCAAATTACGTTCTGGTTAGCGGCGGAGAATAAATGATATGTAATCACCTTTAACCTTAATCGCCTAATGATAATCACCTTTCAGTCTAGTTCAATGAGCTATTTAGTTTAATGAGCAAGTACAAGGAGAAAAACCTAATATTTGTCTTAATTTCCGTTAAGCAGATATTTTCAACGGTTAAAATGATACTATTAATTTTAATTATCCAACTTAATAAGCGCATATTATATTTGCTGCTTATAATAATTTAGCACATTTCACAGGATAAAGACATTTAGAAAGTTCTAGCTTATAAATAGGAATAAATTTACTGTTTCGCAAAGTTTTACTGAGCAACCTATGGAAGCAAGACTCAGCATCAGGTAAATGATTCTACAGCAAAGAAAATTTCTCGTTCAATATAAATTTGAAAAAAATTCAAAATTTTGTTTTAAATTTCATGAGAAATGTGCTTTTACTTTTATTTTTATTTAACTGTTTATTTGTTTGGTTATTTATTGGCTGTAGGGTCTTTTTTTAAGATGTTAGCTGGTAAGTGGTAAATAAAGTTCCAGAAACTTATTCTTTAACTCATCTTAAGATAACATAATTCGGTTACAGCCGAAAACATCGCAGACGGAAACGTCGCGGAGAAAACAACGCAAGGCGAAAATGTCGAAGTACAAAACATCGTGGGAGAAAATAAATCAGACAGAAAACATCGCAGTTCTAAAACATCTTGGTACAAAATATCGTCGTCGAAAATAAAGCGGTTCAAAAACTTCGTAGTTTAAAAACATCGTCGTCGAAAATATCGTGGTAAAAAATAAAGTACCTACAAATCATCGCATGACGATAACATCGCAGACATGCGTTTTTCAGGCTTTAATAATTGTTAATGCATACTCGCATAATAATTTATGATAGCAAGGTGGAAAGAAGGATAATTTTTACTTTCATATATTTTATTAACTAATAATTCTTTAAAAACAAGAAATTTAAACAAAACAAGGAATAATTTTCATTATAAGAGTATCAGATTAACAAAAATGAAGAAAATATTATCATAATTAACAATTTTTTGTGGATAAGTTCATGCAATTACTTATCTTTCTTTTTTCTATTCTTTTTTTAGATTATACTTTTCATGAAAAATTACCAGTAAAACTTTATAAAAAATAATTTATTAATGACCTTTGTTAGTTAACTATGCTAGTTTAAAATTAAGTGCTATAAGTTGTATTAATTTTCTGTGCTTAAGTTTCCATTTTACATTTTCAGCAAATATTTATTAGTTAATAAAAGCATGAAAGCGAAAATTATCCTTCTTTCCATCTTGCGCTCACAAATCATTATGCGAGTCTTTACAATTATTAAACAATCATTAAAGTTCACAATTATTAAAGCCTGAAAAACGCATGTCTGCGATGTTATCGTCATGCGATGATTTGTATGTACTTTATTTTTTATCACGATATTTTCGACGGCGATGTTTTTAAACTGCAAAGTTTTTGAACCGCTTTTTTTTCGACGACGATATTTTGTACCATAATGTTTTAGAGCTGCAATGTTTTCTCTTTGCTTTACTTTCTCCCACGATATTTTGTACCACGACGTTTTCGCCTTGCGTTCTTTTCTCCGCGTCGTTTTCGCCCGCGATGTTTTTGCCGCGATGTTATCGGCGAGCACCCATAATTAAGCATTATATTTAATGACTGATCGCAATGTAATAAAGTCATAAACTTTAAATAATAGGCGATTTTCTTCCCATATGAAAAAATAGCTAGCATACTGATAGAGAGTAAAAGCAATTATTAGCCTTTTAATGCCCTTAATGCATATTTCGTCCTTGCCATTAAATTAAAAGATTTAAAATTACTCGAAAGGCAATTTCAGTTTGGTCCGGATTTAGGAAACATTTTATGAAATAGAGTTTAGTGATCTATTAATTATAAATTTTTAATTACAATATTTTTATTTTCAGAAAATATTGTTCTAAAAGTATAATTTTCTTTAAATTATTATCTGGAAAGTGAGGTGTATGATTCCCGCGTACATTCATTTTATTTAACTGTCAAACGCCGTTAAAAACATTCTCAAAATATAAGTTCCATCTCTATCAACAAAAGCAAGCACTGTCAAGCGTGATAAGTAGTACTTAAGAGTTCGGGAGCGTGAACAGTTCAGAACAGAGCGGACTCTTAGCACTTTTTCCCACATGTCTTGCTTCCGCTTAAAATACACAGTTCGAAATTTATAGCTTTGTGAGTTCGGTAATGTTTTTTTCGTGTACAAATTCACTGCCTGATCTTTTATTTAAAAAATAAAACGTACCATTTTTTTAATAAATTAAAACGCTAAAACGTTAAGTACAGCTTCGCTTTATGTCTACCGTCTTTGTAGAAATGGTTCCAGATGAATGGTATGCGTTTCGCTTAAGGTTCACGAGGGTCATAAATGAATCTTTATCATTAATCATTTAATAATCATTATTTCAATGCACCTTGGTAGTGAGCAGGATTTATTACTGTCTGACTACAAGTACAAGATAGGGCTGCCTGTCTTAAAAGTGATTAACACTATGTCATTACCGCGAGTGGTAATTTTAAAAGCAGAACAGAACAACTATTGACTGAGAAAGGTGGTAATCATTCCTTCAAGAAAGAAAAAATTATGCTAAATGATCCCAGTCCACAGTTCGCGTTTTCAAAGCCTTAACGTAATGCATTACTTAATACACTATTTAGTAATATGTATTTGGACATCTGTGATAAGAAAAAAATGTATCTTATCCAATTGTATGTAGAACTTCTACGAGCGGCAGTTACAGTCTCAACTCTCCGGTGCATGTTTTCCACAAGTTCTTGTATAATGGCTATTGATACACTGCTCGACATTGAAAATGCAACACCAAGAAGAAGTAGTCAGAAAGTGATGAAATTTGGAAAAAAGACAGTGCAAGCAGCAATAAGTGATCTTTATTTCAAAATAATAGTCAGAATACAGAGCGAAAACGGCGTCGGCTCAGTACAATGTAGGACCACCACGGACAGCGATGCACGAAGAAACACGTCTAGGCATAGAGTCAATAAGAGTGCGGATGGTGTCCTGAGGAATGGCTCTCCATTCCCTTTCAACCATTTGCCACAATTCGTCTTCTGAATGAGGCA
The DNA here is from genome assembly GCA_000611955.2 of Stegodyphus mimosarum. Taxonomy (NCBI): domain Eukaryota; kingdom Metazoa; phylum Arthropoda; class Arachnida; order Araneae; family Eresidae; genus Stegodyphus; species Stegodyphus mimosarum. The sequence continues at coordinate 627,904 of KK115555.1, forward strand.
GGGGCAGACTCTGCAAACGATGTCCAATCATGTCCCACACATGTTCGTTTGGTGACAGGTTAGGAGAGTACGGTGGACAGAGAAGCATCTGTATACCTTGCAGAGCATGTTGGCAGATGTGAGCACTGTGTGGTCGGGCATTATCCTAATTGCATTAGGCAGCCCCTGAAGGTAGGGGATTGCCACCGGGTCCAGTATATTATCCAAGTATCGTTATGCCGTCATAGTGCCCTGAATATGAACTAGAGGTGACCTGGAATCGTAGGCAATGGTGCCTCAAAACATTATGCCACGTTGTCGCGCGGTTGGGCGTTGCACAGTTACTGCCGGATTAGATCCGTCTCCAAGTCGACGCCACACACGTATGCGGCGACTGTCACTGGATAAACAGAAGCGTGACTCATCTGAGAATACGACGTTTCGCCATACTGTCATCCACATTGCTCCAGTCCGGCACCATTCTAAACGTTGGCGTCTATGCTGTGGGGTCAATGGCAGTCTTCTTAACTGACACAGTGAGTGCAGGCCACGTTCAACCAATCGACGGGAAATATTTTTCGTCGACACGGGAACATCCAGGGTATCTTGCACATGCTACAGAATTGCTGTACAAGTGACTTGCGGGACCGCCACAGCTTGTCGGCGGATGCGTCGATCCACGCGTGCTGACGTGACTCTGGTTGCAACTGCACCCCTCCTTCTTTCCACATTCCCTTGTTCCAACTATGTTCCCCATAGCCGATGCACCGTACTCGCATCCATGTGGGTAGCAGCTGCGATTTGACGTAAGGACCAACCTGCACTTCTCAGTCCAATCACTATACCCCTCGTAAAGTCGTCTATCTGCTGGAAGTGCCTTCGCTGACGGCGGCCTGGCATTCTCTCCTATTACGCTTATCCTCCGAGACAAAAACCAGCTTTTTTCGATAATTCGTCTGACAGAAATAACGACACGAATATTGCCCATTCTGCACGTTCCTTCCCTTATAGCTTACTTCACGTGCGTCGGAGAGCTGCGCATTTCACATCATTCGCATAACTCAGTGACGTGCGTCTACTCTAAAATTTGCATAAATTTCTGACCACTCCTTCTTGGTGTTGCATTTTCAATGTCGAGCAGTGTATTTTCTTCCACTCGGTTAGGAGAAGACATCTAAGTTCCTTCACCGGTGTTGCACCGCTTAATTCGACTATCCAATTCGTCCGAGAGTTCTTCAGTTAATCCTATTTTCACGATACCAATCCACTGTAGACTTCGCAACATGATAATTGGCGTTGTCGCCCTGAAAGCAACATGGATCTAATATGTAAAGCTGCCACACCATAAAAAGCACACTGTCATCCAGAATAACACAGTAAGCGTCGCTGTTGAGGTTACCATTAATTTGTATTCCAGTCCATATCAAAGATATAAAGATTCCAGTCCATATCAGAAGGAACACTCCAGACCATTGTGGTGTATCGTGAACTTAATTGTAATCTAACTGAGAACTGACGTGCGCCAAGCATCGAGTAGAGCACGAGGCGATTATAAACGTGGACAGATCGTAAGTGCCGTTCGTTTGAATTGTACTTGTGTGGAGAGTTTTTAGTTACAGTGTAATGTCTCTTGTATGTAATAAAGTGTCATGTGGATAAATACAGTGTCTTGTGTAATACTCACTAAAGACCCTACTAAAAATACCCACTAAAGACATGGTAAAAGGTGGCGACGAGGATTACAGATTTGAAAAAAAATGAAAGAAGTTTTTCGCGACGCGACGTCTTTTACCGATATCGAAGTAATACTGTTGGATTAGGGGATTCTACGAAGACGGCTCAAGGTAAAACTTTTATATATGGTGTATATTGCAGGGGATATGGCACTTGCCGGGTCAATTCCTGTGTCCTAATATGTACTGACACCACAGTTTTAGGTAAAACGCTTGATTTGCGTCACAGAGCATTGTCACTGGCAAGAGCCATACGGCCTGCTTGAAAAATCGCGTTTCATATTGTGTTACTTTCAACAGATAACAACGCAAAATAAGATGAAGAAGGCTATGAAACCATTCTGACATGAAAGCATGAAACAAGGTGACATCGTACTTACTCTGTTATGTTAATAGTCTTATTCTAAAGTACCGAACCGTAATTAACTGTTTTACACATGACAGATTTATATAGATTTCATTGCAGATCATTCATAAGGCTTCATGCGAGCGTTATTCGTTCTTGAAAATAGTTTAAAGCTGATATAAATTTAAGCTATCATTCTACAGTAAGAGAGAACGCTCTCAGTGAATTCTTCTCCAGTTTCACCTTACTCGGTCGCGCCTGTTGGTTTCAACGCCTTTTGTAAACTTATATCAAACTGCAGAGCCTATTAAATTCTATGTAGAGACATCCAACAAACATAGCTGCGTTGCTTACAACTACAGAATGTGCCTGGGCTTGGAATGATTTCAACATCTTCCAGATGAGGTGCCATGCCAATTATCCTCAGTTAATAAAATACATGTAGGAGTTTGATAATTTGGTTCAGTAATTATACTTGAGTAATTTGGTTGTGCTCTCTTTTTTGCACTTCAGTTTCTATAAGACTCGATATTCGAGCTGTCATTAGACTTATGCAGAAACAGAAAGACAGATGCGGAAAGACATTTTTGATAATGTATTGACTTGAATCCTTTTCGAATATTCTTAATATGCGCAACAGCAATGCAGATGCGTATCATCTGCGCGAGAGAATCTCATTGAACTAGAAATAAACATTGCCGTTTAGTTTGGAGAAAAGAATCACGTTTCTAGTTCAATTACTTTTGTGCTATGGGGTGTTTTTTGATTGAAAGAACACCCATGGTAGCAGTTTTCATTACGAGGTATACAATTATTCAGTCTCAAAACTGTGTTATTTTCCATACTTTTACATTTTCTTTGGAAGCAAAAATTTGATCCCTTGTTCTTCCCGAGGCAATTCATATTACTAAATAATTTACGTAATATTCAAAGTCTCATCTTTCGCAGTAAAATCCATTATCGCTAGATTTTCGATGATATAGCATAAGCAGTTAGGTTTGAAATTTTTGTTTCGTCGTCATTCGATCATTTCGCACCTATATTTGAAAACTATTTCTTTTTCAAGTCATTTCATGGAACTACTGCCATATATCGAGTTTCTGCTCCTACCGCAAATACCATGAATTACCGTTAATTTTTTCCCTCCATTTCTCTGCTTTGATTGATGGTGATTTTCTCGCTAGGTTTTTCTACTTATAAACGCCGAATGCAACATATCTGATGAAATGATTAATCATTTTGAGGTATAACAGCTGCCATGTACTCCGGTTATTGATAAGCTTACCTTATAAAGAATAAATGAGTGGAATACTTAGATTTACTTGCAAGGGAGCCATGATGTGAATATATCAATATTATTCTTATTGACTTTCATTTCATTCATTTAAGAATTTTTCTTTGAAAATAAATGTTGCATAACTAGTATTTAAAATATGGTCAATATTTGAGAGGACAGCTTATTTCTACATAACAGTATTTCATTAGCTGATTAGAAAATATTACTAAAACATTCTTTTACATAAAAGAGTCTAATATAGTCTGTTCTGGGCTAAACTAAACAGTTTTCTCTTTCTGGTTAGAGGCTTCGACATTTGCTAGCGTCAAAAGTATGCGATGCAAAAAATCGCTAGGGTATCCTATCAAGACCGCATAAACTCTGCAGTGGAAGTTTTTTTGACCGGAGTACCGTATAGCTTATTCTTTAGCAATTGTTTAAAAAACTGTGGGTTCTCCAGGTATGCTTTTGTTGTGTACTTCGAGCAAAAATGCTTCTACTGTAGAATAGTTTATGCCGTCTTGATAGGACACCTTACAGATTTTACTTCCTTTATAAGGTAAATTTATCAATTACTAGGACACATGTCAGCTGTTAAGCATGATTAATCATTTCATGGGCAAATAAGCTTTATTGGAAATGTAATACTGCACAATGCGGAAAATGAAATAAATGCGCATTTGATGACTCTTTTTTCCTCGGAAGGAGAAAATTTATAAAATAAGCAACTAATGATAAGTACGCATCTTTAGGTAATTTCAGTCCTTTGGTTTCCGACTTACGTAATAACTGTCTTGTGGGTCGAATAATAGGCATCCTCTAGAAGCCCCAAGTAAAAGCTATTCTTTGAACTGTAAAATTTACTCTACTCGTAAGTATTATAATATGTAATTTATCTTTCAACAGTATTACGGTAATTCTTTACTATATGGCGAGGGTATACACTTGATACGACTTATCAAACTGTCATCCCAATGTCAATGCCATCTGCAGCGTGGATGGCAATATAAAAAATACAGGAAGCATTTTTACGATAGATGACATCTAGCTCTGTCACTAGCATTTTAATTTGTCTTACGCTGTCACGGAGAATTGCAATAGATTTAAGCAAAACCAAAGCTATGCTTACATGCACTAGACAAGCAATTTATTATGAATTAAACTACTGCACACAGCTTATTGTGGGCGGAGAGGTTGTATTTATTTTACAACAGAATCGTGAAAGATCTTCACACAGGTCATTTTAAAGATACTACGAGCTACGAGGTATGTGAATGACTACTGAAACTTCATGAAGCTGACAATACTTTCATAGCAGATGTCTTACAGACATCTTGCTACGAGGCATGTGAACATGTAAGGACATGTGAAACATATTTCACACGTGCATATAATTAAATAAATGCACACAAAGGGGAAAATATAAGATGAAGTATCATTTACCAACAGAGATATGACGTTTGCATGTTTTACATATTCAAAGAGACAGCTGTTTGTATGCATTGTTTCGTGCGCAGAGGCACCTAATTGTTTGAATGTATACAGAACCGATAATACCTTGATAAAATTTATTTTCACAAAAGAAACACTTTACAGTTCTGGAACTTTCCACAAAAGAACTCGTGCAGGGCTTATCAGTATGGCAATCAGCAGTTATCACTTAAAACTACTAAGAAGGTTAAACACAGCTCAGTGTGAAGGCTTTCCGAACTACACGGACATCCCTCAATACTCCGAATTCACTCTGAACGAAACTAACTGAGGACTGATGCTCTGTTTCAGCTTATATGGTTTTATCCCAGGCGCCAAGAAATCTCTAGTATTTTGCTTTTTAGGAAATTGCTTGCTTTTTAAGAAATTACTGGGTCACATATGAGGATCGGATATGATTACAGCTACATCTAGAGATCAATCACAGTTATTCAATTACACTATCAATTACAGTTGTACAGGGACCAGACAAAATGTCTCCAACTGATAGCCACATTTGGCAACTCTGGGCCAGGCAAAAATTAGACATATGTGCAGTTTGACGAGACAGCCATTTACTTCAATGGTAAATAGATGTGCCCCATATAACTTATTTTTCCGGCAAGGATTCGCTCTCTTCAAACTTTTCCTATTATATTTTAAGAAAGATACTACAATTTCCCATATAATGTTGCTAAAATTATTTACGCATATATAAAATTCGACACCTTGTCCTATTTCCAATGGCTGTAAGTCCCGGACAGTGCAATTCCTGTACGTGAAATCATATTTACAATTAAGACAAAGCAGTGCAATACTGAGACAATAATTTCAATAAATAATATGCAACAAATCAAATACTAAATCAATAATTAAAAGCATGAATTAACAAATTTGTTCAGAAATAATATCATAGTTTTATTTTGCTATTTACATTATATAACTATGATGGCTATTTACTCTAACATAATAAGGTGCTAATCTCTCGTAATGACTTAGAATCGGTAATGACTTAGAATCTCGTAGACTCAGAATTTGCTGATATTTAGGGATCTAAAGTGCAATGTCGTTCAGCCTATTTAAGACTTTGTAAGGACCGTTTCGGGGTTACTGAAGTTTAGGAGAAAGTCCTTTCCGTCGCACTGTATACCATAAGCACTCTTTGTCACCTTCTTTGAATCGATATCCTGTAGCTCTCGGGGCGTATTGCATCTTCATCTTCTCCGTCGCCATGCTAATTCACTCACAAGCACCACTCCAATTGTGCACTACTTCAGGCTGTGCCTGGAGATCTTGAATGTCCTCCTCAGGCGATTAAGGCGCATCCAGAGGGCGACCAAACAAGAGATAACAAGGCAGACAAAGGTCCTAGCCGAAAAACATATTCGATTGGGATAACCGATAGTCTCGTGAATAGGACTGCGATTAGCCAGTAAGGATAGATTTAGCGTGTGGTTTAACTCCAATTGGTTTCTGGAAACCATCAATGAGACTTTGTTGAATATGGTTCCATTGAACCTCTCCCATGCATCTCTAACTGCGGATTTGAAGATGTCGTTTGAGTTTTGCCTATGCCAACTACAGAATTCCTTAATTACAGTTGAAATAAAATTTCTTTCTTGATCAGAGGCACTTCAAACTTGGAAATCTAATGCTGTAGCGTAATATACGAGTGTGTTGCAACGTTCTTGGCCGATAATAATAGGCCTCATGGTTAACGCAGCACACTCAACACAGATTAAAACAAAATTACACTTAAAACAGCAAAGCAAAATACATAGCATTGTTCTATTGCCATTTATAAAGTTTATCAAATCCTTTGCAAATCTAAACTCTTTCCTGCGGCAATAGAATTCCTTTGTGTTACCGTGTTTTTCACTAACATGTCGCAATAATACGCATTCTTTGACGAAATGTCGTACATTGCCTTCAGCACTACAAAAACTACAAAGACTATTATTTTCAAATTAAATCTTTTCAGGTTCGCTGGGAAGCGCCTGTGTCCAGTAATTATTTGACTGCAACTAAAAGCCTATGTCACTCTCATATTTTTAAAAACTTCAAAATTCAATAAATAATCTTTCCTTTTTCCCGAAATATTCCATTTTTCTTTCCAGCAGTCATAATAGAAATCCTTGACTTTAACAGTAGCAACTGCTTTTGATGCCTGAACATCGGACGCCTCCCCGCCATTATCCATAGCAGCCCGTACCCTTACCTCAGCTACCATAACTGCCTCTTGATCAGAAATAAGATACGCTTCAGGCTACTTGGTGAAGTAATTAATGACAACCAGGATGTATTTGTTGCCATCAACTGTTCGTGGCAGAGGTCCCAGGATATCAAAGGTGATCCTACATTGCAAAGTTGCAGCTTCTGTCGGCTGCGTTCCTTCAATTCTTTTCTATCCGCGCAAGCGTCGAACAGTTAGTATCATTTTGCGCATCACGTCTTGCATTATTCCAGTAGAAGCTCTCTTAAAATCTCTTATTTAGTCTTCATTATTCCAAAATAGCCTCTAATCGGGATTGTTATGTAGTTGTTTTGATGACGTCCGTTAACCAGGATCAAGGAATTATGAGTAGTCATCAGAATGTCAGTCCATCATCCAATTCGAATTTCTGGTACAAAACACCGTTACGAATATGGAGTGAGCAACAGAGAGCTCGGTGCTGTTTTGTTATAGGGCTATAGATTGAAATGTTCAGCTAGGTAGGTTTCCTATAAGAAGTCTCCATTAAATCAGTTACGAATTTAATGTCGCCGTCTTCTAACTGGTCTTTTCTGACTTCTTCGTCACTCCAATGCTCTGTGGCAACCGATCTTGAACTTGTAATTTGACGTGTGCATGTACTTTTCATGTAGAGGTGGGCACGGTGCAATACTGGATAACCACTATGGTAAAGTAACAGTGCCCGTGTCCCCCGTCAACTGTCAACTGTACTTTTCATGTCGTACTTCGCTTCGACTATGGAAAATTATCGGTAGCTTTCTGGGCAGGATCTTCTAGACAGGGCATCTGTGTTCTCGTGTAACAATGCTTTCCAGTGAAGAATAGTGTTGTCATATTACTGGAGTGTCTGTATCGATTTGGGTTGATCTTCGGTACTCTTGGAATTTTATAGCTACATCAGCGATGCATGATCTGTGTGGGAGCAGGAAGTTTTAGCCGTAATGGCAGAAATGTTCTACGGCTTTAACTAAGGCAAGCAACGCTTTCCAGGGAACTCAGTAATTCCTCTCCGATTTAGACGGACACTTCCTTCATTATGCTACGACAAGTTCTTAATCACTTTTTTCCTTAGAACCAAACACCACCAACACTCTCATTACTCGTATCCGTGTCAAGGATAAGTGTTTTGTGAAGCTAAGGATACTTCAGGATTGTCGCAGATGTTAAGCCTCCTTCAGTTTGTTAAAAGCATCATCACGTTCTTTATCAACAAGAAATTTTGTTTGCTCTCTCTCAATTTGTAAAGGTAGTTTTGCGATGGAAGAAATATCCTTCACAAATCTTGTATAATAGGTGTAAGGCCCAGTAATATTCTCAGCTAATGGACATTCTCAGGTCGTCTCCAGTCTTTAATTGCCATTACTATATCAAGATAAGTGCAAACAATTTCGGCAGAGATGACATGTCCGAAGTAAGCCAGTTCCTGTCTGAATAATTTATACTTCGCAGAACTTAACTTCAGACAGGTTTTCTTCAATTTCTGAAGCACCTTCCTAATATTTCATAAATGCTTTTTAAATTTTTTTCCGACGACGATGTCATCCATGTATATCAGACAGGTTTCATAGGAAAGACCTCTCAAGACGATCTCTATGAGGAGTTTGAGGAGTTTGAATGTGGCTGGCGATTTACATAATCCAAAGGTCCTGTCAAAGTCTTTGACATATAGTAAATGCCGTCTTTTCTCCGTCACCCAGTTGTATATCTACTCACCAATATCCACTCTTTAAATCCATCGTCAAAATCCACTTGGTTCTAGAGTTTCCAGAGTGTCGTCAGTTCTAGGAAG
>KK115555.1:656198-805335 GCA_000611955.2 Stegodyphus mimosarum
TCACATGTTAAATTCGTCGGCCATTAGGATTTTGAGAATGAGAAACGTGAAAAATTACCTCCTCACAATCTATTTAAAAATGGATCTTCCTTCTTCCCCCTTCACGAAAATATCTGTCCCCTTAGACAAACAGCCCTCGCAAAATTTTTCATAATTTAAAAAAATCCAATTTTATCTTTTGTCAGCTGGACGTTCTAACCATGTACAACACAAGAACACGCAAGGGAGATTAACATTTCTTGGAACGTAATTCCCATTCATATTGCAATTATTAAGAGAAGCATTTTATAAAGTACCTTTTCTCCCGCCTTCTTAGCATGCCTTTGTGTTGTAATGGTCAGCGCACTCCGCAAGTATTCGAGAGGTCCGAGGCTCGAGTCCCGGCGAGGGCATTGCTCATTTTTCATATCTTATAACCTAATGTCTCTACAACTTCACGAAAAATATTCGAAAATCCGGAAGCAAACGAAAGATCAAATTTAATTTATTGGACTTAAATTGCTTTAATAACATTTAAATTTAAGACATCTGTAGATACTGAAATTCAGAAAGAGTTTTTATAAAGAGAAACAAGAGTATGTATGTATAAATGAACAGAAAACGCAATTGTAGGGAATTTTATGTTAATTAACCAATTATTTATAATTTCAGTCACTATAACATCTCCTTTCCGTATGCGTCACCAGAATGCAAATGAGTAGCGAGTATTCAAACTAAGGTTTGGATTGAGACAGAGATTGTTTCTGGCGTCGCGTGAGTGCTACGCGTATTGTTTTCTGCCAACCGGTAATAGTTGTAAAGATTCGGTTTTGCAATCTCTCGCTGAAGACTCCTTACTTCTAACGCTCCGATAGAGTTAGCAAGCCATGTGCTATATTTAATTGCGTAGTCCTTCACTATTCCTCAGCATTTGATTTAAACTGGACTGTTCGATTTGTTTGTATCCCCAGGAGTTGTGTTTAAATAAAAAAGTTATTTTAACTTTCTTCAAGAATTTTATCATTGTTCTTAGACATAGCGACAATTCACTTCGAACCTGTTAGGGTTAGAAAACTAAATTAGCATTACCAGATCAACTATAAGCCTCCATAGTTCATGTAACTTCATCAGCGCAAGCTTGAACTTCTGAATGCTGATGAATATTGAGCTCAAATCAGAAGATATTTTGAAATGGTACACTATTTAGCTACCACGTTAATCTAGTTTGAGAATTTTGTGATAATTAATAAAAATGTTAAAAACTAGGAAGAAACATACTTTCTTATAAAATAAAAAAAAAGAATTCTTTTGTTACTATATAAAAATGAGATAAAATCTTCTTTTGTAAATTTCCTTGCCTAACATATAGTAATATGAAGTTTTAGAACTTTCTAACATTCAGTTATATTTATCTAGTGGAGCTAATGTCACTGTATCAGAATCCATGAACGTTTTGGCGTTTTAAAAATTTCTTTTACAGAAGGCTGAAAACTCTTAGCGTAAGAAAACATGCTATCTTTCTTCATATTTTTACAAAGCTAAGCCAATATTGGCTTTATGTAAGAAGACCTAAGTCGAAAAATTGTAAGAGCAAAATAAATATTAAATGTTTTCCTTCGTTGTGCCTTAGTTTAACGTTACCAGTCCTTATTCACTTTATTCATATTACGGTCTTCAGCTATAGAAAAAAACTGGATTTGAAAACTGAACGAAGTTCTTTTCTCTATATGTATGGCCAAAGTGAAAGTACATCTCTCAAATGCATTGACCGAAAATTTAAATTTAAATGCTTGGGACTAGAACTGTCCGTAGAATAAAAACAGATTAAAATATATCTAATTTCAGAGGTTATAAAATTGCTGAGTTCTCTCTCCGCTGAACGGGTTCGATCCCAAGCAAACAGGCTGGCTGCAAGGTTGGTTTCCGTTGATTTCTCCACATATAACGTGCTTTAGTAAGAGTTTCCCTTAGAAAGTCCTCTACGAAAGTAGTCCTCCTTTTAGGCAAAATATCTCTCGCTTACTTCGACATATTCAAATAACTTAACCGAAGAGATTATTAGCTTTTTCGAATCCAGAAACCTGAAAATGCAATCGTCCTTTCACTGGAATTCGAAACATGGGTCTTCTAGTTGCTAAGATGGACGAATTAACCATTTATGTCTCGATAGAATTTACAGGGCAATGTAATTATTCCTCACATTCTCCCCACTTAGATAACGACAGCCTAGAAACATTAATTCAGTCATCTAAATCAATGTGATGGCAAGTTCTCAGCATTTGAACTTCAGACGGCTGTACAGACCATCTGACTTTTGGGAACAAAATCATTAATCTTCTTTTTTTCTCTCACTAGGACTCGAAACACAGCTATCCTAGTTTTCTGTCTGAGATTTCTGACCACTTACACCCCAAGAGCAAGTACAGCTAAATGAAATAATTCCTTAAAATTTAATGTGGGAACGTTTGAGGTTTGGTAACACTCTGGATTAGAGCAGCTTCTCTGCGTAGTTACACTCATGAAAAGTAGCTAGTAATTAATTATTCAACATGCTAATGATCTGCGTCATTGAGCCTAATGCATTTTGAAAACACTATTTCTTGAGGCAAAGTAAATTAAATAAAAATAATTTCCCATCAATAAAAGAGCAATTTCAGAACATTTTAGGTTTGGTATCTCACTGTGCCAAATATTTAATATTTAATAAGTTAGTTATTACAGAAGCATTTCAATTATTCGAATTCCGCAATTTGAAATTTTTGAATGATTGAACTGATATTTCTTCTTCTGACAAATGTATTAAAGATTAATGTTAAATTTTCTTAATAAATCGAACTTTCTTCGAATGACGCTGAAATTAATATTTTCTTTGTTCATCTCCATTAACCAAACTCAAGTATTTATTACAAATCATCAACATTATGGACATCAGTCCTTTGTAGAAGTCTTAAGAACAAAACACTTTCTTGCGCATTCTTCTGATCATTTCCATAACAAATCGAAGCAGTTTTACAGTTGTGAGCATTTGCTACAGAAACATATAATTTTATTCAGAAATGCAATCAATATTTCTATTTGAGTAAAGTAAAACCCCCTTTGACATTCTTCTTCTCCTTATATCCTTCTTCCTACGTATTACAAACTTTGCATGCGCACACACACAAAAAAGCTCTTTGATTTACCAGTTAATTAATTACTACTTCCAACTGCTCACTCCTTAATCATTATCTCTCTAGCGTTGCCGAGTTATCATTTTAAACGGAAAATCTGACTGTGACTTTTAATGGACAAGCAATAACATAAAATGTAAAAGCTGACTTAGACTTCATTCCTCATTGCTTTCAAGTAAAAGTAATGTGACAATGCTAAGTCTCCTTGACTAAGCATTTGCTGAAACGTCACAGTATACTATTAGCCTTTTGCACTCGAGGCCATTTTCACTCGTGCGAACCAGCAACTCGAGACAATTTTCCGCAGATTTGGTGAATTTCTTACAGCTAACATAAATTAATTCCACACACAATTTAAAGAAATCTAATGGTTCTTTAATAGCTGAAGATACTTGCGATCCTGCGGATATTTCGTCGGATATAATTGGTATTCTTTGAGGTATTTGTTCGGATTCTGTGCATGTTATCCTTTCTGAATTTTCTGTGTCTTCTGCGGAATCGCTGTGGCTTTCACATTTACTATCTATTACCCTGATTTTTTCCTTTCGTAAACCTCTTCATGGCTATCTTCACCACTGCTTTCCTTCTCACTGTCGTCAATTAGTCGTAATTTCGTTCTTCATCAACGAAAAATGGAACTCTTCTTCATCGTACTACATGATTAGTGAGCTCGGTAACCTTGAAAATAATATTCCGATTTTCAGAACTGTCGAGTTCAAACTATTGTCGAAGATGCATCTGCAACACTAAATCTAAAAAACATAGTTAAGGTTAAAGTTTGGTAATTGTTATATATGCATGTATTGTTGAATACACTCAAGCGATATCATCCAAACCAAAGTCACCGCTCGAATTATCGTGTTACGCCAAGTGGTAATCGCAAGTCACCTCTCGAGTTACCGCACCAAATCAATTGGCAACTGAGAATTACCTCTCGAGTGCAGAGGATCAATTCGCTACAATTCCACTGATCATACGCAAAGTTACAATACCAAGAATCGGAGAATAGTGACCAAATTTGCCCAGTATTAATTATTAAATGCAAAGACATAGCTTTTATTATCACATCTGTGAACCTCTAAGGTTTAACTCTTTATCAGAATTATATTGTGAGGTAATTTCTCCCTTCTTTCTGCATACCATCGTGACGAAATTGGAAACACACGTCCCGCGTATTCCAGTGATTAAGGGTTCCAGTCCCCGCGAGGGCAATGCACATGTTTCACGTCTTCTGCTTCAGAAAAACCTAATGACTCTACAAATGGCTCCCGAACTAAAAATGTCAATGTACGATAATTCGTCACCCCCAGGATTTGGGCGAATATGTCCCCTAATCCCCTGTCGCCTTTCAAAGGGGGCGTATATGAAGTATTTTCGCCTTCTTTTCTACGTGCCTTCATGATGTAACTGGAAGCATATTCCACACGTATGCCAGAGATCCTGGATTCTAGTAATAGCAAGGGCATTGCACATTTTTCGCCTCTCCTACTTCAAAACGACCTAATGACTCTATGATCTCATACTACTACACGTAAAGTTTTCCTAATGCAAATACGCGATTAAAAATTTTGATTTCTAACTTTTTACCAAAATAATTATTACACCGTGCATGCCATAATTTCTATCTTGCTTGATTAAATACATAAACGTATATTTAAAATTGTGTAGTGAATCAAGCGTATTTTGCTAAAGGTTTCTTTAACTGGAACATTCGATTACTCGATTTTTAATCTCCATTTCATTTCCGCTATCAAAGCTCGACTGTACGTAAAGAGAAGTTATCAATATATGATAAAATTTAATAACTGATTTGTGTATTTCTGTTCCCTTCCTAAAATCACTTCTTTTTACTAAAAATATTAAAAGCAACTTGTGTGCAATATTTGAAAATATCCTTAGAGGAAGTATGGAAGTCCTACACTAAAGCATTTATTCCAGAGAGAGGATCAGATTTTCTTTCCGATACATCTTTGAAATTTGAAATATTTCTCACAATTTTAATCTACTCCTTGAGGACATCATTTTTCCTAACATATTGTATGGAATTTTCCATATCGAGTGTCTTAGTGGTGTCAGTAGAAGCGCGTCAGGCTAACAATCGGAAGGTCAAGAATTCGAATGATCGTGAGAGTATGACTGATTTTGCTTGTTTTCAGCTCCGATGTATTACGCAACTACTCTACAATTTTATATAATAATTCTATTTTTTTTAAAGTATGTAATATTTTACATGAAATTCTTATTATCGAAATTTTTCTCGAATACTCAAATATTTATGAAACGTTCTCACGAGGTGATTATTAAAAACCGTATAGATATTTTCTGTACTACAAACTTGATATTCGTCAAAATTTTGTAGTAGTAATCTAATAAAAACGCCGATATTGATTCTTGAAAATCATGTAATCTTTATAAATTTTCGATCAATGAATTTAAAATCATTAAGTATGTTGAAAATAGAGAAATTCAGTCACATCTCTAGTGCATTAATATATGCAATATTTTTACAATAAATAGTTAAGACAAAATAAATTTATACGAAGGTTTCAGATCTCAAAAAACAAATCGTACTAATCAATAACAGTATTCAAATTGTTACACAAACTTAATGCCAAAGTCTATTTTAATCTCTGACCCTAAATTACGCAAGTGAAACTTAATCCTAGTAGGAGATGACAACTTGAATAACGCAGGAACTTATGGCTGCCTTCACCACTTTGCCCAAAGCTTGACGACAGGAACACAAAGCTTCCAATCCAGTGTGGTAGCTTTTAATGGACATAGCAACGCTTTTCGAGTTAATGAAGCACCTTTACGAATATGAGCTCTCAGCGCCAGGCCCTCGCCATGATTGCAATATAGCCATCAGCTTTATAGTGTCGGCTTTCGTCTGGATGAGGAAGTCGTACGTCCGAATATACCTTGGCATGGTAGGATTTATAAGATAGGTATTTGAAAATGGATTCTCCTATTCCCAGTATGATTTCGCGTATTGCTGAGGTATTTCTCCTGTTCTCTTATAGCGGGAATGGGTGAAAATCTATTCACAGAAATGGGAACTGACATAAATATGTATGTACTTTACTTGAAGGAGCATTTCTATTAGGAGAAATTTCACTGCCTTTCGGAGTTTAAAAGTAACTTTAAATACTCCGACTATAGACTGGAATTTTCTTTCTGTTCTTCTTTACATGAGTTTAATTATGCATTGCGTAAGCAAAGGGCTGCGTTTAAAAGATTATTTTGATGTTAACAATTAAATTTCATTTATGAAATTGTATTTGTAGAGGACAAAGGCAATTTATTAAATTAGCATCTTAACAAGCATTATCTCTATACACTGTAGAACCTCGACTTATCATTGCCGCAACGAATATATTCAAACAGTATTCGCATTTTTTTATACCGATTGGAATTCTGCAAGGTGTCCTAGAAGCTCTGTATATAAACTTTGAAGGAAGGTAAAGAGAATCAGGATATTCTCTATTGCATATAAACAGAGCACAAGTTTTCGATATTCTATCATGTTTACTATCAAATGTAATTCTTTCTACCTTCCGTTAACACTGAAAGTAAAATCAGAATAAAACGATAATATTCAAATAAAATGAGTAGATTTTCACATTTGAAATTATAACTCCTTTTGAGTAAAGCAGAAAACAGTTTTAGAAAACATAAACTTTTTAATTGCACTATGAAATCCGTTAATTAAGAAATGTTTTCTCTTCTCAATATTTACCTTCCAAAAGTTTAAATCTAAATTTAGATTACTAACTTAATTCGAATGTCCCCTTTATCTTCTATTTGTATAAATAGGTAATAACATGAAAATCATCATTACTTGTTTAATGAAATTTTAAGTCAATAAACCAAATAAATCCACCCGACAATGTTCAGATTTTAGGCATAGAAAGTACGTATAATATTTAGAGGATTTAGAGAAAGCTCATTGGAGATAACTGTGTGATTTTTTTAAGCGCTGATAAAAGAGCTTAAAACGTCTTTTTTTAATCTTTTTTTAGTCCACAGCCTTCACGATCATTAGCCCCGCCCATATTGTTCGCAGGGCGCAGTAGGGGTTAGGGAGAGAAACACACTTTCTAGGTGATTTTTATTAAATTACAATTAAACAAAAACGGGATCTATTCCTATTGGTCATCAAATGACTGAAATATATATTGTTTCATTTTTAGATAAACATTTAGATGTGATTTTTTTTCAATTTCCCTTTTCTCAGTCTCATTATCTTAACAGTGTTCATATTTCATTGTTTCATTTCCAAATTCAAGCTGATAAAAAATGGTAGGACTACATATTTCGGCGGATGCCCATGCCTTCTACTATATCTAGTGTTCTCAGTTTAGCTTAATCGCTGGTATAATCATGCACGTATATGCGGGTATGTACTGTAAGAATAGGTCCGAATTCGTGCTGTTGCTTCCGATAGTTTGCGTACAAAACTGGTGAGAAAAAAAAAGAAAATATCGTTACACAAAATTTCATAACGGGCCGGATTAAGTAATAATAAAACGCCTTCTTCTGTCTGTGGGCTGCTTTTTCTCCAACCCTGTTGCAGATTAAATGTTTGTCCATTTGTGTTGACTTCATCTAAGAATAAAGTTTAATGTCAGGATCTGAATGCAGAAATTTTAAGAGATCAAGGATTCATTTTTCCCCTGAATTTTGAAATATGCAAAATTGGTGCTTTTTGCATTGTGATGCAGCTTACCTTTAATTTTCTAAATCTTACTAAATACTTTACTTACTTACTGTATATCAAAGGAAATTGTATTTATTGAAAGATGTAGAACTAAAGTAATCAAGTGTTCCTGTTTTTATGAAATGCATATTATGAATGAAAAGTGCTGTAGAAGAATAAATGTTTCCTGACTTAACAACCTTAGTTAAAGCTGTATTATGCCTCTCAATTTCATCATCGGGAACTAAAAAATATTTCTAATAATAACAGCGAATTAAGAAATCATTTAGCATCCCTTCAAGTATCACTACTAAAAAAGTAAAAAGCAAAAATATTAATATTTCAGCCAATCGTTTTTGCATGTCTTAAGAGTAAAACGCAAAATTCGCTAAAAGTAATGAATAAACATTTCTATATTATATCTGGATATTATGTAATAGGGTATTAAATAAATTAAATATTCATCGACCTTGTAAATGAAATAAACCCAAATTTTTACACGTAATAGAAACATTAAAAAACTAAAAATGTAATCTTTATAGATGTCTGCAATAAGAACTTGATTTTTTTTTAATATTTTTCAGACATGTGTAAATTTAAGTTTTGCGATAAATTTATCTTTGATAATACTATAGTATTATCATAAAATGCCTTAAAGTGAGTAAAATAAAAGCAAATATCTATTCAGTATCTTTTTTCGTACATTTAATAACTTTTCTTGCATAAAAAAGGTAATTCATGCAACACAACATCGTAAAATAATACGTATAGAAATCTAAAATATTTATAATATAATCTGAAGCACAAGCTAAAATGATTACTTTGGGAATCAAGGGGAAAATGGCAAAAAATTCAGTTATGTCATATCAATTACAGTATCTTAATACTTAACTGTAATGACAAACTGAACTAAAACTAAACTCAGTGGCGCACAGCCCTAGTGGGCCATGGCCTGCAGTGCCCTTATCTGCTTTCTTGACCTTTTTTGGGCCCCGAAGTGCATTAGCATATGCCCTGGACAGGTGGTCGGCCTTATAGGTACTGGAAGCGTACCTTAATTTCATGGGATATAATTATTTTTGTGTAATGGTTTTAATAACTCAGTTATGCTTTTGTACTTATTCAAGAATGTATTAACATTTATTCAAGAATGTGCTATGTATCTGTATTATGTAATTGCTACACATATTTGAATCTACTTTTTTTATTTGTATTATGCATTAGTAAATATGCATGTGTTATGCACGGTCGGTAAGAGCTTGGTCTTCCTAAGAAACACAGTGCTATTAATATCTTTAAGAACCTTAAACTGCTGAGAGGGTAACCAATTCTGTATGGATTATGTAGTACTCCAGGACGAAAGCCAACTCAGCGGATTTCAGCATTTCAGTACTTGTTTGTTTTTGTCTGTACATGTATCTATTCTTACCTTTGTTTTATATATTTTTATGTATCTGTGTTATTCCAACGGCCAGGCACATCCACAAAGCTATTGTCACTTAACCATTATCAAACAATAATCCTCAGCCTCTGTTTGGCCATGTATTGATCTTTAGATCTGTATAATAAACTCCGGAGGCAGACTCACGGGGCCCCAGAGAATTGTTGTTCCTAGATAGGGGAGGGCGTGGGACGCACGCCTGTTTACCTATGTTAAACACCAGACGTCCCCGTCCTCCGTCACCTGTCACCTGTTGCAGGACCTCCGGTGTTTAGTCCCCAAGCGAACTTGGTACTCATTTTATCGGCCCACATAAGGGATCAAAGTCTGAGTCAACCATTCTAAATTTCTCATTTTTTAACTTTGATTAATTAACCTGCAGCGCTTTTTGGAATTTTACAAATAATACAAATTTAAAAATATTTATGCATGAAAGAATTAGTTTAAATTTATTTGAGAATTTTAAAAACTATTCATTTGGTAGATATGATTATTTCAGTTTTATCGTCCCTAACAAATTTCATGCACAAAATTTTCATAATTAGATTTCCGTCACTTGCAAGCATGAGTTTTAATTATTTTTTTTAATTTGGAAAAAAAAAATAAAGTTTTTTGAACATTTTTATGCTTTTTAAAATGATTTTATGCTGGGTTAATTAAATTTCTTTTCCATTCAAAGCTTTATAAACTTTCTCCCCGCCTCATCAAGTCCCTTGATGATAGCTTTCAATTTAATTACAGTTTGAATTTCCTTTCATTTTTCTAATCATCTTATCTGTCTTAAAGAATAAAAGATTATTACTTTCCCATTTAAATTAAAATGTATCATATGAAAATAATTCCATACGCTCTCAGATAATCAACATAAAATTAAAGCAATGTTTTCTTAATTATACTTTTCCCTATTTCTTAAAATTTTATTAGCATAATTATGCAGTTTATGGAGAGTATTCAGTACTCATTAGAGAACATGTCAGAAAATAATTTTCCATCTTTCCGATTGTTTAATTTAAGCTACATACGATTTTCTTTTTTTTCTTTAAAACGTAAGATTTTATTTTCTGTAAAAAACTATACTTACATTGAAAGTTCAACAACTGAATTCAAAACCTTCATAAAACTCTAAAAATAAACGAATATTCTTTCTAAAGCATTTTTTGAAATGTAATTTATTTTAATGAACAATCTTGCAAGAGTTTTGCATTTAATAGTTTTCTTTTATGTAAAGCCTTCACAATAGCAACCGTTTTTCAAACATAAAAATATTGAAATACTATAAATCAGTGTCCTCAATGAGATTTAACCATCAACTTGGAAGAAAATGTAAGTGAAATTTTTTATACTACAATATTGACTTTAATGCATATTCAAATATTTAACACTCAAATTATGGCGAATGTCGAAATTTACCGCAACTATTAACAAAAGCAATGTAGAATGATGTCAAACTGAGTATGAATCGAATTCCTGATTAATGGCATCAATGTAATTCCGTTATGTTTTTTGTGATATCACTCTGTTACGAAAGTACCTGTTTTAAGAAATCGACTACATTTACCTTGATTTTATATGAGTATGCATTTCGATTAGAAATTTTTCTGCGAGCAAAATATGGAGAATTAACAAATTTAGCAATGTTGTTAAGTAATTCTAAATCTTCTTCTAGCTAATTTAAAACTTTAAATTTCATGAAATATTTTTAGATCTAGTACACGCCAATAACGACTAAGTTACGAAGGTCGTGAAAAGAATTATATCAGTGAAAAGCACATTTTTGACAAATATTTTACTTTTGCAAAAGGACTTTTTGTTGAATGAATAGAAATGCCATAGAAATGTTAGTTTATGTTCATCGAAATAAAGTACCTCATGAAAATCTGTTGATTTTCAACGATTCAAAGATTTTATAAAAGGCTATCAATATCATCAAGAAAAGATATGTATAACTTTTAAATAAAAGGAAATCAGCGATGGTCCTCTACTGATTTTCAAAGTTCTAAGTCTACTCGCTCGTACCTTACCGAATATAGGCAAGCTTTTAGCAGAAGTCCTTTCACTTTGTAGCAAATGTCTTTTTTAAGTAATAAATAAATCCAAAGGCTTAGAAATTAGTTCTTTTAAATTGATAGATTAAATGATAGATTAATTTTACTACTACGTTATTTTAATTGATAGATTATTGTTATTATTATTTTTCAACTAACGGATTAACTTTATTACTGTTTAATTCAACTATATTTTCCGATCAAGAGCTGAAATTCATTTTTGACCTCTTCTACCAATACGATTTTCTTAAAACCTTCATTTTGAAAACTTTTTCTTATAATTTTTTACACCATTTGACTCAAAGACAATGCAGTATTCTAAAGAACGTTTTTAAAAATCTATAAATAAGTTCCTTCTATTTGCAATCCAGCCTCGCTATAGCAAGCTTTAAGAAACCAAAAGTTTGATTGGCTATATTCAATCTAATAAGAAAAAATGACCATCTCTCAAAATAGGGTGACAATTGATTGATAAATCTAAACACAAAGGCTTAGCATTGCCACATCTCCCAAAAGAAGTTTAATATGACTCTGTATAAAAAAGTGTTTTATTGAGCATTAATTACAATACTATATTTCTTTTTTGTTGTTTTTCAGTTTCACTATCCCAATTCAGTTTTCATTTTCCCGTATTAGTTTCACTATAATTTTATGCAATATATTACTTAAAATAAAAATTATAGTTTAGATATGTACCTCTAACTGCTCATTTCCATTTAAAATACAAATTTATACTTAGCATTTGCCCAAGTACCGGCAAATTGTGGCTTCTTTCAACAGTAAACCATTTCAGTAATGTCTCTTCGATATCTTTATCTACACTACGAAAAAAATGGACAGTTCTATACCTCCAATGCTACTGGGCCGATTGACGAAACTCAAATTGCATTTTTCATGTTCGAAAGAGCATATTTATTAGATTTATACATAGCATCATTCTAACATAGGTGTTTTGACACAAAATTGGACTTTTTATAAAACAACATATAATTTGTTTGAATATTTCGAATCTACGGTTCAAATTATGCTTAGATATTAAATTTTGTAATTTTCGGTGAGAAATTTATGGGGAAATTTAAAAATTTATCTTGGCAAGTTTATTTTCAGTGTGCACAAAGTATAATTTTCTCGGTGGAATTCTTAATTTATAGTAATCTACTTACATTCCTTTTTTTCCTTGATGCACGGAAGGAAAAAAGGTCCATCGTTCATAATTTCAAATAATTTTAACAAAGTGCGTAAACCACATTTTCGTTATTATCGTTTATATTAAATACGCCAAATTTGAAAATGCATCAAAATGTAAATTCAAGTATATCTTAGGAAATTTTGAATAAAAAACTCTAATGTTTTGCTGGTATGCTTAGACATACATATCCTTTAAGATGATGTTAAAAATTTTATAAGTTGTAATAAAAACATTTTTCGAAAAATTTAGAAAAAATACTTAAAAATACAAATTTTAAAAATGTGCGAATCGACCTTAAATTTCGATTTCTGGAAGAAGAAATCAAGTAAGTTTAATAAAAAAGAGACATTAGGAGATACAGATCAAATTCAATTAACACTAAGGAGCTAAAGTTTTGAGAGCTAATTTTTTAAAAACTAAGCACAGTTTCTACAAAACCTAGCAGTTCGGCATAATTTGAGTCGTATCGAAATTTGGAAAACATTTGGTTTGTTATTTCAGAAAATGTCTGATTTTATATCAAAATACCTATGTTAGAGCAATGCTATATATAAATCTAGTATATATCCTAAGTCGCGCTTTCGAGACATGCAATTTGAATTTCATCAATCAGCCCAATAGAAAGGGAGACATAAAAGTGTCTTTTTTTTCCACGCAGTATACCTTCTCTTGCATCTGATTTTTATTCCATGAACAGAAATTAGAGTCTCGATTTTTCGACGTGGTACTTGTACAAACTGCATTCCTGGCAAATATCGATTTGACAATATCCAATTCTGATTTTTTAAATAAAACTCACCTTATCTTCAATACTTAATGTTACGTTTACTACTCTGCATTTCAGATGAATTTTTGACGGTAAAATTTTGCCCTGAACAGAGTACGTAAGTGTTAATAAATGTGTATGTAAAGTTTCGCTCGCCTGGAAAAGTGAAGATAATTGCATCATTAACCTGACCTATCCAACGACCAGTGAGAATGTATTTTTTTCTCTCAAGGTAGATATGGCTGCAAAGCAAATATGCAATAACTCTTATAAAAGTATTCTACATCTTGAAAAAAGATCTTAAGTCTCTCCCTCTTTCCCCAATCAGAAAACACAACTTCGACTGCGTTCTAAATACTGGAACAAAAACAAACCAATAAGGATAAAAAAAATGTCTATTCCTTTAAAGAAGCCTCACCTGTCTCGCTCCAAATTCATAAAGATCTATTCACTACTTCCTCTTTCCTTGTACAGCAACAGTTTCAAAATTTCCATCTACCATCAGTTTTGAACACAGCTCTATTCGAGAGAAGGTGAATGGAATCAAGGAATCCATTCAAATTCTTTGACTCAACAGGCACGGATACTATATGTATCCTAAAATAAGCTTATGGTGTAACCTGCTCTAAGAAACATAGACATCACACCTGCCTATCATAGGCTTTTCTTAAAAGACAAAGAAAGATGAGGGTTAAGATAAGATCAGTGACCTAATTGTTTTTTCATTATTCTAACATAGATGGAAGCTTAACATCCTAATTACGAACGATATTAAAAGTTAGCAATTTTTCAATTAAAATTTAGAAACTGTAATAAAATATTGTGAAAAATGTTCGTAAACATTTCAGTCAAAAATATCTAAAAAGTTCTTCATATCCGATTTTCAAACATTTGGAAGCCGTATGTTAAGAGTATACGATATTATATGGGATTAAAATGCTTATTCCATGTGGAGGTAATGGGGGTCAGCATAAGCAAGGCTCGCTATAGCCGAGTTTTACTGTATTGTGACTCAGCATCACAAATCTTTAGCTATTGGTCAATTTGGTCTTCACAGAATTTTGATATTTACGTTTTACCAAAGATTAGAAAACATTCTTTTAAATGAAGATTTCTTAGAATTTCTACAATACTTTGACACATTGCGGCAGTTTTTCAAACCACGTTTGAATTTTTTTGCTATCATGCAAATGCACTACAATGCTTATAGTGATGAATTTTTTTAAATCAGAAAGTTTAATCCTTCTTCATTAGCAGGCTATGGATGCTAAGTGATGAGAAAATCGGATATTTTAAATCAAACAGAAATTAAAGTGATTTGAATGTAACCTTATATCGAACAAGAAAGAATTCTTTTTCTTCGTTCAGAAGCAATTGACTTCTTTCTATATTATTTTTTTACATTATACATTTCTATAATAATTTTCTACGTTTCGATATTATAGTTTTACATTTATAAAAAGTATAAGAACTTAAGCATATAAAATATCCTTATTTAATTACACGGATTTAATAAATTATTCTATAAGAGTTTAAATGATAATTGTTCTTTATTCAGATTCTGTTAACTAGAAACCAAAAAGTAAAGTGGGTAAAAAACTTGATTTTTACGCTCGCGTGAGCTCCCCAGTCTACCACTCTGCTGTTTAACTCACTCCTGCTAATCCATTTTTTTATCGTTTGAGTTTTATTACTACGAATCACTTTCTTTACAGATACTCTATGTACAATTCAACTGCGAATTTACGAAAATTTTAAAAGCAGCATGTGTTTAGAATTCCAGATGAAGTGTTAAGTGCTGACTTAAATTTTCCGTAGCTCCTTATTATAGGCACCCAAATACTTACTTAACTATACTTACACCAACTATTTTCATCTTTTTATTATTAACTTTTTGTCTTTCTAAGTTTTATTTATCAAAGATCACTTTCTTCGCACTAATGCCGCATAAAATTCAACAGGAAAATCACAAAATATTTTAAAACTGTATTAACGTTTTATCTGTTAATTAAATATCACGTTCTTCGCACTTTCATAAAACACAATTGAACAGCAAAATCCCAAAATATTTAAAAGCAGCATATCTTTAAAATTCCGATAGGCAGTCTCGCCCGCTGGCGATAATGTTTTATTCTGTACAGTGTTGTCACTGCTCTTTTTCAAATGGTTGAGTATATTAATCAAAAATTCATTACAATTTTATAAATTATAAAATAAATAATAAAATATATATATAACGTCATTCTATGAACATATTGAATATTTTTAATTATATAGATCATGATATAAATGATTTTTTTATTATTTAAATCAATCCAATTCAAAAGTATGAAAGGAATATTCTTAAGAATTGCATTTGTTGCTTTCAAATAGCTTACTTTGTTAATCCACAACAGGCAGATTCAGTTTGAAAGATAAATATCTTAAATTTTGCCGAATGGCAAGACACTCGAATGAAAAATGAAACGACTCATTTATTGTGATTCCACTCAAAGTCTCATTTACAGACTAATAGCTGCTTTTGAACTAAAAATGATTTCTGGCTTATATTATACTTAACATGTGCGTTTAATATTAAACTGCATAGCTCTCATACGTGAATTGTATGAAGAAACTAACGAAATTTTAGGTAAAAGTAGAACTGATAACATAAAAGTGACACTTACAAGAATCATTAATTTCTATTCGTTGAAATTTCTGTTTGATAATTTTAATTTAAAGTCCTCTATTGTTGGCAATCTCATGATTGTATTTTTAGTTATAAGACCACGAATATTATGAGGGCTAAAAAAATTCTTTTTACATTTAGTGCACTTAATTAAAACCCGTGTTATTTAAAAGGTTTTTTTATATATTTTTTTCACTGACATTTATTCGAAATTATTTATATATCTTCAAATAATATCTCTCTCTTCCAGACATAGTCACATCAGCTACTCAAGAACAAGATACTGCACTTTTAAACACTATTATTATCCTACCTTCTTTTTGCTTTCCTTCCTTTTCTAACACTATTTAAGGTTTTCTCAGCTTAATACACGCATCAGGTTTTTCCCAAGAAATGACATCTATACATGACACTTCATATCCATAAAAATGCAGACTTTAGATGGAAGTATCCTCGCAAAATGGTTTCCAGAATCCTACGTACGATGGCGCTTGAATAATTTTACACTTCGAAATACTTGCGTAACAGGATTGATTTCGAAATAAGTTTCCGTCTCGCTGCACAAAAAATTATTTCAAGTTCTAAATTCATTTTATTACCATATACCCTATGTTTCTTTTCCTATCCAGATGCAAGAAACAGGAATAGCATTTAGTTTTCCATCTTTGTATACAATCTTGAAACTTTGTTACATAATGTGATTTCCCTCATCATGTCAAATATTACTTTAGGAATTTTCTTGCTGATAAATAACTTTTTTACTTATGTATTTTTGGGAACGATTGATTGACATTGAACTATCTACTATTGTGAAAATCATATGCCATCTTCGAAACCGGAATGCAGAAAGTGAATTAAGTACTAAAATGATTAATACCGTTATAGTTATAGGACTAATATAAAATGACGTTAAAAAATTATATTCTATTTCAAACATCAATTGAAAAACTTTCAAGGTACTATGCTTCACAATCGTTGCAAATTGTAGCTGTACATGGTATTTTTATTGCCTTGTTATTCGCATAGTCATTCCAAATTTTGTTGACCATGATGTTTCATTACAAAACGTTAGTATGCAACTAACATCCCATGTTCTTGATTTGTGTTACATTGAGCGAAAATTGTGGTCATGAATACTTTTTAACTTAAAAATGATCCAGCTCTCAGCGGATGAACCTTTCAAATTTAATCAGTTCGTTTTTAATAAAATGAGCGATTTAAAAGCAATAAAATTACTTCTTAAATTTTTATTTTTATTTTAATTTTTAAAATTCTAACTAATCTATAAAATTAAATATACCCACACTTTTCACACATTGCTGTCAAACAGTTTCAACCACCGCTTTTCAGACACTGCATGAAGACAGATATTAAGTGTTTTATGAAAGTCTAACTAAGTGATATTGCCTTAAATAAGTTTTGCACAATATACCGAAATGACAATTTTCATGAATGCAAACAGCATAATATTAAATTTATTCAATTAAAAGTTTTATCTCGTTAAAACACACAACTTGGGATGAAACGTTGTGCAGGTTAGAGAATGTTTCAGATCATAAATCATATCTTTCTGAGTTTTGTTTATATTCCTTCTGTTCTAATTTTTTCATTAAAGCTGAATCGTTTACACATAATAAACCAAATAACAAAAACTCGCTAAAGAATTATTTAATCAATATTTGCAGCGTATCAGAGTATTTCAATTTTAAAGTACACTTATATACAAATAAGATAATGTACGTATATGTCAGTACATGTTAGTACGCCAATATGCCTTAATATATGCCAATATGTTTGTGTACATCAGTGTATGTCAGTATGTGCCAGTATATATCAGCATGTTTATAAGAGGTAACTTTTAATTATAATAATGCAGTATGTGTCAGTTTACGTCTTTCTGAAATTTGTCTGTACGTCAGTTTTCTGGGTCGGTATGATAGTACATCAGTGTGTGGCAGCATGTGCCTGTATAAGTCAGTATATCATGTCTTTCAGAGTTTTGTTTACATTTCTCCTGGTTTAACATTTAAATTAACTCTGAATTTTTTGCGCATAATAACTAAACAACAAAAACGCATTCAAACCACAAGAATTATTTAATCGCAGTTTACAGTACATAAAACTATTATATAATTACATACGAAGAAAATAATACCAATATATGAAAGAAACTTAGCGGACAGAATAAAAGAAATTTTATAAGGAAATTAGGAACACTTTTTATAAAAACCGATCGAAGATTTTTACGTAAAAAAAATTCCATGTCTTTCGACGATTTTACTTTCAAGCTAGTTTTACTTTCTTAAATGTAAGAAACAGGAAATAGATAAAAAAATGTGTAGTAAAAATCTGAAAGGTTTCAGATTTTAAATTACATCCAAAGAGGCATTTTTTTCTTTTTAACGTTTTGTTCGTTACCTTTATTTATTAAATATCATGTTCTACATACTCAAACCATAAAATTCACTTCAACAGCAATGTCGCAAAATAATTTTAAAATGATCATATCTTTAGAATTTCCGAGACAGAGCCTCGCGCCCTGGAGATAAAAAAGTTTTTTTTTCATACAGTGTTGCCATTGCTTGCTTTGAAATCGTTTAGTTTTTTTCATCAAAAATTCGTTGAAGTGTTACAAAATATGAAATCGATAATACAACAAATTTCAAATTCAAATTAGGACTTCCATGCCCATATTCTGTGGAAGATTACGTTATTCGTGGAAGATTATTATATTATTTCGTTATTACGTACCATTGTTTTATAACAATGCGAGAAAAAACATACATTCATGCAGATTTTTCATTATTTAATTTCTTTAGGCCATAATATTTGGTGGCAACAATTTGAAAAGTGATTCGCCGCTTATAGTTTTCAACGCAAGATGCCAAAACGAAATTAATAGTCCTTCAGGGCAAATTTCCCCTATGGACTAGTAATGCACAGTTTGAAAGAATCTCACTAACAGAATTTCCTAAATTGAAAGCCTATATTAATTTTGTCATGACGTTCTGCAGTTGCTCAGTAAGAGCAATAACACTTCAAAGAGTCCTAAAATTGAAATTTTAGATTTATTATAGGAAAATTTCTCTTCTTCATCCTTCATTTCTTTAGCATGTTTTCCGTTTTTAATGCCATAAAAGCTTTACAAGTGCTGGTTTCAAAACTTATCAATATTTGCCGTGGTTGTAAACGCGCTTGCTCGTTGCGCGACATATAAACAAATAAGAAAATTCGAACACAGCATATGAAAATTAATAGACGAAGAGAGCGGATTATGCTTTTTAAAATAGGGATATATCTAAAGCAAAAATTAAATAGAATCATCATTAATATCTGCAGTAAAAAGCGAACGCTAACACAGAGAAAGAAAATGCTAAATAATTTCAGTAACAAAATAAATTCACTCATCTCTAAAATTTGTTATGAAAAATTTTATTGTACGTCATCTCAATATAAAATCGTTCGGCATTTTGATTGTAGAAACCTTAGGCAAGTCATCGGAAAATATTTTGACTAATGGATGATTTTGTAACAAACTGTGTATTTTTTGAGTAAAAGTACAGGTGAGACAATCGAGTCCCCACGAATCTTGAAATATTCGAGATTCGAGACTTGCAGGCTTTGTCCAATTTTCTTCATTCGAATATTTTGAGTACAAAATCCGTCAAATCCGTCCCCAAAAATCCATCAAATGTTTTAACCTAAAAGCTGGATAGATGAATTTTATTAATTAATAGCGCAACTTGCGATGTCGGTTGCACTAACAAACAATACTAACACCTCAGCAACAGAACGCACTGCGGGCTCCAGAAAGGCGATGTTACGTCTG
The DNA here is from genome assembly GCA_000611955.2 of Stegodyphus mimosarum. Lineage (NCBI taxonomy): Eukaryota > Metazoa > Arthropoda > Arachnida > Araneae > Eresidae > Stegodyphus > Stegodyphus mimosarum. The sequence continues at coordinate 675,985 of KK115555.1, forward strand.
GGCAGCTATAGTGTAAGAGGCCATTATCAATTTACTCAAAATAAGTAATAGGTGACTCTGCGCTTATATCTAACCTAACCTAACTCACTACAGAAAGTTGCACTACAGAAAGATTGTGGCTGTTGCAATTTCAGTTGAATTGGATTATCAATATTCGAATTTGTTCTGAGTGCCATACTCTTCATTTTTCGGAAAGAATCTTATGTTCCATGTTCAGGGTTTGTTTCTATGATCTCTTGAAATAATCCTTTCACATTCACAGTTCGATTTCCAGAAAAATACAAAATATGTTAAAAGTTACTTGAACAATTTTTATCAAATTATACTCTTAGACAAAAAAAAAACGACTCACCAAGAAGGAGCTATCCAAATGGGACGAAAATCGGTAGAAGTAATGCACATGTACAGAAAAGGAAATGATTACAGTTTGAGAAAAACTGGATGATTTATTGAAGTGACAGAGCTCCACAAAGTGAAAAAGTCAGTAACGCGTTTGTCCCCCTCTGGCCGTTATGCAAGCAGTTATTCGGCTTGGCATCGATTGATAGAGGTTGCGAATGTCCTCCTGAGGGATATCGTGCAAAATTCTGTCCAACTGGTGCGTTAGATCGTCAACATTCCGAGCTGGTTAAAGGTCCCTGCCCATAATGCTCCAAACGTGCTCAATAGGAGAGAAATCCGGCGACCTTGCTGGCCAAGGTAATGTTCGGCAAGCACTAAGACATGCAGTAGAAACATGTGCAGTGTAGGGGCGAGCGTTATCTTGCTGAAATGTAAGTCCAGGGTGGCGTGACACGGAGGGAAACACAACGGGCCTTAGAACTTCGTCGACGTACCGCTGTGCTGTAAGGTTGCAACGAATGATAACCAAAGATGTCCTACTATGAAATGAAATGGCACCCCAGACCATCACTCCTGATTGTCGGCCTATCTGCCGGAAGACAATCAGGTTGGTATAACACCGCTGTCCGGGGCGTCTCTAAACTAGCTTTCGTTGGTCAGCGGGGCTCAGTTCAAAGCGGGACTCATCACTGAAGACTATTCTACTCCAGTAGGTGACATTCCAGTGCGAATGAGCCCGACACCACTGCAAAAGGACTTGACGTTGTACAGAGGTCAATGGTAGTCGGCGCAATGGACGCCGTGACCTCAGCCCCCTTTCTGTGAGCCGTCTATGAATGGTCCTTGCGGTCACTGAAGCACTACCTGCACGTACAATCGATGATAATGATGCATCTGGGGCTGTGAGTGCCGCTCTGATGATTGCTCGGTCTTCACGTTCTGTCGTTTCTCTAGGTCTACCGCTTCCTTCTTGACGCTGTGTGCGGCCATGGTTCCCCCATTCCTGCCAACATCGTCTAATAGTGCCATCGCTCCTTCTCAAATATCGAGCTATTCGCCGATAAAACCAACCGGCTTCTTTGAGTCCAACTACACGACCTCTCTCAAATTCTGATATCTGCGCATATCGTTCGCGCATCTGTATATGAGGCATAGTTACTGTCTACCATAGTACACGGAATGAAATTCGTGAAGAATTTATGACCTGGAATCGTAATTTCTCCTTTTAAATATCTTGCCAGTTGCGCAGATCATATGTGCTGTACCAACAACCGTTCATTCATATGTAAAATTTTGCATTTTCCGTCGAAAGTTGTATGCATATCAATTTGTGTCCAATTCGCTTTATATCTTCTCGGTGCGTCGTTTTTTTTTTTTTTTTTTTTTTTTTTTTTTTTTTTTTTTAGTTGAAAAAGTGAAACTCGAGATTCAAGAATTTTAATTATTATTCGATTACTAAATTTCTTTCATACATCCTTAAAAAATATACGTCTACTTTTAAGGTGTACTTTTATAGGCGTACTAGTTTCATTGGAAGTAGATTTCAAATTTTGTTCTAATTAAAATTTATTAACTAAAAGTTTTATTTTTATTTTCTTAATTATTAATATTCTGATAAGAAAAATTTGTGATTCGGTAAGATTCAAGAAATTCGAGATCATTTTCGAATCCGGATTAGAAAAAATGTACATTTGATCATATATCTATAAAGCAGATAACGAATTATCATGTTTTATATACAATATAATTCCTTAATACTTCGCCGAAATAAATTTCGTCTTTATTTTAAAAATGCTTATACGGTCATCTCCAGTTTATTACATAGTATTACAGGATGCAGAATTTTTGAGTAGAAGACTGAATTTATTTGCTTTACTAAAATAATGTACTTTTTGGAATCATTTTTACTGTTTATTCATATTAATAACTCTTACTCGTAGCCAAAATATTATACAATTTGCTCGAAATGTCGTTTATCAAAAACTTAAAAAAAGTGTCATAGCTCAATACATTTTATACTAGATTAAATCCCGAGAAAACCTACGTCAAAACGACTAGAAGTATGAAGTTATATTTTAGCCACATCAGTTTATTTTACATATATAAATATAGATGAGTATATACCTAAAATATATCTTTCCGCATTTTCAGTACCCGTCACTGAAAACAGCTGCGCTATCAAATTTGTGAAGACATGAATTTATTTCTTTTTACTTGTAGAACTTAAATGATTGCATCAGTAAAATGTCTTCAGGGATCATAAAATAACAGACTGAAGAGTATGATTTATTGTGTAAATCAGCGTTTCAAAATTTTTATTGATTAAAATAATATTTCTGTCTCACAGATATGTATGTATAAGCATATAGAGAACATATAAACTTTATAAACATAGAGGACACTAGCTTTCTCAAGACCAAGAAATGTGCAAAAGCAGTCTCGACCTCTCGGGATTTGAACAAGGCTTCTTCCATTACGCGAGGTGGACGTGCTCCTAGTATAAATTGCAAAAGCTTGCATGGTGGAATGCAACCATTCCTTATAAAAATTACATATGATTAAGCTATTCACCATCTAGGTGAATAGCTTAATCATATGTAAATCCATCTAGGTGAATATATATAATATAATCATATATATAATCCATCTAGGTGAATATGATTAAGCTATTCACCAATCATATGTATAAAAATTACATATGATTAAGCTATTCACCATATAAGTACACCTTAAGGAAACCCTAATGATTTCTCACGAAACACTAGTATTCCAGCAAACATCAGTGGAGATACATTGCTATATGATTCTGCCAATGACTACTTTCAAAACACTTAAAGGTTTCTCTTAGAATCATTCACAGTTTCTAGTGAAACAGTAGGATTTCAGAAAACAATAATCAAGAAACGTTACAAATTATGATCATTGTATTCATCACTATTTTCCGAGGATCCTTAACAGGTTCTCGTCCTAAGGTTGCAGGAAATACCAAAAAAGAAACGCTGCTACTTATGGATTAGTTCATTCTTCGCGTTTATTTTAAGAGCCACTAGCATTAGTTTGCGAAGCTCAAGGATTTCGGTAAACACTATTCTAAATTCTGTTTTCGTTGTGCAATAGAATAAATTTTTTAATGCATTAGATATTGTAACGATTTCCCTTTTAAAAATGTTGTTGAAAAGAAACAGAATATTCCTTCATTAGGCTACTATGTGTAGTATTTTGTTTCGAAATATTAACAGTAAATTTACTTATTCGCTGACGAACTTGTGCCGAACTCAGAAAAGATCACACCCGCTCTCGATCCCAAACCATTTGTTGAAAAGAGGAGATATTTTCTATCATGAATATTACAGAGACTCTAAACCATTCGAAAAGAGGGAACAGATGTTAGGTCATTCTCTCTTAGCTGCGATGAAATATGATATTAAGATTTCTTTTTTGTAAAATCAAACATAAACAGTTCTATACACAGTCAAAGTTATATTTAGTTCAAAAATACTTATAAGATCTAGTCTTCGTTGTTAAAATAAACTCACATTAAACCTACTTGGAAGTCTGTTTAGCGACTTCTCGTTAAAACAAGATGATGAATACAACAAGAAAAAATTGTAAAAGTCCCTTTTATTGAACTTAATTATTTACAGACAGCAGGGTTTTACGCGCTTAACAGTTTCACCATCCACTTGTTTTGAGGAACTTAAAGAAAATGGTAACAAACTAAATTTAAATATGAGCTAGTTATCCAAGACTATATAAATTAATTTAACCTAGCAGGTTGATTCAGAAACTTACACCGGCCTAATATTAACTGCGTTGGAAAGCATACGAAGCCGAAACTTAAATTGCAAACAGCTGGTAGAAATAACAACGTGAAACTCAATAGCAAAAACACATTCTGACTAATTTTTCTACTACTTCAGTTTAAATACGCTCTCGTTAACCCTAACTCATTTACATCCTGGCGAGAAAATGCAAGGGAAACAAGAAGAGGAAGGAAAGGCTAACAAATTAAAATAACTGTTAGTAAAAATAATATAACCCTTATATGAGTATGTTGTAATATGCAGTCGAATCAAAGCAGTGAGGTCTGTTTTGATGTCAAGTTTAATGAAAGCAATAAGGAAATACGAACTAAATTTCCAAATGAGCTAGAAGCTTCATGTTGAACTTCAGAACATGAGATTTTCGGAAATTATAACAATTAATATTAAAACAGGAAAATTAACATAAATTTCCTGTTACAGTTTAACTCCCTACGGAGATCATACTTTATTATCAAGTAGAATTTTTTTATCATTCAGAAGTAGTTTATTTAGAAGGTCTTCTACAGAGTGGCAGTTCAGTAACCCAATATGCATTAAAATAATATAATTAGTATAAAGTTCAGGGATCAGCTTTTAGCTTAGCAAAGCTTAGAACTTAAATGTAAACATAAGTATTTTATTCAATATATTTAGATTCTTGACTGGTAGGATTAAATTCAATTTATTGGTAAAATATTTAGCAGAGATTAAAAGATAACATAAATAAGAATGCCCAATATTAACAAAAGGAATGTTAGTTAGTTAAAAAGGAGTACTTGATAATGTGAGTTTCCTCCTCACTCAGCAAACGGAGAATTCATGAAAACGCGGAAACATTTAAAAAGTACCAGTAAGGTATTTAAACATTAGAATAAAAAGTAAAACATATGATCATATCAGAACAGTTCACAAGGAAATTGGAGACATGTAGTAAATACAAATCGCACAACAATAAACAGGAGAAATTTTAAATTGGAAACAAACGCGGTTCACTCTCTCAGTTTATCAGCCACAGAAAGAAATAAACTATCAGCCGAAATTATGTTTTTTATCACTGGATTAATGAAAATTTCTCAACATGCAAATGCAGGCTATTACATTAAGTAAATGTATGTTAATATCAAGGACGGCGGCAGAGCCGGTGTGACCAACGACTTCATCTCGTTGGGTGTGACTGGAGCCGCTGCATCGGTTGGCAGCATTTGGGTTGGGTGGTGACAGGTAAGAGCAGGATCCGGACACTCGAGCGGCTTACACAGACTATTCGGCTATTGTCCGAGTTCAGAACAGCGCCCTCCCGATGGCCCCATAAGGACCGCATCGGGATTTTATTTCAAAACAGAAAGGTTGAACATTGCCATATATTTGGTTGCATCGTATATAAAAACTTTTGTTCATACTTGCTTACATACATGAGATGAAGGATAATTGATAAACATACTACATAAACATACTGATTGATAATAGATAAACATACGTGATACATAATCGTACAACTGAATTGTTCCGTGCCATACATAAGATTACTGATATTTATTCGTAATAGGAAAACATACATGATACATAATCATATTACTGAATTGTTCATTTGGAGGAGGGCAGAGCTTTTAAAATTTAGAGAAGCGGTACAAACATGATAAATAATCAGTACATACATGATACATGATGCAAAATTAATTCATACGTGATACATAATCATATTTCTGAATTGTTTATTTGTGGAAGGGCAAAGCTTTTAAAATTTAATGAAGCACCGAGCAGGAAAATTTAGGGATGGCAAAATTTTAAAAATTTAGGGAAGATAATGGGTAGCAGAATTTTGGGATGTCAAAATTTTTAGAATTTTGATAAGAATCGATGGGAGTTTCTTCAAAGATTGCACTAGGTTGCAATATGCCTAGCGCAGGTCCTAGTTAACGTAAATTGTCTGTTTCGGATTATTTGCAAAACTTTTCAGCAGTTGCTACGACTGGGGCATTAACATGAATATATATTCTCAGTAGAACAATCAATGAATGATAAACAAGTGTTGATATTTTATATTAACCAATCGATTTCAAATAATGGAGCAACTCAATATAAAATTTCATGGGAGGTGCGTAAAACAAATAACGCATAACTAAAGATAAAAAAAAATCACAAAAGAGCAGCAACTTTATTTTAAATGCATCGCATTTGAAACACTAAGAACTAAACTATCCGCATCATGAAAAATTTTAATTAACTATTTACTTTAATCAATTAGATAAAATCCAGTGTCTCGGTTTCGTACATAAAACAAACTCTGGTTGCATATTCATATTTTATGGAGACTACAAAATTTTCAACAGTTTTCGCCGAACTTTATCATTCCTTACTGTATTAAGGAATCATCACGCTAATTTCTATTAAGTAAGAAATATTTCAGAAATTTACTAAGCAAAAGATTTGCACACATTTATTTTGCCAAAATGTTTGCCACGAGAATAATCAAATTAGCTTCAGAATTAAGATCATAATTTCGAATAATACGAATATTACTTAAAGTACAAGAAACATCTACGCCTGACTTGAAGCATCTACATCCGAGGCAGTAAAAGGAAGAACAGTTGTGAGTATTTTAACTGACAACTTTCTTAATTAACTTTGTAAACAAATAAAAGAAATGCTATTTTAACTGCACTTGTTTTAATATTTTAGAAACAGTACCTGTCAAAAACAGTAAATCTGCCTTGTTATTCCTTCCTATCGAGCTAATATTTCTAATTGTTCTACCTGAAGTTATTCTTTATTTACAGTTTTAGTACAAAGCAGACACGTGATACTCTGATAGCCTCAAAATTTAAGTTGTAAGAATGGAAAAATTTTACCAAAATTGTAGTACTAAACTTTTAAAGGAAGGATGGCATAACAATCTAACATTTCTCCTCAAATTACTAATTAAATTATTTCATTCACAACAAAATAAGAGTTCCAGCTGTGTTAAGCAACTCCCCTAAAAATTACCTTCTTGGTCAATGCAAATTTAAAATTCTGCCTACGAGTTTCAAGCCTCATGCATTATTAATTTAACGATAAATGATTCTCTACTCAAAACTTGAGCCTTTTTCTTTCCTTATAGCAAAGCATTTGTGAAGAGTGAATTATTCATACCTCTAGGGGACAACGCGGCTTCTAAACTGGGGTTTTTAGGAGCTGATAGAGCTGCACTGCGATATTTTCTTGAAGTTTGGATGCACTGGCTGGATCATATTTATTTTTATACAAAGTGGGTATCAGTTTGTAAATTGGTTGTTAACAGAAAATGGCGCTCAAACTTCCTCAAAGAATATTTTGCCTCTTAACCGATGGATAATGAAGCATAGATCAGATGAAGCAGATTAAAGTTGCCAAATAAATTATTTTGTATAAGTGAAGAAGAAATTATTTACGGCATGCAATGAATACTAAGTTAATCTCATTTAGATTACTTTTAAAGTGGGAAATGGTATGCCTTAGAACGGGTCAGAATGAATGCAAATTGCTCGCAAGAATTAACGTATACTCAAAAATTAATATCTCATTTCAATGATTGTGGCTCTGTATTTTCGTAGACTTCTCACTATTGCATAAATATCATGAAGCTGTGCAGATATTTTTAGTGAATGTTTTTCTTTCTATATACTCGTCAGAATACGCGCCGAGTACTTTCATTCTTCTTTAGCAGTTTCACGCTCGTCAATATAAATTTATCATACTGCAAATAATTTCTGAAAACAAATTTATTCACACCTCTGGAGTTTTGCACTGTAGAGATATCTTAAAATAATTAAACGACAGTGTTGTTGCAATAAGTCCCTGCCCGTTGTGGTGTGTCCGGGAAACAAAATGCTTATTTTTGTCTAGAAGATCAGCACGCTTCTTTAAAAACATACCATTTCCTATTTGTCACTTCTGCCAGACTTTATATTCACAAGAAGAGAGTCAGTTTGGGCTTGGCAGAAGTCTTTGCATCTTCTGAGGTGGGAAGAGGAAACTGATTTCTTACAAAGAAAGATGTGTTACAGGTCGTCCTTGTATTTAAGCAGTCGCTTACTTTAAATTTCTATCAAGACATGATTATTCACCAGCTTATTTGTTTCATTGTAACATTACTGACTCGCTTTTTTGTGTGTGTCTTTTGTGCACATTCGAATAAATTTTCACTGGACACTGTACCGCGTAAAATTACTTCAGTTTAAGTCAGGAGCAAAATATTTTGAGAAAGCAGTTTGCTGTGTCTAGAATATTAGACTATTTTTAACTGTAATTGAATTTTGGGTGCTTAATGTAATATAATCTTGTCATGCAAGTTACTTGCCACCGTGAAATAATTTTCAGGTGTCAGAAACAGATATTATAAGCCATCGGAAAAATCTTCAGAGAACTACAGATCACTTTCTGGTTCTTAAGCAAAGCATATTTTTTTTCATTTAACTTCATAGTGTGCTGAAGTCACAGTTGGAAAGATTCTGCACAGTTTTGAAACCAATTCAAAAGACCTTTGTACTACGAAGCTTGTCTTGTGCCTTCCAAAGCCTGGATATTACTCAAAATATATCACTTATTCAAGATTTTTTACTGCTTTATATTTTACATCGTTATTTCATACGACCATCTTTTCAAATTGCCAAATTTTGTCACTTTTGCTTTTTCTGCAACCATGTTTAGTACCTCAATATTTCAGATTTGCGAATTTTTTTTCCCGCATTTTTTACCATGACCATCTTTTCTCCTTACAAAGTTTTCGTCCGCGATACTTTTACCGGAACCAAGTAGTATGCATAGTGTAGTAATGTTGATTTCAAAATGATGTCAAAACGACTAAAGGTGAAGCTTGGACCTCCGTTTGTAATGATGAATGCATTCTAATAGTCAGAGAACGGTTGCTTGAAGATCATTTTCTGATCGTGAATAAGATAGCATATAAGTCTGGAATTAATTCGGATGAAGACATTTTTTTCCAATGGCGAGCTCTAACCGTTTTTTAGGCATTGGGCACTATTAAAGCCGAAAGCGGTGGTTTCGTTATTATGGAAGCATTTAATAGGAGGGCCGCCTATGTCTCCTATGAAGAGACGGACGAATCATATCAATGTCTTCTCCTGAATTCCACCCGGACCTTTCGGTGCGGCAGTCAGAGTCAGTAACCACTTTCCCGTCTGGTGGGTGATGAAAGCCTGTGAGTGATGTGACTCTGATGACTTTTTAAAATTTTAATGGCAGGTTTCAAAAAAAAACTCGCTTCCTGGTATATGCCATATTCTTTATCTTATACCTAAACACACTTTTTTTTTCAGTATGCGATCCTCCACACTTACCATTCTTAAAATCGACTGTTGCGGACGATAAACGTAACATTTTCGCTCTGCTAACATGACTAAATGCTAAAGTTTTAAAGATATCACGTTGATTAGCTAAAAGGAAACTTTCAACGTCAAAAGTGAAGACAGTGTGGGGGCGTTTCACATAAAAGGCCATGGAATTATTCATTGCCAATTTACTTCCGAAGGACGAATTGTTAATGTAAATTATGTTTAAATATTTTAGGACGACTATGAAAGATTCTCTAAAACCGGCCCAAATATTCAGAAAGTGGCTACTGGTCCCTTTATTTCGACGGTAACTTAACAGCTTAAAAATAGTACTTATGCAAGAATATTGATAAAAAATAACAAATGTGTATTCTTAATTATCCATCTTAATCTCCAAGGAGTCCTTTCTGGGAATATTTCCTGTTCTGCAAGTTGAAATTACCATTGAAAAGACGCATTTCAAACGACATGAAGAGTTCTGAAATAGAATCTTTTGACAGCACTACAAGAAGATATGCACATGATGTTCTAGATTTTGTTACATTATTGCCACTTTGTATACTATCACAAAAGTCACTTATATCGATACATCAGTATATCAAAGCATTTGGTATACCTATGTATATTTTGAACATGAAGCAATTAATATTCTTGTACTTTATTTACTGTCTCCGTTATAAACACAGTCTCACTATTTAGTTGTCAGACTGTTTATTATAGGAGAGCGAGATATTTAATTTAGGGTTAGTAAATCATGTAAAAATAAAGGCCATTCACATGAAACCATAAAATAAGTATTTTAACTTTTTTATTTTGCTACAAAAATTAATGGCAATATAATAATCTATTGATTTATTTCAGAACGTACATTATCGGAATTTATAAATTTAACTATTAAATACCTTAATATTTAATATTATACATTATTATTAGTATTAACAATTAAATATGGAATGCCATACTTAAAGTATTAGGTATATTTCCGTTTTCGACTACACTGCTCTCTGCACCTGAATCACTGCAAACCTTCATTTCTAGTTCATACTTTTAGATTTTTAATTTTGTCAACAGAACTGAAACTTCAAAACTGCATATTTTTTAAGTCAATGACATACGCAATGCCAGCTAGTTTAACGAGAAACCTTTTGTGAACTTAAAAGGATTATTTTAAGCATTTTTCAGTATTACCTTGAAAAACAAAGTTTTTTTTTCATTATTACATAAGAAGTAACAATTTGCATCTTTAAAAATAAATGAAATTTTTATCATCCACAAAAGTACTTACTTGAGCTTTGGCCTTTAGTTTCGCAACCTTTGGTAGCAGATATTTATTCCCAGTTATAAAAATGTTTTAAATAGCGCAAATATTCATATCCTGGCATTTTGTAATTAAAACAAATCATCGCTCGTCCTCTGTACTTGTATTTAGAAAAATATTAATCTCATTACAAAAATAATACGCAAAGCGTTTAACACCCGTACAACTAAATTTGATGGAGTCATTTAATTTCAAAATTTGCGGTTTAGCCTCATTTATAATTTTGCTACATATGGGTGCCGAAACAGTTTTCAGACAAGTCATTTATAAGTTTTCAAAGTCTAAACATACGTTGTTAATATTCTTGTTTTTACTTTATAGTCATAATCTGATAACCTTAAAAAAATTCATTAATTTCTGTCAGATTCTCCCTAAATACGAGATCGTTTAGAAAAAAATTTTATTGGTCAATACTTTTCACGAAAATATGCATAGAAATTGTCGTCACTTAATTGTTTAACGTTATTCATGGGAAAGTGTTTCCTAAATTGGTATTTTATTGTTAGTTAATGCAGATATTTCACTTTTGAAATTGTGCATGGCCTTTGAATATGATGTTCAACTTCAGAAAAATATCTCGGTTAATTTTTGTCATACGGGAGTCATATGTTTTCTAGCCTGAATTTTATAATGAGCATAACTTTTCTCTAAGGACGGGAGGAATGTATAAAGTATTAGAATTCGTATTTTTTGTAAATTGTGTTTTTTAAATTTTAAAATGTCAAAACATGAATATTTGCTTGATTAAAAAATATTTTGTTATCAAAAGTATACGTCTACAACCAACGGTCAAGAAAATAAAGGCGCGATAAGGATTTTTCTGCGCACAGTGTGCAATTCTCAAATAATTAAACACATTGCTCTTCTATTCGTCTACGATAATGTTCACTGCTCAAGAAACTATATAGAGTTTTGTTGCAACTCGTTATTATAAAGTGAATCATTTCCGCTTCAGAGAAGATATTCCCACTCAGAGGTTCCATGATCTTTCAAGGATGCGTAAAGAGATCTATGGAAAGTCCATATTCCCAAAATAACAGCAGCAGGAAATTGATCCCGCTATGACATTACCCATATCTTTGACGAAGGACATCGTTAAGCCTTCAGAAACTCTTCAGATATCATTTGATATAATTACCTTTCTATCATTACCTAAAAGCAGAAGTATGGAAGATGTTGTGGTCTTGAGACATAACTGAATGAGTCTTCTTTGGATGACAAAGCATGTTTCATAAAGCTATAAAAATTTATAAAGGGTTACAAATACTACGCGAAGGTGTACTTCTGATAATCCTTCAATTCAGTGGTCTCAAACTGACAAGCCACATGCAGGACTCGAAGCAATTTTATGCGGACGGCGAATATATTTTAGTTATATAATGTTTTCAGATATGGTGCCAAAACTTTACAGGGGTTGAGGTTGTTGAAAAAGTATCTAAATGAGTAAAACTTATCCGCTAACGAACTCTTAATCCTCGAGTTTATTGCATTGCTTAAAGAAATTGAAAGTGAGTGCAGAAAAATTATTTAATCAGGTGAAATAGTTATGTCCATGACCTGTATTAAGACTGTTTTTTGATTTAGTAAATGAAATAAACATTTTCATCACGAAGAAATAAATAAACAATAAAACTATTGTAAGGTTTATCCTAATTTATTAACAGTTATTTTAAGTTATGCATCTTTTCTGCCTATTCTAATTCCAGCTTACAATTTCCTATCAGAATGTGAGAACTTCAAAAACGGAGTGAATACAAATGAGCGAAGAGTAGTATTTAAGTCGATGTTTCACTGACTTCGACAGACGGAGAGTCTGATTTCCTGACTAGCACGCATTTGCCTTTTGGCTACGTCTCTCTTAGATGTTACTACGCTCGGCTATACTTTAGGCCCTTGCTTGGATTCTTCAATTTAATTAATATTTAGGGGTCAACTACTTAGAATCCTGATAGCTTCGGCTATATCTTTCAGTTAGCTTTAGTTAAGCTTAACATTTATTTTAAGTTATGCATCTTTTATCTAGTTAGTTTAATTTCCTATTCATTTAAGTTCAAGCCCAAATGGAGGCTTTGCTGTATACTCGGAGTTAGAAGTTGATTGTATTTATTTTGAGAAATAAAGGGTAGTTAACCCTTTATTTGTCAAAAGTCTTATGTGTTTGTTCATACACTTAAGTGATTATTCGCTTGTTAGTGTTTGTGGGGTTCAAAGATTGAGCATTGAATTAAATAAAGAAACACCACACCATCAACGAGCTGTGTAATGACACATGGAGATTAACGTTAACTAGATTTAAAATTTCTTGATGACTTAACCAGACATTTAAATATTCTCAGTAAAGAGCTGTGAAGAAAGAATACACTTATCATTGATTATGCTTAAATTAAACCATTCACATTCAAATTGCAATTATGGAAAATACAATTTGAATCAAAATCTTTCGTTTCGTCTTAAATCCTGCCCTATTGTTTAGGATGAAAAATCTGAAACATATGTAAGAAAAATAACATAATTATAACGAGTATTTGCAGATATATTGATTTTAACAATTTGTAATCTGATTTTATATTATTATCATTAACATTATAACGAATGTCACAACGCACCAGAAAATCTATAAATTCAGCTGATTAATTACAGGTATGATACACATCTTATTCAAGGATTTCAAGATATACATTTAATGAACTTTTATTCAAATTAAGTTAATAAACTTAATTAAAAAAATTAAATTAAATTAATTCAATTTTATTCAAATTAAAGTTTTGTTAATAGTTATTTTTAAGGCGGACTTTACTTTACCTTCTCATTTTCCTACCTACATTTTCCTGCCAGAATGAGTTTTCAGTTTTACGCTTTATGCAAATAGGGTAGAAGCTAGTATTTAAGGCGATGTCTGAGTTGCTTAAGTAATAGAGCCTGTTCTGATTTTCGGCCACTTTGCTGTAATTAAAGAAAGCTTTCTATTCTACAGCCGTACTTATTACGTACTTGTTAATATACGCCGGTGATTCTAAGTTAAAATCTGCTACACGATATTGATTCTGTGTAGCTTAGAATGATTAATTTTATTTACCTTTAGTTTACTTTTCTATTTCTATTTTGAGTTCAAGCCCAAGTGGGGGCTTCTTATTCGCCCAAGAGGGGCCAACTGCTAATCTATTTTGATTTAGAATAAAAGTGGGTTCTAAAACTTCTCTGAAGTTGTCACTTACGAAGTAAGCTTCGTAACTTAACCAGTAACTTAACCAGTTCTTCAGTATTCTAGCATTCAAAGAATTGTATTTTAGCTAGGATATTGCAACCATCAGTAACGAATTTTTGCATTAAGAATAATTGCTTTGTTTGAAAGTACCTTTATATGTGGACAGTAGGTTTCGCAGTGGAAAATTAATAATTCTGAAAAACGAGTCCAATTGGCCTAAAAACATCCGCAAACCGTGAAAATATTTTCTAACAATTTTTCTCCAGACATAATCAAAACCGAAATGCTATTAAATATTTAGTAAGATACAAAGAACCTTATGAGTATTTATATACAAATTTAGATATTTTTCATACATGTACTGAACAGAAATTTTATAAATAAAAGAAAAAAGATTGTCAGTACTTATTCTCACATTTTTACCCACTTCCAAAGGTTTTTCATAGATTATTAATAACTAACTCGTCTAGCTCTCGGAGTCGTATTTATATTGTGTATCACATGATTCTGAAAACTTCGGGAAATTTTCGGCAGTAGGGATTCAGAAATAATGGGAATTTGGGGAATTTGAGATGTTTTCGCAAAATTTGTTTACTTTAAGTAAGTTATTTAGGGTTTAATTCAACGCATTACAATTATTTGAAATAAATGCCGATTTAAACATTTAATATTTAGCTGTCAATACGTTTCAATTCCAAAGTATAACGAAGAGAATTTTTTTGCAAATATCAAAATGTTGATTTCGTAAGGACATTAAATGTAAATTTGAATGTTTTCCTTTACCTTATTATTATAATTATTGTTTATTATGTTTTAATAAACATCCGTAAGGAATTAGGCATCTACGGAAACCAGAAAAAAGGATTTAAAGCAAAAAGAGAATCTCATAATTTTAGATGAGGTGAGAAAGAAAAATTATAAGTCTGAGATGTAAAAGGTTAATTTAAAGAAAAACATCATAGAAAACTCCAATGACCATTATTAAAATGAATTTTCAATTAAACCCATTTGGAGGCAAATGAAATTTAAAAAATATGATTTCCAAACGTATTATAAACTTAACGCAAAATGCCACACACAAAGGAGTGATATCCATACATTGGAAGTATTCACATAGCAGTATATATGTATGTGTGTGACGGTGTCTGTGTGTTTATGTACATGTATGTGTGCATATGTATATAAATCCACTCCATTTTAAAATTCAGTGTATAATAATGTTAGATTTTAAAAATATAAATGTTAAATCTTGCATCTCTAAAATAGTTTTTTATTTATTAACTTATATATAAGTTAAATGTTAACAGCATGAATTTAAATTAAACCTTTTCTCTAAGATAATTATTTTTTTTCTATCAGGCAACTATAAGAAATGAATGAAATTATTACGATTATGCACTGCGTAATCTCTGTGGATAGACACATGTTATGGGTCTATAATTACTTAGCAGATAGTTGTTATCTGAAAGGACATTCAACCGACACGTATATTTAGTCACTAGCACATTTAACCGATTGCACGTTTATCTGACAACGCGTACATCTAGACAAATGCGACAATGTTTTAGTAAAAGTTTGTCTTGACAACTATTTAATTTTTTTATCGCCTTCAAAACTGCTACGATTCTCCATACGTTCAACTTTCAACTCGTTTTCTCACCTATCGATAACATTCGTTGTTCGATTTTTAAAGATCCCATAGATTTTAATTCTTGCCGAATTTTAGCATAGCATATCAGTCTGGTTTGGGATATATCGGGTAAATTGATAGCGCATTACAATTTCTCATTAAGGAAGAAGAAAGGTGTGTTCGGAAAAAAGAGAAATTAACAAATTTTTATAGCAGTTCACAGTTGGACACTTAATCATAATTTCGATTTGGGGTCTGAAACAATTACCCTTCTTTAGCTAGTAAATTGAACCTTTCTTAAACATCCCTTACAAGAATTTTTCTGCTTTAGTTAATGACATTAATGTTCCAATCTAGCTCATCCCAACGCTTTCGACATATCTTAGCTTTTGTTTGTTTAATTGCTATTTTTCTCGATAGATCACCACACGTGCGTTTCCGCTTTGCTCTACTTATTGCTTTTGATCTAAAATTGTTCCGCTCCTCTCATTGCTGAAAATTTCTTTCCCATTCTGAAATATGGGGATCTATGTCTGATCGCTGTCAAAAGTGATTTCAAAATCTACGCCAACCTAAGCTTGTTTTCTGCTACCTTAAAATCTGTATAACATTAAATGAAAACACAGATTTGATACTTGTTCATATATCTTCCTGTTGTGAACAAGTAAAAACAGCTTTTTGTAGAATGAATGTGGATAAATTTTATTAAAACAATACCGCATGTTTTTTTCTAAATGTCTGTTGTTAGCTAATCGTGCGGTCGGCGAAATGTCTTGTCAGTTAAACGTCCTGTCAGTTATATATCCGAGTCGGCTAAATATCCTGTCAGTTAAATGTCCTGTCAGCTATATGGTTCTTAGCTAAGTATCCGCGAGCGGTATCAATAAAAACATTACTTAAAAAAACTGGGCAGACAATTAGCGATATTCATCAAAGTGTATTTAACATTTTGTTAGATAAGAAAAGAAAAATACAGTCGAGTTCGATAAAAAGAAGATTTTAGTAACTATGCATTCATTAGTAAGAAATTATTTTGTTGGTGTATCAGAATTGTTTATAGAAGACATTACTTTTAAATTTTACTTCTTTTCCAGTTTTTTCATCAAAATTTTTAAGCTTTTTCTTCGGGTTTTTTTAAGTTATTTCCTCGTTTTCCTGCCTTCACACTTCGTGTCCACCCTTTTTAATGAGTTTTTTTAGCCTCTTGTTTCAAAATCTATAATAATAATTAAATGTTTACTTAATTTTCTCTCGTAACAATGCAAGTCATAAAAAAGCCAGGCATTTCAATGAGTTTAATTTATTACAATTAATTTCGCATTTAAGCAGATAAAAATAATTCTATGATTCTTAACATTCCTATCGAAAACATTTATTTGTCAGAAAATGACTTAATGTGCATGAAGTTCAGTTTAGAAGCATGAAGAGGCAGCGTCGCTCCTCTTTAATTAAAGCATTCAGTAACCCCCTAAGGGCGCTTTTAAATAATTAAAGAGGATATTGTTTGACTAGGAAACTCTATTTCACTTCTCGTTGTCAACATAATGTCTTGTGATCATTAGACAATATCATATTTTCCAGAAAGAATGAAAATTGTTTTTGTCACTTAATGCTAAGTAAGTCTCTTCTTAATCACTCTTTAGAAGTAACTGATTTCTAACACTAAACCGCTGTAAAGCAACATTTGTGAGTAACTGAAATGATTGTAATTTATAGAGCTATGCATAAAGTTTATTTCTGTAAGAACATTTGAAACATATACTTATTTGCTATCCAAACGCTTAACAATTTTCTTTTATGATTTTATAATAATTTACAATGAAATATAGTTTAGAGCTACCGTAAATTATAAATATAGTTTTTAGTTTTGTACCCCGAAAACAGCTTTTAGTTTAGGATGTTGACTATATTAAAGTTACTAAGATAAAGCAAATGATATATATATATATATATATATATGATAAATACAGATATTACATGACACATACATAAGATATAGCACATTTTTCACATAAATTAAAAAAAAAATTAAAACTCGTCATCTGACCTTATGAGGTATTTTCTCCCTCCTTCCATCTGGTGTAACGGTAGCGCACTGGGTGTGTATTCGAGAGACGCAGCTTCGAGTTCCAATGAGGACATTACTTATTTTTCATATCTCCTGCTTTAAAAAACCTAATGTTTCTACATTGATGCTCGAAATAAAAACCTGATGGACAATAATTCGTGACCACCAGGATTTGGGACTGAACCCCATATTCTCCAGTCGCCCTTTAAAAGGGGGGGGAAGTATGTAAGATATTTTCTCCCTTCTTCCAGCGTGCCTTTGTGGTGTAACGGTAGTACACTTGGCGGGTATTCGAGAGGTCCAAGTTCGAGTCCCGTGAAGAGCATTGTTCGTTTTTCATATCTCTTGCTTTAAATAAACTAATAACTCTACAAGAGCACCAAGGTTATGTCCCTTCATAAATGGTGCATTACATTTGACCGTTTAGACTGACTCCTATGTCACTGCACATAGTTTCAGTGCTCGAACCCCGAAAGGGAGATAATTTTATTCTGAATCTATATTATCAGCGTCATGGAACGATTTTATTTATCAGTAATAAAAGAATGTTGTTATAATGATAATTAAATGAAAACTGCTGGAACCTTTCAAACTACCCAGTTGTTCGAATAAAAAATTAAATATTTCCGCCTAGCTAAATTACACGGTAATTTTTATTCGGCTATTTCTCTTAACCTGAACACAGACGGAGGCAAAATGCAACTGGTATTAACATTTGCGATACAATATATGAGGTTAAAATGATTTAGTAGAAAAATCTCCTTTTGCTGAAAATCATGTAGAAAAATGCAGTCGCTTAAATTTGCATTTGTTTAATTCCGAAGAATTTTTATAATAATTTCTAGAAAAATTAGTGAATTAAAGAATTGGTTTTATTTTAATTGATGACTGATTCGTGGAAGAAATGGAGATTAATAAATGACTTTAGATAGATTCATCATTAAATAAATCAAAATATCTAAGATGTCGTAGAATACTGAGGCACCGTAGAATATTCTTACGACAAAATTTTGGAAAAAGTAAGTAAAAATGCCTTAATAATTTAGTAAAAATACCTGAGTTAAAAATAAATAAGAACTGTATTTTATTACTATCATTTTTCCCAAACTGAACTATAAATCATTCGTTTGAAAACATAAAAAATATGTTCTACCTTTAAAAAAAGAAATGTAACTAAGAAAACATGATCAACTAGTCGGCTCGTTAAGATAGCATAATCAATATTTCGATGAGGCTATAAAACTTCCAAATTTCTTCTCTCATTTGATGCAAATCAAATAAGTACATTTTAAGTGGATGTGAAATTATGGGTCATTATTTTTAATCACCTTGTCTAATACTTTTTCCGGAAGCATTAGACAAGCATTTTTTTTTGCATTTGTGAAAGATAAGTTGGTAGCTGTAGTAGTCAACTTTTGTAACGCTTGGACATTTTGTTTTCTATGAAAGCAGATCTTCAGGATAAAGAAAATTCTTTTCTGTCAGTCTTATGGTTCTCCAGGAAAGGACTGTTTAGTTACCGATGATTTCTTTTCATATTTCCTTTTAAAGAAGATGAATAAACGCAAACTAAAAAAGATGAAATATTTGACTCTGTAAATACAAAAAAGGCGCTTACACTATCTTTTATTCATATATGATAATTTTGCATGGATACTGGTGTACGAGTATTAGCCAAGGCGTTTATACTCATTCTGCTAGCAATATGTTAAAAATATTATACTGACAAAATAAATCGTCGATATTTCAAATGTTTTATAAGAAACTATTAATGTAACTAAAATAGAATAAGCTTTTACTAAATATTTTCAGTAGGTTTTTTTTTCTTTTTCGAATTGGATATAATGCAACAATAATTTAACCAAAATTTAGAAAACTCTTTTTTTGCCATTTCCGAAGTTTTGTCACAAATCAAAAGCAAGCAGAAACAGTTCTAACACTCATCTACACTGTACGTGGAAACACTAATGGATAGTTTTAATCCTTTTTTGGAACTATTTAGAAAATGGAGTAATGAATTCAATAATTTTAAAGCATGTGATAACAAAGAAAATATAATGGAATATTTCCTTTTCTTCAGCGGGAAAGTGTTTTTGTTTAATATTTCCTGAAAACCTGTTTTTAATCTAAATGAAGGAAAATCTAACGCAAAGATAGAAATTTATTAAGAGTAATAGTCACTATAGCAAATTTAGTAAACATCATCCTTTCGTCGTTAATTTCAAGCGAGACTGGTTAGTGGATTTCAGCAAAAATTAGTCTCACCATTTCAAAAGCAAATAATTTACTTTTAGCACTGTTTCGATCACTTCTAAGCGTTCTTAGATAACATTAATTAAAATTGATAAATGTTCATGATGTTGAAAACCTTCTCACTATCCATTACTGTTTATGGAGCGAATCTTACATGTACGCTTTATTTTCTCAATACATCATGCTCATTATCTATTTTATTTTGTATTCATAATATTTGATGAAGATTATTTGTCCCTGCATAAAATGTCACCGAAAAAGAAATCTTCTCACCTCTTTGAAAAAGTTTCCAATGCTTTCGTTCGAAAATTAACGCTGAAAGAAGCTAAATTTTTTTTACTATTGAAATTGATATTATTTAGCATTCCTAACATCTGTCACAAAATTTTTTAATAACCGGATACCTATTTCAAGACATTCCTCGGGAAACGTTTAGCCGTCTCATAACTGAAAAATGCAGCACAGAAATTGTGCCGATTTTTCTCCTGCAGGAAAAGAAGGACACATACTAATAGCCAAGCCTTTTACTGGAGTCTAACTCTTGAATTCTCTTGAGCACTCTTAATTTCGGACTAGCAGTCAGCATCCTCTAAGCCCTATACTATCCAAGGCGATATTTCTAATGATATAAGAATTGTAATCTATAAGTATTTTTCTACTGCTGTGGAATTTACGCTAAACGCTATATCGTCCACAGCAATCATATTGGATTTTATTCGCTGTTAGACACGGCTATGACATGGATTCTAACCAGTATATTGTGCTCGACGATGTTCCTAATGATGCAGAAATTTTAATTTCTGTAAAGCAACCATTGTGCAATTTATGCTAACTGGTATACTGTCCAGAGCGATATTCTAATGATATAGGAGCTTTATTTTCTGTTAGATTACCACTATAACACTACCATTAATCCCTTATACCGTCCACAGTGAAACTCCTAATGATATAAGATTTTTAATTTCTGCTCGATAACTAAGCTAATGTCTCTACTATTTCTGCTGGATAACAACCTAATGTCTCTACATTTCTAACCTAATGTCTAAGTACTTTTCTACCACTATGCTATCTCTGCTAAACATTATACCGTTCAGGGAAATATTCGCAATGAAACATTAATTTTAGATTCTACTAAACGATTACTTTTCTATAGCAATGGCATCTCTACTGCTCACTGCACCATCCACTGCGTTGTTCCTAATTATATAAGAATTTTAATTTTTGTTAAACTAGTATTTTTCTACTGCTAAGTCATCCTCAGTTATCCGCTATACTGGCCAACATGATATCCCTAATGATGTAGGAATTATAATTTCTGATTTGTGAGTATTTTTCTGTAGCTGTGCCCCACAAACGTGAATCTCAGTTTAAAAAGTAAAATATGCATCCCTCGTTTTTTTATTGTTTGAACAGATTAAACTGGAAAATCCTTGAGAATTCATTTTTGGAAGATATTTTACTTTCTTGTAATGAATGTGTTCTCTCACCACATTTCCCATCTAACAATACATTGGATGGAAGTTCCCGCCAGCCTCTAGAGAAAGGCAGAGTGTTAAACAAACGTTTAAAGGGGGGGAGTACTGGAGAAAAAAGGAGAAAGGAAATTGAATCTCCTGCTGAGGCTGGAACACAAGATCTGTTTCCAATAAACAAACGCAACTCTTCCAAATTGCTCATTTCTGCCAAAATTTCTATTTCGCAGTAGATGGTACAATAAAAAGACTGAGTTGTGTAATAAAACTTCGTCTATCAAAAAAAAGAAAATAAGAGATTTGTTCAGCCATTCTCAAGTTAAGTACAATTTAGATGACTTCGATACTTCTAAATTTTCCTTACAGGAAAAAGCTATAAACGCAAGAAAAGAATTTCTTTTTCTTTTAATGGTTGAAAATATTTTTGAGCATAAAAAAAGCGTCTTTTGGTACTGTTTTAATGCATACGTTTCTATTCTAATAACTGCCGTATTCTATCGTGCATAAGGCGGACATTTTATTAAAGGTACAGGTAAATGTATGGGGGACACCAGCGATGTACCATGAGTTAACTGATAAAGCCTACCCATACTAACTATTTAAAAACACAAACTGAACGCTTTATAAGAATTTACGGTGAAAGGTTGAGGAAATGAGTAACTGAAGCTTTCCAAAGGATCTAGAGTTTACCTATTATGGTACAACATACAATCTACCGTATCAGAAGTGTAACTTATACTTACGAATGATTAGAAACAGCTACATAAAAATACGTGGAAATATAACAGCGCAGATTTAACGAAATGTGTTGCTGTTTGGTGAAGTTTAGCTAGAATTTTACAAGTTTAATTGTGGTTACAAGTCTTCGTGACTTGCTGGGGGGTATCGTTACCAGCGGCAGTGATACGGGTAGTGCAGGGAACTACTCTACTGGTATCGACATTGACAGTGAACAAGATGTGCTAAACAAAGAAATATGATTCTTTTAATCCATAGAAAAATGTTCTCTCAGTGTCTGGTACGTACATTTTTTATTTTAGCCCTTCACACTTCCAAACGGGAACAATTTTATAGATGGTGGATAAGCTATAAGGTATTTCTCCATTTCTTCCGCCTTCTTCGCATGCCTTCGTGGTGTAGTGGTCAGCACGCTCGGTGCGTATTCGAGAGGTTCGTGGTTCGAATCGCGGGGATTGCTCATTTTTCACATCTTCTGCTTCCAAAAAATCCTAATGACTCTACAAGTGGGGCCCGAACTAAAATGGTGATAGATGATTATTCTCCACTGCCAGGATTTGGAGATTGGGTCCCCTAATCCCCAGTCGCCCTTTAAAAAGGGGAGTATATAAAGTGTTTCTCCCGCCTTCTTTGCAAGCCTTCGTGGTGTAGTGGTCAGCATACCCGACGCGTATTCGAGAGTCCCGGGGAGGGTACTGTTAATTTTTCACATCTCCTGCTTCCAAAAAATCTTAATGACTCTACAAAGCTACCAGCGGCTTATCCACGAAAAAAACTTCCTTTTTTTATACTAGATGTAAAAAATTAAGGGTGCAGATTATAGACGCGAGAATACGGTAAATAAAATCCTTATCAAGATCAACAGTTAAAAGTAAATTAATTAAAGTGAAATGATTAGTAGATTAAAGACGTCAAAGGCTGTTGTTGTTGTTGTTGTCCATGTATTTGATGGAAGAATGGTTAAAGACTGTTTTGATTTCAAATATGCACTGACTTTTAAACTTCATTGTCAAAATCAATTGCTTTATTATGAATTAAAAGAATCTGAAATGAAGAATTTAAGCTTTTCATATTTATAATTAATTCTACACTAGAATAAAAGTAATTCATTCACTATTTAACTGACTATTTAGCAGATAACAGTTGGAAGATTTGGTTCAAATATTTCCCCCTCATTTACGAGGATTTATTAGAAATCTACCATTTTCTGATGAGAATGATAATCGTCCTCATTATAAAAATTTCTTCTTCAAACTTAGTCATAAATATGGCTACTTGTTCGATCGTATAGTTTGAGGACACTGTTGTGGCTGTGGAAAAGCAAATAGTGCATGGCAATGGTAAATCTTCAACCTGAAGAATAAAACACAACACTTCTAATCAGACTCACATTATTGTCTCAATTGTCTCATTCGCATGGTTATAATTATTTCCTTTGCTTACTTAACTTTATTATCTCTTGCTCTCTTTATCTTTCTTTAAATTGAAATGTTACATTTACTGTTCGTTTCCCTAAAACTCATATTGAAAGATTTGGAAAATTGCTTCCCTTTCATTAAATGCTGAAAATGTTTATTCGGAATTCTCCTTCAATTCAACAAAAATTCCATTAAGACTCCCTTTTCTGCCACCTCCAACTACGTTATGAGAAAGAAGCACAATACATATAAAATAAAGTAATGTTTCTTAATAGACGTGCAGAGGCACTACGGTACCACGAGATAAACGATATCTTAAAGTGAAAATCACTACCTGAAGGTAATTTTAAAGTTCGATTGTCTCGAAAGGTAAGTTAGCAAGATACAACAGATAACATATTTTCTAACTCTTTTCACCAAGAACATTGACTATATTGCGCCCATTTGATTTCGCATACAGTTCGGAGAAAACGCAGTTCACAACAAATAATCCGAGAGAATTTGTATCTTTTAAATGTGTAATCAAATATAATTTATTAGAATATCAATAAATTAAAACTTTTTGCTTAAAATTAAGCTCTAGATATGTTCTACCAAAGGCAACAGTTATTATGCTGAAAGTATTTCAGATTTCAGAAATACAAACATACGGATTTATATACTGCTTTATTTGGTGCAACAAACAGAATTTATAACTTTTAGTGTATTAATACGAAGAAATTTTAGATTTTTATTTCATTATACCAAGCTTTATAATCACACAATATTAAACATATAGTATAGTAATTTCAAATTTCCTTTAGAGTCTGAGAAACTCCAAGTTGATTCTTACGTTTTATACGATGATATATCTTCTGGTAAAAATATGCCAGTGGTAACAAATGTAAGTTGACGAAAAGTTTCATAGTTCATCATAAATGCTCCTCGGTCATTTTATGATAGAGAACTGCAATAATCTGAAAGGTTTAAAATATTTTGACTCCATTCCTGTTTGTCTTATGTCAGCCATCATTTAACTGCAGGAATTGCAATGAGTCTGGAAAGTCTGCATACATTTAAACAATTTCTAGAAGTTTTTAAAGTAGCGAAAAATAATTAAATTATTACACGTAGTAATGGGATATATATAGGGCAGTGTCATATAATTGTGAAAGCGCTCTTTGTATTCCTTGGGAACCCAGCCAGATGATTTCACTGTAAAATATAGATTATGAATGCTAAAGATGAACGTATAAAATCTTTCCAGACGTACCGCATACTCAAGCCGCAATAATGTTTTCCAGTGACAAACAGACTTATCCACCTTGTATAAAAATCAAATAGTAAATCTAATAACAGCCATATTAACATATAATTTAATATGGGATTTCAGCTATCTCTTCTCAAAAAGTCAAAAGTTTTCGTCTGTGAGTTTCAGTGAACCAAATAATCGTGGTGATGATTTTTCATTTTATTACAAAATTGTAATTCTATGATTAAATCCTAGGCTAACTTTAAACAGATTGTAATAAATAAAAAAAAATTAAACTTTGGCAAGTTCTATCTTACACCAAATGAACAAATGAAAGGAACTATATTTAATCTCTAAATACTCAGCGCTCATCCAGCTTCGTTCTGGGTTAGTAAAATAAGTAATTCATTTATTCTACTCAGTTTCCTTTAAAGAAATACCTTTGCAGTAAATAGATTATTTATTTTTGTTTAGATTTATTTCTATGCAGTACTTATTAGGCAGATCAATATGAACATGTGCTTAAACAAATTGACATTTTTCTTTACAGAAGACAAAGTAAAAGTAGCTTGAAAAAACATTTTTTTAATTAAAAAAGATATAAAATAATTTTAAATGTTTTCTTTACAATGATACATTGTTATATTTAATTAGTAAATTAGAAGATGATACAGCTTTTTCTATATGCCCTTCTGAAATGGAAATGAAATTTAAAATAGCTTTTCCGATAAGAAAAGAATAATTTTCCGTTAACTTGTCTCTTTAAATTCCGAGTAAAATTTACAGCCCTGTTTATACCTTCTTGCATACCAACTTTCTTCAGATAAATCGTAACTGAATTGGAATACGATCCCCAGGATGCAAATTAATTTGCTCTTAAATAGTGAGATAATTTGTAGTTTAGAGAAAGATAGAGATGTTTGGTAACGAGATGAAAATCCACAGTTTATATTCTGAGCTCTCCATCTCTTTGCCGATCTAACTATGGTGAGTAATTTTTGAATTTATTAGTGCAAAATAATATTAGAAACCGAACTACAGCCCAACTGATTAGGCATTGAAGTTATCTGTTCTCTTATATATATTTAAGTAACTGTATTAAATCTTTGTAAGCAGCGAGCGAAAAGCATTAATCAATTTAAGTTCTACTATAAGATGTAAGTTTCAATAAATCTGTAAGTTCTATCTTTTGTCTCTATGCTTTTAAAAAGCTTAAAGCTTCCAGTTTAGTGTGAACATAAGAAATTTTCAAGAGCACAGGGCTATCAAACAGATGCAGTTTAATCATTAATTTGTGAAACATATGCGAAAATGTATAAAATTTTATTTAAAATTGAAAATAAATGGTTTCTGGGCTTGCACATTCAATCTATTTTTCAATTAACAGGAACTCGACTATGCATTTCCATTTTTAAAAAAACTTAGCTATTTCATCCATTTTATTCTATGGGCATACCTCCATACATGTGATGTAGTCTCAAATGGCAGTAAATCGTTTTTTTTTTAATTTTTATTTTCGATTTTCTAATGAACATTATTAAAATTTCTCCTTCTAAATTTTGAATGCATCAGCTAACTAGAACAGCACTCGCTGCTTTTGCTACTTTTCCTTCATCGCTTCGCCATCAATAATCCTCCACTTTATTCTGTCGAAGTTGGGCCACCGATTTCATAAATTAAATGTTCAGCTGCTCAGTAAGCGTTTTACATCTTAGATCTGATCGGCAGATCCATCTTCGTTACAAATGACTGTGTCATCAATAACCTTCCATTTTCTCCTTCTGCATAGAGCAGGAGATGATTCTCTAGTGATCTAATATACTAAGTCTTACGTGTCATGGACTACAGTTCTTTCTGAGGTTCTTCTCTTTCATATTTGTGTGGGGGGAAAGGAACTTAACTGTAGTTATTTCATCTTCGTATGTTCGTTGCTTTTATCCAATTTTTCATCCATTCCTTACTTCCTCTTTCTTAAGCTGTAAGCGTTAATTTTGATTTCTTTAATACTTTTTTTGTAAAATAAAGCTCTTAGAATTACTTTTTTTAATTGAAGTTTCTCTATTATCTTCTGTATTAAAGGTCACTATCACTTGACTTCCTTTTCTTGTTAAACATTCTTCAGATATAAAATTTCTTATGGAAAGCCTTTTATTCCTTTAATTCAATCTAATTACTTTTAATTCAATTGAATGAATTGTTAATTCATTGAAATTTATCTAATTCAATGAACAATTTATTTCATGGATCTTATCATCTTCTGTTTGAAACTGCCTGAAATGAGGTAATAATGTAACTGCAAGTTATCATTCATTTAATGTAATAATTGGAGAAAAACGTAAAAACTGCAGTTTATTTAGGCAACATTTTTTACTTACTTATAAATCGAGAATAAGTACGACCACAAAATAAACAGCTACTTCTTGATTATTAAAATTAATCGAAAATAAAAGCTTTGTTCGCTTTAATTCACCTTTCTGACTGATTCTTGAAACAAATTTCTGACTGATTCCTGATTTAGATATTTCTGAAAAGCCGCTGTTTCAGAATCGTACTTTTCAAGTCTTGTTAATTCAATCAGGGGTCTCTTCAACAGGAAGTTGGCTGCATGTACATTTTTGTTGTTTTTCATATCCCTAATCTAAACAACAGCTAGTTTCTTTTAGAATGATGTGCATGAAGACATACCTTTCATTAGGGAAATAACCCTCGAGTGCTTTCCCCGGAACCGAAACTGTGCTTTTCAGCAGTACATGTGAAAGTGATCAAGGGGAACTTGACTTTATTCTGAGCGGAAACAGCAGTTCAGTCTAATCGATTATAAATCAGTCTAATCGATTATAAATGATAATTAAATGCGCTAATATTTTCCTTATTCTTAAACCTATCTTTGAGTCAGCTAATCTACCTCGTTTTCTGAAATAAAACGCTATTTTAAAATCGTGCAAATGGATACTGTGGGAAAACCGTAAATACAGATACAGAGGGGAAATCCTTTTAGAACTGATAAACTTTCCAACACAATTTGTTAGTTTTCTAACCTGATGCGATGTTTAGCTTTCCTGATTACATTTAGCCTTGGAATGCAGGACAACACATTTTTTCTTCAAAAATTACTTAGGGCATAAAAGCATAGTAGAAGAAAAACATATCCAATAAAAACTCTTCAACTGCTTAAACGAACTATGTTTGATCGAAGAATAAACTTATCGAAAATTATCAAGCAGAAACTATGATGAACTTAGAAATGGAGCATATGGAAAATAAGCAATCTAAACGCCACCCTGTTGGCATGATGATATGGAAACCGTCTGCCATAGCTTTGGAACCAGGTTCGTATCACATAAAATTCATGGGTGTTTACAAGGGTGTAGTGAATTTACAGCATGGTGACAACTTAAAATAGTGTTGACACATAAGTTCTCTCGAGAGTTTTGCTTATACGGAAAAGGGAGAAAAGATACTTAGATCGGTCCCATCCAAATTGGATCACAGCTTCCCCAATAGCGCAGATAAAACTCGATTACTATCTAGAGTTCATCTTTGGAAATGTTCTCGGTGATAAGATGAAGTTGAAATTCCAAGTAATTCCAATTAAGTCTATTTAAAACAAGCACAGCATTCCCCAAAGGGATAAATATTAACCGGTTGATATATTATTCATCAAATATTTATTAGAATTAATTACTCATAAACTTTAAGTAAATTTTTTTAAATTTAAAAACTCAAAAGTTCTTCGCTATTTCCAATAGCATACATGGTTAATATATGTAAAATATATATTAATATTACATGCACACACATCTATATATATATATATATATGTATATATATAAAGCGGAAGTATACATATATATAGATTGTAATAATGATAACGTTATGAATACATTTTACATTTATTTCTCTCTTTACCTTCCAAAAGTCATTCCCATGGGTTATTAAAAAACGTATTAACCGAGAGAAAAATTCTGATGTAAAGAAGACAGAACTTTGACTCCGAGATTATAAGATTTACAAAACAGATTATAACAAACAGAAACAAGTTTACAAAACGGAACAAACAATGGCTGAAATGTTTTTTACCTAACAATTTTTTCAATAAATAAGGATAAATCAAAATTTTAAAATTTAGAAATACATTTTTAATTCATATTTTGGATTTTAAATAGCGTTACATTAACATGAATCTTAAACATGATACTGATTCTAATATGAAGCTGTCTCTTATTTACGCGGACCATCATTTATTGTTCGTTTATAAAACACATTTTTCGATTATTTATAGTTGTACACATATAGAATATCTGCATTTTAGCATAGGTATGTATACACGTACATAAATATCTATACACATTTATGCATACACAAGTAAATAAAAAATTATACACATTTATGCAAAACATTTTTGAATAGGGTGCAAACCCATATACGTATACGAATATTTATGCATATTTGTGCAAAAACATTTTCAATAGTGTGCAAAAGCAAAAAATCCATTTTTGAACATACAGGTTTGAAATCGTTGAAAAGGAGTTTTGCGATTAGTACAGCGAAAAGCTAATTCAAGAAAGGAGTTGCATATGCAAATACGGGTACCATGAATCAGATGATACGTCAGTGCACCCAAGACGCGAAGAGTCACGGCGGAGAAGAAAGGGAAGCCGTTTTTCTGCAAGTGAATGGGAGATTGTAAAGCAGTATGGCTTTAAGAAAGCATCAGAACGCATTTACGAGGTAGAGTGATTGGTAATTTGAGGACGGGCGTAGTTTGACGTCTGTCGCCCAAAAGTTTGGCATTGATAAAAGTATTTTTAAACGAGTTTTGAAAACTTTCCAGAAGACAGGTACAGCTGTAGCAAAGGTTGGTGTAGTCAGCTTAGGAAACCAACGGGGACCGATGACCGATATATCGCACTGCAAGTGAAAAGAGATCGAAACCGGACAACAGGGAACACTGCTCAGCAGTTGCATACGATAACAGGGTGACAATTGTTCCAGTTTACTGTGGCCAGACTACTTCATGAAGATGGACTATTCATGCTTCACCTTCAATGCTGTATAGAATCGATGGCATCGTAACCGTTCAATTAACAGCCCATCGGTGACACTGTTTACGTTGGTATAGAGAGCACAAAAACCGGACACCTCGCCAATGGAGTCAGGTCCTTTTTAACTGATGAGAGTCGTTTTAGTCTGGCAAAGGATTCTTGGCGCCAGTTGATATAGAGAGAGGTAGCCACACGCTTTGATCCCACTAACATCGGGGATAGAGATAGTTGGGGTGGTCCTGGTGTCTTTGTATAAAGAGGCATTACAATGAACAGACAAGCGTTCCGCATTTTGAACGAAGATTCACTTATTCACTTACAGGAGATTGTTATTGTGACGAAGTTATATTATCCGATGCGTCTTTTCCCGGGTGCCATTGATCCCGATTTTGTTTTTATGGATGACAATGCTCGACCACACAGGATTCATGATGTTCAGGAACTCCTGAGATGAGAAGATATCCACTAAATGGATTAACCAGCATGCTTCCCTGATTTAAATCCCTTTAAACAGATGGCATGCTTTAGGGAAATATTTGGCGTCACGACCTTATTTGGCGACGGGTGAACGACTGCAACAAATGCTCCTTGAAGAATGGGAACTTTTACCCCAAGAATTATTAGATAATCTGGTGTTGAGTATCGACAAACAGTGCAACACAACCTTTGCAAGTTTGGAGAGCTCATATACTTTACAAAGGCTCTTTGGTTTGTTTTTCTCCCTCTTGGTCAGACAATTTTTATGTAATCTATATATGTATGCATATATAAGTATTTTATATTTAAGTAGGCTAGATTATGTTAAGTAATTGATTAAGCACACGAGAGTTATCTGCCGTGGGAAGGAATGCCTACCTAAAAGAATTTTAAACGGAAAGTAATTTAAATGGCTCATATTCAGGTTAGTTTGGAAGAACAATGAAAATTCTCATGCAGGCAGCCCATTCGCCGGCTCAAGCCCGACTCGTATTAGCAGCATTCAGCAATCTTACACCGCTCGGCTATTGGTGTCCGTATAAGAAAACTAATAGGATGATCATTCGATTACGTTCCGGACAGCAAAACATAAAGTGAATCCGTTTGTAATAAAAGAATTAACATAAATTACATAAAGCTAATTAGACAAATGAATTTAAAAGTAAATTTTTGTAATATGTAATGAGTAATAATATGTGCGCTAATAAAACATGCTCATGAACATTAAAAAACTAAAAAATATAACATTTTCTAGAAAGACCAGTTCAGGCTAGGCTTAAACATTAATACACAAGTACTTAAATATTAATACACAAGGGTTTGTATTCTAAACAAAAAAATAATTTTAAATGATATTTTTATTATTTAATTATTTTTCATTATTTAATTATTTGTGTTTATGAATTTATTTATTCATAAGTTCACAATTTTTCGTACACTGTAAATTTATTTGTTGATAAAAACTTCAATGAGCAAATAAATTATAAATTATAAATAATTCGAGAATGATCTCACCAGCAGTGGAGATTAAGTTTATAATGATGCAAATATTTAAATGAATAACGTTTCAAACGAGAACAGAATTCTAAGCCAAGTTGTAAGACATTCTGTTAAGTACCAGTTTTACATAATTGGTCATCAACGCATAATAATGTGTACCCTTGCCAAGAAAAAATATAGATAAAAATATCACATACAGATATTTATCCACACATGCAAGCGATTATATAGACCCATACAGGCGTGATCCATAGATATTTGTACACATATAGATGGCTTGTATGTTTTAGTTCTAATTGTTATATTATCAATTTATAATGATTCAGTAATTGAAACTAAATACTCAAAATAGCCACTATAAATAAATAGGTAAAATAAACGAATGTGATTTTTTAAATATGAAAGCGTAAGCAGAGGGCTGAAATTCAAGCGTAATTCACCGAAAGCTAGCCTCGGTACTTCGCGAGCTTTTGTGTGAAAATTTAATTCTAGTTGGAAAACCTAAATAACACAACGCAATTTATTACTTCACTTCATTAATTTAATTAATTCATTTTATATTTATATCTTTGCATTTTGCTTAATTTTGATGGTTAATTATTTCATTTTAATTAGTTAGTTTTATTCACCTTTTTTACTGGCAGCCTTCTATTAGGTTCCTTTGCTTCTAATTTTAAAATAATTCTTGAAATTGTTCCTAAAAATAAATAACAGATTATTTTATCATATTTTTAATTAAAATTAGGATGTTTATGCAAAAACCTGCGCATGGCTCCAAGATGATTTTAATGACAAAGATATTTATTATCTTATATATGATAAAAATGGTAATTTCTAAGTTTCATATTCTAGTTATAACAGCAAATTTTAATAACTTCTCGTGTTATTCTTTCCCTCTCCAATTCTGCATTACATAAAGGCGCATACCTAGTTGCGTAAGTATCTATATTGTAAATTTTATCTTTCAAATTTAGTTCATTATGTAGAAATCTTAAACAAAATTAAAGCACATTAGATATTTTCAACTTGAAAGCAGTAATAAATTATGGTTTATCAAAACGCATATAAATTGCACTTTAATAAAAGCACTTGGGAAAATCTTACTTCTCGAAAAAAATATCCATGATTTAGAATAAAAAGAAAAATTGCCACAAGAGAATTCTCCGTAAAAATTCTTAGACATCTCCAAACGTATTTTTGTGTTCTTACCAGCCGCATACAAATGAGGAAAACAAGTTTTTCTTCTTCTCTGTCCCCCTTTCAAAATGGATGTTTTAGATTTTCTCAGGTACCGAAACGTTTTATTCGGCTACACTCTCCTTTCTTCACCTTTTATTTTTACCACTTTTGAAAGCATGGGGGATTTTTATACTAATTTGTCTACATTTAGGTTCTTCAAAATTATTATCCTTCTTCGCCATTCACGATTCTGAACAGCACTGTGAGCTTCTGAAAGTTTAAATTTATATTATCAGTATATCCCGGTAATCAACATTTTCTTACGATGCCTACTTTTTTATTGATTGCCCAGTTTTTCTTTTTCTGAACTATTTTGATTCTGAAGCACTTTTCCTTTTTTTGTTATTATCTAAAAGGAAAAGAAAATTTTTATTTAAGACATGTCTGAAAATGTTATTTAATTGATCCGTTATGAAATACATAAAATTCTCGACTTAAATTTTGAGTGAATCATGCTAAATAAAAATAATATTTTATAAAGCAAGTTTAGAACAAAAACGTTTTATTCGAAAGTTGATTTCTGAGTCACAATTTTTGCGAGTAAACAAAATCCTCTGGAATAAAAGGATAGATTTTCCCTTATTTTCTACAATTCTTCATGTAGAATTTAACACTTACATTAGTCTGGATTCCAATTAACGGTATAACCAATACAAATCACTGTAAAAAATATGTATATATTGTACAAAATTGCATATTTAATATATGGATTTATTAAATTACAGCAAAACGCGCCAATGCTGCTTGCGGGAGATAAGGAGGGTTTTCTAAGGAAATTTAACTCGTATTCCTATTTCACATGAGGAAAACAAGAAAACATCATACCCAAACTAATAAACCGTTTCAGTTCTTATCTGCAGACATTTTTAATGTGGCCAAATAATAAAAATTACTAGCGAAATCTCCATCTAAAAATTTCACTTTTAATCATTCTTTCTACAGCTGTTGTTGCTTTAAACTGCTGAACATTTGCAACTTAATGTATTTATCAAGAATAGGACCTTGTGCAAGGTGCACCACAGAGAGAAACTAATTTTACACCTGTAACAAGGAGAAGAAGAAGAAGTTCTTTGTAAATTTTGAATGAAAACAGCCTAGGAGATAAATCTAAGTATCTTCCACCCTTTTGTATCATCACCACACTTTTTTACCGCAGCTTCCTATTATCACGCCTAGAACACCTTGTGGTCGCCATTATTTTAATTGCCCCCATGCCACACAGACGCTATATATTTAAAAATATACAAGCCCTCTCTGAAATTCAAGCCCTCACCCAGCAATACGATTGTCAGCAGCTCTAACCGTTATACCGATTAATTTATAACCATTATACCGATTTCTGTAAATGAAAAGCCCCACTTTAGGTTTTCTAGAGATATGCTTTCATATTTACAAAGAAATGTATTTCAAAAAATTTCCTACTTAACCAAAAATAAAATATGTATCAAAATGTTTAGCCGTATAAGTAAGAGCCACAGAATTTCAGGTACAACATCCAAGTCAGAATTTTGAAACCTTTCGATAAAAATTTTCGCTAGATGTGACATTTAAGAGCAATTTTTTTCGATAATCATATTAAAAAATATTTTCAAAAATCAAAGCATATGTGCCTATTTTCGAAATTACTTGAAAGTTTAAATTCAGTATTTATTATTATTATTAGTAGTAGTAAAAATCTGAAGTTCGATCCCCGGACTAGACAATGTTGATTCAGTCTTCCATTCCATGAGCGACTCGATCAAATGAGTACCAAATTCGCTTGGAACTAAACACCGGAGGTCCTGCGACAAGCTTAGCATTTGTTAAAGGCATATGCTCACGCACCCCGGGGCCCACGATCAGGAAAGCAAATATTGGAGCACTGCAGACCATGGTCCATTAGGGCTGTTGCGCCGCTGAGTTTAGTTTAGTTAGTACAGTACAGGAGAATTTTAAACTTTCCCTAGCAGCTTGTCCTTGTCTAAGTGTATAGATTGTAATTTACTTTCATTTTATAACAGAGTTTTATGCTTGTGAAGAAGAACTAATTCAGCAAAGGTATTACACTCACGTTTGTGAAAATTGCAACACCAAGAAGGAATCGTCATAATTGAATGCAATTTATTACACAGTTGAGTGGTAGTGGTACAAATAAATGATTAAATGTTCAAAGCAAACAAACAAGAACAAGAGATCAGAATCAGTATTTTGTGTGGCCACCACGCGCCGCAATAAGTGCTGCTACACGACGTGGCATGGAGTCAAACAAAGTTTGAATGTCTGACTGAGGAAGAGCATTCCATATCGTTTGTACGCGTACCCAAAGTTCGTCTGCAGACGCAACAGGACGAGGATCACGAGCAAGACGCCGACCAATGACATCCCACACATGTTCAATTGGCGACATATCCGGGGAACACGCAGGCCAAGGAAGAAGCTGTACCTGCTGCGCTGCAAAGAAGGATTTAACAATCCGAGCAGTATGAGGGCGGGCATTGTCCTGTTGAAATACAGCGCCTGGCAAGCTTTGAAGGAAGGGAACAGCTTCGGGCTGTAGAACTTCACGGATATACCGGTTGCTGTTCAGATTGCCCACAATTCGTAGCAATTGAGATCGTCTATGATATGCTATGGCGCCCCAGACCATAACTCCGGGTGTTCGTCCACTGTGGCGTTCGATAATGCACTCCGGAAGGTGGCGTTCACCGGCATAGCGTCTGACACGAATGCGGCCATCATGGTACCACAAATTAAAGCGGGATTCGTCAGAAAACACGACATGCTGCCAATCAGCACGCCAGTCTCTATGCTGATTGGCCCATTGTAGCCGCAGGCGGCGATGGTCGTGCGTTAGGGGGATCCTGTATAAAGGAGTCCGTGCGCGCAGTCCACACTGCAGCAGACGTCTACGAATTGATGAAGCACACAATGAAACACCTGTAGCTATTGACCACAGTGCTGCCAATTGTCTAGAGGAAGCTGTACGGTCCGTCCGCGCCATGCGGACCAGGTGTCTATCATCGCGAGCTGACGTCACATTTCGGGGTCCACTCCCGGATTTCCGAGTTGTCCGACACTCGTCCGTCCACTGCTTCCAAACGCGCATCACTGTGCTGCTGTTACGCTGCACACGAGAGGCTACTGCACGATACGACAATCCAGCTTCACGAAGGCCGATGATTCTCCCTCGTTCAAACTCTGTAAGTTGTTCAAATCTCGCTCTCTTTCGTCGACGAGGCATAAGTACAGATTGAGTTAACGTTTACCACTAGCAGATAACCACCGATAACCATACACGCCTCGCTACAGCCGTCTATTTATTCGAATCCATCAGCCGTTAGAGGGCGCTGCTCAGCATACGCATGCGCTACGGATTTGCAATTCTAATCATTTGCATATCATGCGCTACTTTGCATTTCCTGAAAATTTCAGCTCACTCGCGTAAGTCCTTCATGGTGTTGCAATTTTCACAAACGTGAGTGTAGTTAATAAAATAACTCAGTTATAAATGCACTTTTTACCTTTTAAACAGTAAAACCATTCACTGTATTTAATAAATGAATGTATACATTATTTAATAATATGCACACTGCTAAAAAATGGGACAGTTGTATATCTCTCGTTCTACTGTGCCGATTGACGAAATTCAGCTTGCGTTTTTTACGTCTCAAAGCACGACTTAGGCTATGCATTAGATTTATGTACAGCATTGTTGCTTTAGAGTTGCCATTCCACAAGAGAAATATTTTACATTGATGATTCATGCAGTTTGTCAATCTGCTGTTTCTCAAAATTATTGCCATTTCGCATTCCATAAGATCATTTAAATTAAAATAGTTAATATCTTAACTAACTCAGCGCTGTAGGAGTAAAACAAGTACTCTTTAAAAATATGCATCTTTATTTAAGCAGCCGACCCGTTCCTCAGAATCTGAAAACCGGTCCAACTTTTTATCGCTCAGTGGGATGGCTATAAATAATTCAGAATCACGTTTC
This sequence comes from Stegodyphus mimosarum, assembly GCA_000611955.2. Lineage (NCBI taxonomy): Eukaryota > Metazoa > Arthropoda > Arachnida > Araneae > Eresidae > Stegodyphus > Stegodyphus mimosarum. The sequence goes on from KK115555.1 coordinate 712,510, forward strand.
TGTAAAATAAATACCATGTAGTAACTTCTTTTATTAATTAATGCTTCTTATCTAAGGAATATTTTGAAAAACTCAGTTCTTAACAATTAAAAGATCAAATTGCAGATATTTATCATTTGCAGAATTTTATCATTTTATTCAAAACAAATCAGAATAAATTTATTAAATTATTTATTCTTCTAACAAAGCTCAGATAGCAAATAAAACAAATTCATTTAACTGATAACCTGCAATGACAACGAAAAAAACCTAATCTCATTCAGAGCTATCAACCGAATTCTGGCATAAAACTTGAGGCGCATGTCGAGTCAACCCAATTCTATCAGTTCGCTGTTTACGGGAAGCACCCAATCAACGCCTGCCTTAATGCGCGCGGCCTGACATCTTCCCATCCTTGCTGCGAATGGCAATAAACAAAAGGGAGTGCAGCTTCTTCTGCAGTCCTCTCAGTTGGAAGTAGGTTAATGTGTAATTACGAGATTGGGGAAGGAATCGACCTCCGGAAGCACGATGAAGCTTTTTGGACTTGCTCGTTGGGTGGATGACTTTCAGGAATACTAAAAAGGATTCCAACTGCCAACGCATCTGGAACTGAAAGTTTCGCGGGAAGAATCAGATAAGATTTCGGAAATAGTGTTTGTGAATGCGTCTTATTTCCCTCCATCGATATGCAGAGGCGCATGTAGAATGGATTTAGAAGTCACATCTTTCAACTGAACTGAGGTTTCTAGATGTATTCATATTTTTTTAGAAACTAGGGTACACGAATACCTTTTTCATATTTTGTTCTCAAAATCTCTACTAGATATCGTGCAATGTTGTTGTTACGTATTTAAAATGCTTTTCTGAAAACCAAAATCGTCTTAAATAAGCAGCTTAGCACTTAAAAAACTAGAGAAAATCCATTTGTTCTTATTCCTTGGCCTATTTATATTAAGAATTGTATTGAATTCAGTTTTCTTTCATCTTAAAAATCTTTAGCATATCCAATTGACGTATGAGGAAGATGTCTTACGTACTATAACTTAATCTTCTTATAAACAAATAATGCTGTCAGAAACTGTGCAAAATGAAGATATCCTATAACTATACTTTTTTTCTTCTTATAAGTAAACAACGCTGTCAGAAACTTTGCAAAATGTTACTTTTACTCCCAACTGGCTTCTAAAAAGACTTCAAATAAGGAGTGTATTCATATTATCGTATTTTAAATTTTAAAGTCATTTTTGTTTAGATTGTAAAATCCAACGTTTTATGCGTTTCTCTGGACATCATACTTATTAGCAAATGTTTGTACTTATTAAGAAATAAAACAAGAAATGTTTGACTCGCGTTCGCAAAAGGTGACCAAATTGTTTAATTTTAAATTTTCAGATTTTTGACATCACAGTTTTAATGATGGATCAATTAAAAGTAAGTTACAATAATTCAAGGTGTTTTTTTTTCATTTAATGTCACTCTGTGATATTTTTTGTGATCTATAAGTATGCAAAGTTCTTCAGTTTATAAGTTCATTACTTTTGGTACGGTTAAAGAATTTTGACACTATTAACTTATAAGCTTTCAAGTGCTAAAATACGCTATTAGTAATCTCATGCATTTACATTAATTTATAATTACAATTTATTAACCGTACACAATACTTGTTAAACAAGAAATACTTTTTATTTTTAATTTTTGAAAATAATGTTACGCGTTGGCTATGAGACAATACAGAAACCTGTCACTGTTTACTAGAACACAAATTCTATTGGGTTCTGTGGGAATTCTCTCCTTTCGAAAAAATTAATTTTTATTTACATTTTTTACAACAGTCTGCCCAACAATATTTATCACTTAACAAAAAACATTTGTAAACATTTGGCTCTTCAATTTGGGTACGGTCTTTGAACATGATCTAAATTTTTAAAATTAGATGTCATGGTATTGTTGTGTCAAACGGGTCAAACGTATGAATTATATTTTTCAAATAAATGTAAATTTTGCTATATATAATTATAAGGACTACGCGAATAAGAAGTTATATTTCTAAATGTCTGCAAAACTTATTTTTTAAGTCAAAACTGTCCCAACGTGAACATTTTCCTAATGAAAGTACTTTGCAATTGGAAGTATACACTGGTGTGCAAAAATTAAGGACGAAGTCGAAAAATTAGCATATCAGCTGAACGAAGAGGCAGAGCGGACAGAAAGACCAATCAGGATATTAAGTAAAGTGATGTAAGGTAGCACATGCGCAGATATGCAGGTAGACGTAATGGGGGAGTGTCTGAGTAGTACAAAGCATCTTGTCGGTGTAAGATCAGTATTTCTGGCAAAGAGATTGCACGCCGTATAGCGGTTAAAATCACACCGAGTTGGTGCCTCAGCGAGAAATGGCGAATAATCAATCTGTTAGACGACATCTGGATGCTTTTACCCGAGGTCGAATCATTGGGAGTTGGAGGAAGGCCGCAGTGTGACAAGTGTGGCTGCAGAGTTCGGAATTGCTCACAGCATCGTTTCACGACTTTGGAGACAATTTCAAACTACAGGAACAGCTATCCGGGGGTTTAGTGGTGGTCGTCCACGAGGAACCACAGCCGCAGATGACCGGTATATTGCCTTACAGGCCAGAAGAAACAGGCGGCAGATAGCGGGAGAAATCGCTAGACACACGACACAGGCGACTGACGACCGATATTGCGTTTTACCGTAGCCAGAAGACTGCACGGTGGTGATCTGTTTGCACGACGCCCTGTACGGTGTGTACCTCTAACGCCTGCCCATCGGAGAAGGCGTTCCCTGTGGTGCCGGGAACACCGGTATTGGAGAGACAATGTATGGGGACGAGTACTCTTTACAGATGAGAGCAGATTTAGTCTGAGTTGCGATTCTAGATACATACACATCTGAACAGAGCGGGGAACACGCAATAACCCCTTCAACATCATCAAAAGGGACTGTCTTGGAGGTCGCGGAGTTCTCGTTCGAGCAGACATAATGCTTGGTAGCCGGACCGACCTTCATATCTCCCAAGGAGGTTCGTCACCTGGGACTGCTATTGTAAAGAGGTTCTTCTTCCTTACATGCGTCTTTTCACAAGGGCTATGGGTCCTCAGTTCCTCTTCATGGATGACAACGCTCCACCTGATCGCACAGTTACTGTCGAAGAGCTGTTGGAGAGTGAAGATATTGAACACATGGATTGGTCGGCAAGGTCTCTGGATCTAAATCCCGTCAAGCATGTACGGAACTTACTACGGATACCCGTGGCAGCACGTAACTTATCGCCAGTAACGATTCCGAAACTTCGATTGGTGCTACAAGAGGAACGAGCAGCAGTGTTTCAACAGCTCTTTAACAACCACACATCCAGCATGCACAAATGATGTGAAACCTGACTAGCAGTCAGGGGAGATCATATCCCCTATTAAAGACCGGATGGTTCTTGCTATACACCCATCACAGGGATGTTTCGGCATTCAGTCGCATTGCGCTCCAAGCTACTTTTTCAATAAAGCTTCTTTTTATCCCTCTGATTTCTCTTTTAGTAAGTGTTGCTTACATTACTCATGTCCTTACGTTTTGGGGATCTTACGGTATTAAATGTGTTGATTTGGAAAGCTTTTGTACAAAGTTATATTGAAAAAAACCGTCTCGTCCTTAATTTTTGCACACCAGTGTATGTCTAAGACAAACAGCTGGGAAAAAGGCGGCAAAAAAAGATATGGCCGCCGTGTATGTTCCTTCTAATACCATATACATGTAAAACCTATAAAATACTATATGACTAAAGTTAGTAAACATCAGAATAAGTATAGAATTTTTTTCGATGATGCATTATTGTTAACACAGCATAGTAAGAATTAGAAATAGGGGATATTCAAATCATCGAATCCCACAAATTTTCAAAACAATAAGGACTTAAAAAATTAAATATTTGTCCTGTTTTCTTCATTCTAATCCTTCGACTTAACCTAAAAAGAACATCAACGATGTAAGGTTCTGAGTGACAAAAGCTTAAATCAATCTTCTTCAGACCCTAATTAGGCAGTTACTTCTCCAGTCTGAATCTCCAGTCTGAATTAACATGATGAAGTCCTACGAAGGTTAACAGATGCCGCCACTCGTGCTTACAAGGCAAAACGTCGCTACTTGTGATGCGATGTCAGCTGTAAATAAGTGTTGTTATTCATAGAAAGATAAATTTGTACAGTGCTGAAATATCTAGGAAATCAAAAAGATCTATGAGCACTTCTCGCCGCCATTCAAGCTGCAACCCTACGAGGTACTGTTTCAATTAGTGTGTGGATAGTGTTTTGAGGAATGGAAGTTCCTTTGTTTTGAACCCTTCTCCAAAGTTTGCCCTTTGATAATGGCTGGGGCACAACAGACAAACGGCCACATATTATTTTTCAATTTACATATTACGATATGCTTCATCAGCCAAGAGATCAGGGAAAATCGCAGGCGAAGAAAACAATGGAACATGCTGCAAAGCTTGTCGGCTAACGATGTCACCTGTTGTCACCCGATGTCACGTTGTTCTGCTCGGAAATACCATTTTGCAGGCGCTGAGAATCGTACTGGACACCTGTTGTCAGCAAAGTGAACTCTGGCTTAGTGGAGTTCTTTACCAGTCCTGCTAATTACGGACCTAATTGACCTAGTGATTTAATTCCTTCAGTTTCGACTGATTGATTTCAAGAGGTGTGCGATCATCCAAATTTGGAAAAAATCGACCAGATACATCCCGAGATACGGATTTAGGGCAAAATTACAGAAAGTTTTGTTATATGTTTTTTTTGTGCATTATAACCATTGGATTACGCTTCTATTAACTGATGTCTGTACAAATGAAGGACCAAAAAAAAATTGACGGCCAAGGTAGGATTTAAAATGTTCTCATTATTGTAACTCATCATTTAAGTTACAGTAACTAACTTCTTGGTCTATTAATAATTTTATTTATACTGTCAACTACGCGTTAGTGTTTATATGCAAATGTGTGGTGATTATTAAGTGCGTCTACATTCAAAGACTCTAAATTCTTGCCGTTCAGTTCTCTATTCTAATTAATTACTGTTAATTAACTGACCAAATAACAGTAACCTTTTAATAGTTCTGGAACTCTGGCTAAATTTATCAAGTATCTGTTGCCATGTATTAATGTGTTTTCAGGCTATAGATTTAAGAGTATTTCACTGTTGATTAACTGCCTCTAAATAAGCTAATTGTCAGTGTCGTTTTTAATTATTGTACCTCATACCTGCATAACTCTGATTTTTTTAACAGTTCTGGAACTCTGACTAAATTTACCAAGTTTTTGTCACCATGTATTTATGTGAGTATGTATAGATTTAAGAGTGTTTCACCGTTGATTAACCATCCCTAAATTGTTCATATTCAATTAGCATTCTTCAGTTATATTATAGTAATTTTCTAACTCATAGTGCTATTTACATGTTTACTATGTGTTATGAGTAAATATTTAAGTTTACCAGATTGTAATTTCCTGTGAACCAGACAAATTGTTACATAGTGCACAATTAGAGTCACCACGTTGGTATTTATAAGATAATACGTGTAATTACACAAGGTTTTTAAGTGCAATTCTTTTTCCAAAATTATTTTAGTGCTAAGTGACACAGTGTTCTTTTCAAAGTGAAAGTTTTTAATGTACTGTGTGTGCTAATTCAGTGTTTAAACGTCAATTTACAAGCGTTAATTAGTGTCACATCCGGTGTCACAACGTAAGCTTATAGTGCATGACCACCAGTCTTCAGTTTACGTTAAATGTGTGCTATAGTTCAACGATACAAGCTTCGTTAGTGTTAATATGTGCAAAATGTGTCTACAACAGTGTGATTAAGTGAATTAATTGTGCCCAGCCCTTAGTCAAGGCCGTCAGTTAAAGTATAGTGCGTGATTTAGTTCAGTGTTTATGCAACATTAGTGCATCTCAGTGAAAGATAATATTCATTTCAGTAGTGAAGTTAAGTGTTCAGTGATTCTTAATGACAGTGAGTGATACTTAGGTGCTTCACAAGTGACCTCCAGAGACGTACAGGTGTCCAGTGATTCATAATTTTCAGCTTCCATAACAGTGCTATTTAACACCTGTTCAGGAACTCGACAGTTATTCAGTGATTCCATCCTAATGCAAAATGCCAGACCTGGACAACTCGGCTTACGAAGGTGATCTAGACCTCCAATCTTTGCTATCCTCCACTGTAATAGCTTTTCCGGATAAAGTTACCACAGTGTACAACGAGTGTGCAGCCATCGCGAACGTAAAAAAGGGCAAGAAACATCTATTGCCATTGGACTTGCAAAATCGGCTATTGGCCGCATTAGAAGCCTTCAAGGAACTTGCATACACAAGTCCTGAAGGAACAAATCCATCAACTACTGCAGACAGTACAACTAACACTGAAGTACCGACAGTAGCGCACGTTGCTACCAGCACTGACAACAGTGCAACAGGACAGACTCCAGCCGCGCAGACTAGCAGCCCACAGGAGTCCATACCACACAGCCATCCAAGAACTAAAACGTACGCAGAGATCACACGTAGGCGCGCAAGACCAAGTCTGCTGATTCAACCTAAAGGGGAAACTACAGCGACCTCCCTGAGGGAACAGCTAAAAGAAAAGCTCCCGATCTCTAAACTACAAGTGCGCATTGATAAGATCGTTCCAACTCGCCAAGGCGGATACCAAGTCTTCTGCAACTCAGCCGATGACGTCGGGACGCTGGAGTCAGAACTGCAAAAGGCAGCCATACCTGCAGAAATTAAGAGACCACAGCGAAGACAACCACGATGTGCAGTGCACAATGTTCCAGTGCATACGCAGTCAAAGGGCATCATCGATGAACTCAGTGCCATCACCAGCTCTCCCAGTAGTCACTTTAAAGCGCTCTATCGTCTCAAGGAAAGACGAGGCGATAGAGTTAAGTGGATCATCGAATGCCAGCCAGCAAGCTTCCGGCAGCAAACAAAGACGTCTCTACCTGGGATGGAATGCGCATTCCATATCAGAATACTACGGCATCACAAGATGCTACCGATGCCAGAGGCTGGGGCACACCCAGGCCAACTGCCAAAGTCAGAAACAATTCTGCGCGTATTGCGCAGGGGAGCACAGTGTGCGAGACTGCAGATCGGTGCACGCGGCATGCATTAACTGTGGAGACGCCATCCACCGCTATGGAGCAAGACGCGATCACAAGCACCCAGCCTATCACAGAGACTGCCCAGAGTATAAGCTGGCAGTCCAGAAGTATCGCGACACGGTTGAATACTAATACAAACCCCAATGAACGTTGTCAGGATTCCTCTGCGAGCAACACAAGCTTGGAAATACCAAAGTGTATAGTAAACGAAGTTAAGCTGCGTGACACCAATCCGATAAGATGCCTGCAGATAAACCTGCAAAGGGCACGTGCAGCTGCAGCACATGCCACAGCCTTCGCACTGGAAAGCAAAACAGACGTAATTTTTCTCCAGGAACCATACACCAGAGAGGGTAAAGTGGTTGCGTTCCCTCTTACATGGGGCTTGTTTCAGAAGGAAGACCCAGAATCCCCACCAAGAGCAGCCATCATCATCTGTAATCCGGCATGGACAGCAAGCATCATCTGCCTGGAGCGCGACCATGTAGCTATTCTACTGGAAACGCATGACATGAAGCTAGTCCTAGCTTCCATTTATTCACCACCCAGAGAGATAGCCGACCCCACCACAGAATTCATGTCTAAAGTGCTCAGAGATTTTCGAAATGATGGGGTGGTATTCGCCGGAGACTTTAATGCCCACAATGTGTGCTGGGGCTATGCTGACACCGACGATAAAGGCAGACATCTGGAGGATTATATCTCAGCCAACAATCTAGTAATTCACAACTCAACTGATGCACCCCCTACATTTAATAGGATCTACGCCAAGGGCTGGCCGGATTTGACTATTTCAACCACTGGTGTCGCTCCTCTGGTACAGGAATGGGAGGTAGTAGAAGAGATAAGTGTGTCCGACCACAATTATATAAAATTCACCATAGCATGTGAGACGACTACTTCTATCATCCGACGCTACAACCTTCCCGGAAGAAAGGTAAAGCAATTCATCAGACGATGTAAGACTCACCTAGATAGAATACGTATCAGGGTAGTTACGGAGTCTACTCAGACGGAGCTAGAAGAACTCACTGAAAACGTCGTTAGAGCAATACAGAGTGCATGCGAGGAAACTCTTCCAGCGCGATCAACTAAAAGATTACAAACACTGAGCTGGTGGACCAATGAACTCAGAGTTCAACAGAAGAAATGCCGGGCCCTCCGACGTCGACTCAAACGAGAACGGCAGAGGAGCAATGGCACCGAGACGTCTTTTCTGACAACATTTCAAAGAGAAAGGGCACAATATAAAAGGATGATTCTTCAGGCAAAACTAAGTGCATGGAGGGCCTTCTGTACAGACACTACAGCCCCATATGGTATCCACCACAAGCTGGCCACCGGAAAAAGGTTCATGCCAACCAACTTCCATCTTCTATCAGCAACAGGAAATAACAACAACAGTCCCACTGTGCACACGTTAAATGGCATCCTGGATGCGGTCTTCCCGCAAGATAATGAGGATGAGGACTCAACAGAACAACACTCCTTGCGGAACACGGCTCTGGACACCCACCACCCAAATGATCAGCTATTCACCTCTCATGAGATCCAGCAAGTGCTGCGCCAACTACCTAGCAAAAAAGCGCCGGGTCCGGACGGTGTCAACTATAAGATCATTAAGGTGGTGATACACACCAATATTGAATTCTTCAGGACCCTTTTCAATAGTCTGTACGACACAGGCACTTTTCCAAGATGCTTTAAAGTAGGCCAAGCGGTCTTCTTTTTAAAGAAGAATAGAGACCCCACCAACCCGGACTCGTACAGGCCAATTTGCCTGTTGCCCGCGTTGGGAAAAGTCTACGAAAAGCTCTTAATGAACAGACTGCGGCATCATCTCCATCTTACGGATTACCTAAGCCCCTACCAGTTTGGGTTCAGAAAAGGAAAATCAGCAGTCCATGCGCTAGCAGAAGTGAAGAACGAAATACTTGCAAACAAGGGAAGCGGCAACCACACGGCATTCATCAGTTTAGACCTGAAAAGTGCCTTCGACACTTTGTGGTGGCCCGCCGTCCTAAACGCATTAGCGGATGCCAGATGCCCATCCAACCTTTACCGTACTATCCGACACTACCTATCAGACAGAATTACGATCATGGTGCACAATGGTGGTATTCTACAAAGGAGGCAAACCCGTGGATGCCCACAAGGCTCGTGCGCGGGCCCTCACTTGTGGAACATTACTTTCAACCGCATAATAGCAGAGCAGTGGCCATCACATACTAAAGTAATAGCCTACGCTGATGACGCGGCTTTTATTGTAAAAGGACGTACCAGAAGGGAGCTCCAAGCTAACTGCAACGAGACCTGCTCCATCTTCAAAACCAGATGCAACACTTTTAAATTACGCATAGCAGAGAGCAAATCACGGATAGTGTTGTACCCCAAAAAAGGTGGTTCACTTGCGCGTCAACCGCGCATCACGCTAAATAATCAGCGGATCAAGATTGTGCCGCAGCTCAAATATTTGGGACTCATCTTCGATAACAAGCTCAGCTGGATCCCTCATATAATGGATTTAAAAAAACTCACACTGGCTATCGCAAAGTATATGCGTCATATGCAAGGTTACAGATGGGGCCTTAACCCCCATATACATAAGATCCTGTATCAGACTGTAACAGAGAAAATAGTAACATATGGAGCGACCGTATGGGCGCAGCCGATGCAAGGCAGAAAGATCCGGCACTTACTCAGCATTCAACGACAGTTCGCCCTTAATATAACGAGGGCATACCGCACAACGGCCACAAATGCGCTAAACGTTCTAGCAGGACTGGTTCCCTTACACATTAGCACGGAACGGGAAGCAGTTCTACAGCAGATCAAACAGCTCAATGTGCCAGCGTCTTTTGAGGACACAACGTACTGGTCGAGCGACTATGAAGTACCAGCAATGATCCTGGACAAGCACCCGGCCGAACAGTGCATAGGAATAAACGTCACCATCAAAAAACAGTCTCTTGAGATCCATAAGCACAATACCTATGCTTAAACCGACGGCTCAAAGATGGACGAAAATGTGGGATGCGTTTACATTGTCTACCAAGGCACAGAGGCACATACGCAGTGGAAGGGGCATCTGCATGGGAATAACAGCGTCTTCCAAGGGGAGGCAGTTGCCATACAGCGAGCATTAAATTATATCGTAAGCAATAACATCAAGCAAGCAACCATAATTTCAGACAGCATGTCTACCCTCCAAGCAATCCAGAATCCGGCGCACAGCTCGCAAATCGTTCAAGAAATCCAACGCAACTTAAGGCAACATTCACACCTTCTTACCCATCTGGCCTGGACGAAGGCACACGCAGGCAACAGAGGCAACGAGGCCGCCGATCTCCTTGCGAAAGACGCTGCCCTTAATAAAGAAGCAGAAGATCTCTCATTACCCTGGCCACACTCCGCCCTTAAAAGAATGCTGCGCCTGCAAGCCCTTTCAAAATGGCAAACGGAATGGGACTTTGGAGAAACTGGCAGAAGGGCATACTATCATCTTTCATACGTTAATCCAATGAGACTCTACTCAAATCCTCATTTAGTCCGCTACATCTCCGGACACGGACCCTTTCCGGGGTATTTCGCCAGGCACGGAATAGCTGACACAGATCAGTGTAGCTGTGGCCACCTGGGTACTCCGGAACACTACGTAACCTCCTGCCCGCTCACCAACAGCCTACATATTCCAATCCCTACCACGAATACGCAGGCATTCTGCAAATATATGGTTAAGCAAAAACATCTCTGCCGCCAGCTAACAAAAATAATGGAGAAGCTAGCCAGCTTAGGCACAGACCTCTGTGCAGCAGAATAATCTGTGCATCTGGTCTTCAGTACTAATGTACAGCAAATGCAGCCACAGTCCTCTGCATGCCTATAGACATAATGATGTATAGTGTATACCAGCAAAGTTTATATTTAATGAGTAGGATTAAATTTCTAATGCAATTATAACAGTGAAATGTAAATGTACACGTTAGTGAAGTGAAATGTAAATGTATGTCTTGTTTAGGTTAATTTTTCAATATGTATAGTGTATATCCTTAGTTAATGTAACTCTATGCAAGTTTATGTATGTATTTAGGTAATCCTATGTATGTATTTAGGTAATCCTATGTATGTATGTCGTATCATATATGTTTGTTTACTAACAGATATGCTCTCCTATGTAACCTGAAGCCATAGCACTGTAAGCCTATGTAAAGCAACACCTCTTTTTTTAATACACTCTGCCATTAACCCATATATAGCCATGTATCTATTGAATTTAAACTCAGTAAATGCTGGGCCCGGGCGGCCGGCCCATTTTTTTTATCTGTTCGACTGCCCACCGGACGGTCCGGGAGCTGGGTCTGGGAGTCATGTGCGAGACCACGTGTGGCCATACCATCAGGCCTGCTCTAGATAATGGTGGATATGGTGCTGTACTGATTAACCGTTATGGTAAAGGGACAGTGCCCACGTCCACCGTCACTTATCACTTATCACTTTGCAGGCGCTGATGGTAAGATAGCGCAACGGGTTGCAGCACCTCACCGGCTTGTCGTGCCGCCCGTGTGCCTTTGATACGTAATAAGGGTGGCCGGCTATCATGACTGATAACACCCTAAACTATTACGACACGCTGACGAGCTGTGAAGAGTTCAGCAATAGTAATCGGATTGATTCTATCTTCCCGGTACCTCCTGACCCTTAACCGGTGACTATCATCAAACAAACAAAACTGACATTTCTCGCTGAATCCCACATTGTGACATTCAAAAGGCCAAGCGGCTCGTTGACGACACCACTGCAGTCTTTCCTTTGTGGTTTGTCCTTAATAGTAGTCTACGCAAATGATGGCTTGTGTGCAAGCCAGTTTCAGCCAAACGCTGGGAAACTGTTCTCACAAATATCGGAGCGTCCAAAGCTCATTCCGCAAAATGCCCGTAGTAATGTATTATTTGGCAGCCATTACTTGCATTAGTATGCTTCGATCTGTGCATTCTGTAGTACGTCTAAATGAACCTATCTTTCGCGGCTACTTGCATTTCCTTCATTCATCCATCCATCTATGCGCAATGATTTCCAGCAGATATAAGATGATAAGACCAACCAACAGTACATTAGCCTACAGTCTGAATACTCGTAAAATCGTCCGTAAGAGAGTAATGGCTGTTGGTTCATTTACCGTTTTCTTCCCTTTTATCTCGAGCTATAATCAGACGATCAACTTGCATCTTACATATCACATGATCAACTTGCATCTTACATCATCTTCCTGACTTGCTCCGCTACTTATTCCGCGAAAATTGCGTATTTATATGGCCCAAACTTGATATTGTTGCATTTTCTATGTTGAGAAGTGTAAGTTGGAGTTCAAATTCAAGTAATGTATTCGGAGGTTATACAAAGGGATCTACTTAAACTGGCTCAATTTTTTTAATTTAGCCGATTAAACGCCGGTTGGTAAAAGGGTTAAGACAAAATAATCTTTGGCAGAACTGGCAATCGGATGTAAACTGCAAGCGAGCTTCCAAACGCGCTAGAGCTTAAAACATTCAAATCTTCTATTGAAATAGTCACATCACTTATTGGCATTCCGTCGGAACTGCGGAAAGATTATTTTCAGTCATTCTTTTATAATTCCTGGAACGAGTTTGTGGATGAACGAATGCTGGTGTATTACTAAAGCAAAAGATAAGTGAATTTATTTTCTTCAAATATTCAGCTTAGTTCGTATATAAATATAACATTTGCTGGTTATGCAAAGTTTTGACTCAAGAGAGCGCATTTCCGATCTTATGAAGGAAAAAACTTTTTAAATTTAATTATCCATTTATCTGAAGGATTTTTAGTCTTTAGTGATGTTTTGCAAGAGTCGTATAAACATGATACTGTGATTTTAGCCCAAGAGACAGTTTTGAGAAAATTTTGGCAGGTCTTGAGTTTGCATGATAGATTTAAGCAACTTCTATACCCTGTGACATAAAGTGCAAACTGAGTAATATTTTCAATGCAAATGAATTTTAAATGTTTCATGAAGTATGTTTGTTAATTGTGTTGCAAAAGTAAAGGGCTCTGTTAATGTTTTTGTAAAAGTTAACGTTTCCAGGCTTGTGAAGGATACGTGTAAAGTACAAGCTAGTCAGTGATAACAGTTACAAGTAAAAGCTAGCGAAGTAAACCTAAGTAGCTAAATTAAGCTCTCCAGCCATCATGAAAGTTTAGTCAAATTCAAGCTCAGCGCATTAGGTACTATCTTGATATAAGGTATCCGTTGAGTGTTCTAAGTTATTAACATGCAGGATTTAGTAGAAAGTAGTTGTGGAAAACATTGCACATTTTCATACGCACTTGCATATAGTATAATACTGGAGAGTAGGAGGGAGAAACTAATGTGGAGAAGATGCGAAGTGTTAAAACGGTGTTTTGTAAAGGGCTGGTTGAAATGTATCAATATTTAAGAACATGTTTGCTAAAATATTTTTTCTTCCAGATGCCTGGAAAGAGATGAGTCAAATTAATTGTAGTAATGACATGAAGTTACTTCCTTGAGAGTTGAATCTTCCTAAAATTTAAATTTAATTTTAGATTTTTAAACGCATGTTTTTGTAAAAGTTGGGTCATGTTTTGAGTTTAAAATTTAAAACCTGATCAAGGTCCTTAGAGAGCTTCGCAACTATTACTTAAATTCCGATGGGGGAAAAATTATAAAGTTATTATTTAAATTAACCAGTTATTTATAATTTCAGCCTTTACTGTAACTTCTCCCTTCCATTTCCTCACCAGCATATAAGTGAGGTTAATAATAATTAAAGTGAGGTTTTAGGAGTTTGGGACAAAGTGTGTTTCTGGCTTGCGCGTACACACTACGTTTAGTTACTGGAAACTCTGACAAGCTGAAATTATTCGGCTTTGAGTTATCTCTGCCGACATTTTAATTTGATACGCCAGTTAGGGTTATTGAGCCAGCTTAGAGTATATTTAAACAGTGTCGTCTTTAACTACTGTGCCTCGCTTAATTTAAATTTAAATGTTCCTTTAGTTACTTCGTCACGATTTGTAGCTGATTTTGTTAACACAAGAAAGTATGTTTATATATTTTAAGTTCTGTTTAAATAAAACGGTTTATTAAAGCCTTCATCTGACCTTACGGTGTAGAGACATTAAGTATTTTTTGAAAGCAGGAGAGATGAAAAGTGTGTAAAACTCTCGCCGGGATCCGAACCATACACCTCTCGCATAAGCTTCGAACGAGCTGACCACTAAACCCCGAAGGCATGCGAAGGTGGCCTGAGAAATATCTTATAACGGTTTCTTTCTTTTCTGTTCATTTTGCGGTTACTTTCTGTTTGTTGTTCAGATTTTGTGGTTACTTCAGACATATCAAAAATACGCTTCGCGTCTTTTAAGGGTTTTGGATAGATTACCAGATTAAGGAAAACGCTATAAGCTCATACTGAAAGTTGTAAATTAGTAAAACGAAGAAAAGATTAAGAAATTAGTTTAAATAGGTTAAATATTTAAATACAATTTAATGTGTGTTTGCTTGCTTATTACTCAGAATTATTACTCTAAGTTTCACATGAACCTTACAGCAGTATTCTCAGCGCGCACTACGAAAAATCCCAGGGGAGTAGTATGTTTCCGCAAGTGAAGTTCTAAAGTTGTTTGTTATAATTGTTAGTCAGAATTATGGCACTTCAGTTGTACTATTACGTGAAGAAAACTTTCCGTTTCAGTAACTTTTAGTTTCGGGTTCTCGTTTGCTTGCAAGTAGATGCGGTTTTCAAAGCTCTTAGTCTCTAAACTCACAAATTATGAATAAATCAAAGGTAAGATAAAATAACGCACCGAAGAAATATTAATACAGAAGTCAAACAACAAAAATCGCCGTTATATTTGCAAATTTTCACAGGACTAGTTTCGATGGTTTTACCAAACCATCGTCCTCAGCAGCCAAAGCGCAAATAAACGAGATAAGATATAGTAATAAGACAAGAATGGCTGGACAGAAATTAAGCTACTAGCGCCATCTATTGATGAAACAAGAAAACTGAAACATAATTTCCTTAAAGGCTGAAGGTAAAGATGGGTTGGAATTAGGGTCGTTAACTAAAACAGAAAGAATTTTTTTGAATGTGAAATGCCTCTAGAAAATCTAATTCAGCAGTGGAAGATGTCTTTTGAATAAATGAAATGGATTTACCATTGGAAGATTTTTTTTTAAATAAATGGAATGGATTCGCCAATGGAAGAATTTTTTACATGAATTCTTGAGGTATTTACAGGATTCCTTTCTAGTGTGGTTTAATTTACATTGGTCAAACTAAGAGAGCCTTAAAATTTCGCTTTAAAGAACATGAGGCATATGTTAGGAAAAATGAAACACAGAAGTTCTCTGTTGCCCAGCTGTTTGGTCCGAAAATCAAACTTTACATTTTTCTGCAGCCAAAACTATTCAAGAAACATCTTCCATTGATGAATTAGATTTTCTAGAGGTGTTTCACATTCAAAAAAATCTTTCTGTTCTAGTTAACGACCTAATTTCAATCCATCTTTACTGAATCATTCCATGAGCGTTTAAGGAAATCATGTTTTAGTTGTCTTCGTTCATCAGTAGATGGCGCCAGTAGCTTAACCCCTGTCGAGCCATTCTTATCTTATCACTATATCTTATCTCATTCATTTGCCCTTTGGCAGCTGAGGAGGATAGTACTGTAAAACAATCGAAACTAGTCCTGTGAAAATTTGCAGATATAAACTTGATTCCTGTTGTTTGACTTCTAAATTACAATGAAAGTTAATTAGTTATATGTTTTTAACTATTGTAATTACTAGGCGATCATTCGCAATGAAATGAATAGGGCTTAAACACAGGCTACACAGGCTACAGAAATGAAGATATTTAGATCATATCAATTAGAAACGTAAAAGCTTTATTCGCCGTATTGTTCAAAAGAAAATCATCATGACTCAAGCGCAAAGTAACGCTTATCTAAAGGACACGAAAAAATTTGTATAACTTCTATTACTCCTGCCTAACAAAATACTCGAAATACTGCATATTTTTCTACCAAAACCCAGAAAGTTCAGATTTTGTGACATACCGGGCCTTTATCATATCACCTGGATCTTCCGGTCATATGTGGGTACACGTACTAATTATAAAATTGATTAGAGTTATTACGAGGCTCTTCCTTGGTTCAGACGTGAAAACTCACCGAGATTGCAATCTTGAATTTTCCATTTGTTCGATGTAAAGCATTCCTACGAAACAGTAATTGCACAAGAAATTCCTTCCAAGATTATCAGAAATTCAAAATAAAATTTCTGCAGCGTTTTGTACATGAGTTTTGTGACCATGGTAATTAGTTTCTACAATTTTACTAATATTGGATGCTATGGTACATAGAACAGAAATGATAGAACTGTATAAGAATACTCGCATTTTAGTCGGCAATCTCGGCAGTCATTTCAATAATAATGTGACGTTTTTTCCAACATCTCCAGGTGTGCAAACGTTATGCTCAGGTAGCATACAAGACATACTACCCCACATTGCAAAAATTTTATATATTTGTTCTTTCAGACGGTATTGCTATGAGTCTCATATCTGAGGCATAATAAGTAATTCAAAATGTTTCCACAATTTTTAAATACTTTTCATACTTGAAGAAGGAAGAAAGTAAAGAAATATTTAAAAAAGAATTAGAAATACGCAATTAATTGTTTATACATAATTAATTGTTTTAAATATTTGTTTGGATACTACATGTCTGTATAACATGTGTTTGCTAAATTATAAAGAACTGTTTATAATTTCTGAAATAATTTTTATGTCATAGTGGAGGCACGGTGTAATGGTCATACGTTTGAACGATCATTTTGTTTCAGCGACATACGCAAGAAATCTCCGAATGATGAATATTTATTAAACCCATTTTCTCTAGTTAGAATATTCTTTTTCTCTTTCGAGGGGTTTTACAAAGAACATCAATTGAATTATCAGATATGATACTAAGCTATTGAAGAATTCATTAAGATTTCAATTGCAGAAGTCATTATCGGAACACCTGAGATAAGCTCTTGATAAAGAATCCTCGCTTGCAGAATAAAAGAATTCCTTCCTGGCTGCTTTAATCACAGACAAGAAATCTCCCGTATGAAATACTTTCCTTATTTCTTCTCATGTAAGTGAGAGAAATGCCTCAGGAATTTGTGATTCCATCATTCCTGAATTCATATAGCAAATATTGATTTCTGCGTTCTAGCTTTCCCACATTTGGAAGAAAACATGTGCGAGAAGAAAGCAGAGGATATTGAATTGGCGGAAATTCAATCGGACAGGTTATTCCATAAGTTTGTCCAATATATCGGTAATGAGAAAACACTGAAACTTACCCTTTGTATAAGAGTGGCAATATTGAGTATTACGCTAGCTTGCTCAGATCTCATTCATTTTATCGATAAATAAATTTGCCATGTTTGCAATAGCTTTTTTCTCCTTATTTAAACTATACTGTGCGTTGGAAATACGCAAGATTATAAACTTAAAATATTATAACATTATCACATTAGTTAGAGATTTGTGTAAGTAAAGTAAAATACGCTTCACATAAATCCATAAACTTTTCTCTAAATTTTAGTTTTCAGTTACCTAGCATCATCATAAAACAGAATGAAATAAATTTCAACTTAACCTTTTCAAACCTAATGATAATTTAGTGGATGTGACCCTTAAGATAACGTGGGCACGACTGCCGACAAAGTTTTTCATTTCTTCTAGTTTTATATTTCACATTTCCTTATTTCTCATTCATGTTAATCTCCACATCTTGCATTCTGTCTAAAGGAAACTATTTTCCACGCACGGAAGAACATACCTGCACGCATGGAGTTATGATGTAGCAGATACTGTACCCCAAATGTAAGCCCAGAAACGATTCAGTTTTAACCACACGCTGCGTTTATTTTATCGGCCCTCATCCATTTTCTCTTTACAATGGGATGCAATGGGCATCGATAACATTTTCCGCAATATTTTCACTATTTTAAATTTAAAGTGATACAATGGTTTATTGTTTTCTTATCGGCAGTTCAAAAAGAGCTCGTGGATCAAAAAATAAAAAAAAAATTAAGTTTCCATAGGTATATTGATTTTACATATAAAGTAATTCATAGTTTTCTTTCCATTGGCAGTGTTTCTGCTTTTTCTTAGTTTAGAATTCCTTAGAAATGGTCGTTTTTGTATTGAAAATATCTGTCTAAACTTTGCATTGGAAATAACATAATGTTGGAGGCAAAGAATCTGATATTTGTTAAATATTTTTCTTAAATTTTTAATGAGTAATATAAATAAAATAATACTTTATAGCATGGACTTATGACTATTTATTATAATTATGAGAAGAAGTTTCGAAAATGAAAATTTGTTTTTCATTACGTGGTTTCATTCATTTGATTTACGTTTCATTCGATTTTCATTACATTAATGACGTAATGAAAATTTGATTTTCATTACGACATTTAAAATTATTTAAAATTAATTTCAAGTTAAATTAATTGATCATCAAGTAAAATCAAAAGTAATTATCAACAAGTAAAGTCAAATAAATTTTATGTTATATGTGGATCACGAGTTAACGATTATCATAAGTAGTAACGAACTATGTTTTGTGACGCAAAAATTAATCTCTTTTAATTCTATTGCTTTTATTTCTTAAGATAGAATGAATAATGAAAATTTCATTTTTTAACAGTTTATTTAAATAACTTTCAAATTATATGTAAGAGCTTTTTTAATTTCATTTTTAAGTTTCTCTATCTAAGGAAGCTACTAAATAGTATGTAAAATGTAATGTTTTTCTGGAATATCATTGAAACTGACACGTATTAAAGTCATGAATTTTTCTAAGGGATTCCACACATTGCTGTTGTTTTATATTATTACAAAGCAGACAGAACAAAAGCAAAGCAATAACATTTTACTGTAGTGAATAATAGTTTTTAATATTTATTTCGAACATTTTAATTTGATTTAGGGTTATTAGATACGTGGAACATATCTGATGGTTTAAATGCAAGAACTGCAAAAATGCTTTGTCATGCCTGCTACGATTTATATATTGTACCATGTTGCCTTTTTAATCTTTGTTTAGTTCATATTTCAATTATAAATCATTGCTCTTCATCGTGTTTCATGAATTCATTATGTTTTCCTTTCTTTAAATACAAAACATTATCTTATAAATTTTAGTATTTCATCCAGAAGTCAATCCATTGTTTCTTCAGTTTTTGCTTCTGGTTATTGTGACCAGCTGGAAGATTACCAATAACGCTATATACGTTTATCATAACTTTTTATTCTATTTATGTTGTTATCTGCGTACAATTTCGATTTTACTTTATTTTATTTTGATTTTACAAGTTATCTGTTTATATTTACGGAAGCACAAGAGAGCTCATTGCTTTGAAACTGCATATTCCTACCTAACCTCTAGTACTAAAAGGCACTTTTTAATACTTAGTTTATGCTTATTGCAAACTCTTAATGCTTCTAAAATTTAACTGTGATAAGTGTCATATTGATGAAACGTAACTTAATAGTGTGACAAAAAATATTCAGTTTACTTACAAAGAGGATATTAGCATATTTAAAACAGTGAAAAATATATAGAGTTACGAGTAAAAAGCAGTTAGAATAGGCCGGTAAAAATGAGCGGGGAGGAAAAGCTTCAACTAGTCCTACAGCATGTGTAGCTAAAAAGGCACTTTATTTACTTCATACCTTCATGCTCGTAGTTAAGTGCTCTGTAAAGAAACTCATATAAGTCTAATAAAACAATAAATGCCAATTATTAATCTCTGATCTTTTAATAAGAAATTATTTGTGCTGTTAAAATATTTGGGAAACGTACATAAATATATAGAAGTTATATCGTATAATTAAAATAAATGTGTTACTGTCTTTTTCACAATTAACATTTTGTTGTTCACTTTTCATTCAGAGAAGCACAGCTCAATTTTCAATACGTTTTGATTTCGCAGATTAATACTACGTATTATCTTCTCCTGTAATTTAAAAAACATTATTTATTAACAACACATGCAGTTCAGATTATGTGTCTTCTGAGAACTAAACTCGAATGAAGTTACGATACTATCATAAAACCTTCTTTAATTAAATTAGGATTTATAAGCAATTCTTCATAAATATATAACGCACTTTAAATCTGAAGTTAAATGGCAATGATATCAACTGTAATGAATAATTAAAATTAAAAACATAAGCACTTCATTTTGTAAGCTTTTACGCAAATGCATGACATTTCATCTGTGAGAGAACATGAAATTATTAGCTCAAAGGGCGTTAAGCCAGAAGGGCTATTAATTTCGTTTTGACTTTTGCATTGAAACTTCAATGAAATACCAGATCACTTTTCAAACTTGTGCCACCAAATATTACAGCCCTGTATTATATTTAAAGAAATTAAATAATGTATGTATGTTTCTGGCACTGTGATAAAACGACGGTACCTAGACCCATCAAATCTTGAATAACATATGTTTCTACCCGAATATGGGCATCTGGAAGCCCAAATTGGGAATTTGTTTCATTATATATTTCATATTTTGTAAAACGTTTAAAAGTTTTTGATTAACAAACTCAAAGATTTAAAAGCGAGCAATCTTCTATCTCCAGCGCGCGATGAGACTGCGTATCGGAAATTCTAAAGATAAACTCATTTTAGAATTATTTTGCCATATTGCTGTTGAACTGAATTTTATGATTTAAGTGCGAAGAACATGTTTAATAAATAAAAGTAACACACAAAACGTTAAATAAATTCCCCTTTGGGCGTAATGTAAAATCTGAAATCAGATTTTTAAACTTTTTTTTCTTTTTATTATTTTATTAAATAATGAAAGGTGAACAGGTTTTCATTTGTATGAGATAGGAAAATGTAATAAATACCCCTAGTTCATAAATGTACAAAATTTGTATGTGTTCTAAACAGAAAAAGCCGGAATATCTGTAATACTGATAAAAGGCTATTACGGTGGATAAATATTAAACTAAAATTTAATACTGAAACTTACCTGAAAGCAATTTTAGCAGCCGGAAGGATTTTTAAATGTAGCAGTTTTACCTATAAATAATTTTTGCTGACAGAAATATTGCCAAGTAAATTTTGTCTTATTCGGACTACTATCTGTATTATCTGTTTAAGAATACTATCTGTTTAAGAATAGGGATGCTTTGAAGAAACTAGCCAATGGGAAACTAGCTACTATTTAAGTTACGCATATCCCAAACACTCACCTATACTAGTCTTTCAGTGAGATAAGAATCACCTATGTATAACTACCACTGTTCAGCACTCTTTTCAAACTTTTAGGCCGCGACTGAAATTTAGTAAATGTTTCATCACCAAAGAATTGTATTACTAAGATTATTTGCCGTCTTTTGCAGTCACCTCAATTCAGAAGAGTTGCATCACAACCGTATACGCATTGATGAAAACTGAATTTTCAAATCTTTTAAATAATTACGAGCTTTATGTTATATATCTAGCAAGAGCATATAATTATGGTAATTCACGTTAGGAGATTAAATTCAATGTTTTAACTTCAAGTTACAGTACACTTATTATAACCAAAGGTTTTCTATGGATGTAAAAATGCATTTCTTCCAGTAATAGTGATACTCAGGTATTCAGCGATGATCCTAAATTTAAGGGTCCATACCAAGCAGTCAAATGTCTATTTCTGCGAGTATGTTGGAAGCAAATATGAGCATTCAAAACAGCAAATTAAATATAATAAATTTTCAGACTGTCATTAGCCCTGAAAATTTAAACAAGTGTCTTTTGACTATTATCAAATTAACTCTTAAATTATTTAACTTTAAAGAAATTTTCGATGAAACATTATGTGCAAATATTTGTTCAGTTTGATCTCTTACACGTTGACTCCGTTTTTTTTTTCAGATTCGTATGAGAGAATAACTCGCTGAAGATAACAAAAACGTTTTAAAACGTTATGTGTAGTCAGTCCTTTACAGTTTCTTCCACACCTATAAAAAATCGAAATTTTACTGACATAGTATAATATAAAATTCCGTATTTCTGTAAAGAAATTTAATAAAGCTGTGATCCAGAGAATTAAGAGATTTAAACGGTTACCTCGCATGATATTGTAAGACATTTTCTCCCTCCTCTGCGTACCTTCGTAGCGTAATTTGAAGCACATCCAACTAGCGGTCCGCAGTGCAATTTCGACGAGGCCATAGCTGATGTACACACGTTTCAAACTTAAAGAATTCTAAATGTTCTTCAAATGACGCCTAACTTGAAATGTTGTGGACGGTAATTCGTCACCGCCTGGATTCGACAACTATATACTTTCCTCTCCAATCGCCCTTTAAAATGGGAAATATGTAAGGTATTTGTTCTTCTATACGCGCACCTCCGTGGCTTAACTGGAAGTACGTCTGCCTAGGAATAGCATGGTGCAAAGTCCCATGTATAAAATGAGGGTATCGTTGTCTCCTCATGTTTTCGACTCCAAAATAGCCCTAATGATTCTATAAGATTGCAAGTTATTCACAGTAACAAAATTATTAATAATTTAAACAATATGAACAGACATTCTGTATTACCTTAAACTGCTTTCATTTCATTTGAAAGAGTAATTAACACTAATGTCCTGTTACTGTTACCCAATGACTACACATTTCAGTGCAAAATCAACTTTTCTTTCAGATTAGTTACGTAAAGAGAGAATATGCATATTAACGTCATATATAATGAGCGTTTTCTTACATAATAAAGTAAAAAATTAAGTAAAAATAAGTAATAAATGAAGGATGCAAGGAAACGCTGTTAAATACATAGCAAGACCGACAATAGTTGATTCCTTTTAAAATGCTAACCTTCTGATATATTTGTTGCCTCATGAAGATTCAAAAATCTCATCTCAATTTGAGGTTCGTGAATAAAAAATAATTTATAAGCAGTTCCTTTGCGTATTCGTTAATTAAATTAGTGGCCAAAATTATTATGTAATACTAGTTTCGCATCTGCGTTTTCTAATCAGAAAGTCAAAATTACACGTTGCATATTTCCATTGATTCTATCTCAGTCGGCTACTAATACTAGTTGATATATTTTTAAGTTTCTTCTTCTAACAAAAAATAACTCTAATTACTCAAAACAGGAAAAGATAATTTCCCAATAACCCTTCTAACAATAAGTTAATACAGTGATAAATTACTTTAAAAAGTTACATGATTTCATAGGTGAAAATATTTATAACACGAAGTACAACCGCCTACTATTATGACATCAAAGTAATTTCCTTAATGCCATATGCATTTCTACAAGCCCACGATAAACTTTGAAGGAAATATTTCGTTTCTTCTAGCTATTCTAAGTGTTTCACTATCCCACTGCTCCTGAAAATGCAAAATGCATAAGAGTCAGAACGGCTGAAGACATCAATCTCATTTTATGTTGTAATTATTTAAAGTGCACTGTTTAGCTTCAGGAACAATCTCCTTACTAATGAAAATAAAGGTATGTTGATAAAAGATAGAGTGCTGCAATGAAGAGTTATAGCTAGGGTAAAAAAACTACTGAACTTTAACTTAAAATAATCTGCAATTACTTACACGCTCTCGAAGATGAAATGCCGCAGTCTTCGTAGTTTTTAAAATTTCTAAATTACTTTAAAGCAATTCTTTTCCATTAAGTTTGGTAGCTATTTTCAAACATTATATTAAATTGCAATTATTTCTCACTACTTTTTAGAAAGCTAAATTTTTATAAAAGCGAGACAAAACTGTCAATTTTAAAAAGATTTAAATTCGATGTTTAATTTCGATTAAAATTAAACCTCAAAATTCCATTGGTAACTACCGGTGCGGTTTCGGTATTAAGTAACTGGTTAAAAACAGCCTTGCTGAGCTCAGTAGAAGGACCTATATTCAAATCCCATCTAAATTTTATGGCTTTACGGAACAATCTTTAGGACCTTAAAACAGACAGAAGTTAATTGGAAGTTGTTAAACTTTCCATTGTTACCATAATCTAATTCTGACAAATCTCATGTGCTTTGCGATAACAAAATAACTAATAATCTAACTAAATCTACTTATATTTTCCATAGCAAGAGTAAACCTAATTGAATTTTCTGAAAGGAGTCAAAGCAGCTGGCACATTATCTAATATTCTACATAAAATTCTACATAAGCCTAACTTATACTGATCAATATATCACTTCCAGTTGATCTAAACAGTTGTAATTTAGATACACTTAGCTCTCTGCTGCCGAGAAGTAAACAAAATAAAATACTAAATTTACATCCTAGCCACTAATGTATTCTTTTCCTTTAGCAATAAAGAAACCGCCGAAGATTGATAATATTATCAATACCATTGAAAATTATGTGTGCAAGCGAGAGATTGATACTCAGAAATATATTCAGCGCAAAGTTATGAGAGCCGAATATTGCTCCCATAAATGAAAGCGGAACGATTTATGACCTCCCAACAAATGAATAATTCAGTATGAAAGCATAAAGAATAATAAAGACTCAGAGAAAGAAGATTTAGTACTAAATTTTGCTAAAATAACAAATGAATACGTCTAATATCAGAATTGAAATTTTTGATTCATGAAAGGTAGAAGGTATTAGGTAACTTATGTGGATTACGAAGGATAGTTCTAAGGAAGTCTTAATAGATACTTTTCTTATTTCTACCAACAAATATTCTTATCTTTATACGTATTTGCTAAAATTGTTAATCTTTGTTATTACAGTATGCTGTTCCCTAATAACTGTTCTTATTTCTCTACAGGCACATTAAAGGCTATGAAATATTACTGAAATCTGAACCCTTAGTCAAACTCTAATACAGAATTTACCTTACTCTACTCGCACTGGTGTTCAAAATTATGCTTATATGCATACAAACAACATTATTTCATAAAATAATCAGACTATCTGATTTAGTTTAGCGATAAAATGTAAAATTGATTATTATCTTCAATACGATTTGATCAATCAGTTTCTGAAGTACAAATAATGGAATGATGACTTCTAGAGCAAAATTCCAGATCTTGGAATTTTTCGCAAACTTGCTACTTTTGACAAACCTGTTCTGCTAAAACTTATGTCTATATGATTCTGCGAATTTTCTGCTATTCCATCATTTCCTTGCGCTATTTTTGGCCACTTTAATTTTTTTTAGTTTATCGTAAAATTCTTTCATGTTAATATAATGCATCTATGAAAATCAATTTATAATAAAGTAATAATTTGCTTAAAACATGAGAACTCTTACTCAGTTTTCAACACGAGTCGCTGGTATTTTCACACAATTGACTGATCGCTTTGTTTAACATTTAGTGATCTATGAGTAGACTTGGGAAGTATAGCTGCTGTGTTAATTAGAATGTAAAGCGTGAGTAACATAAAAAAAATTCAGATCCGCCCCTCAAAATGCTTGGCTTTAAACGTTTAAAGAGGCAGCTAGAAAGAATGCCAAGTCCCGTAGCAAACGCTTACGGCAAGCTATTTAAATATGGGCAGAAGTCACATAAATCTGATTTAATAAAGCCCAGTGCTTCTTTTGTAGAGATATTAGGTATTTTTTGAAAGCAGGAGAGATGAAAAATGAGCAAAGCCCTCGCCAGGACTCAAGCCACGGACCTTTCGAATACGCGCCAAGCGTTCTGAACATTACACCACGAAGGCATGCTGAGAAGGCTGGAGGAATACCTTATATACTCCCTCTTTCAAAGGGCGACTGAGGGAACCCAATCGCCAGATCCTGGTGGTGGAGAATCATCATCCACCATCTTTCTTAGTTCGAGCACCATTGTAGACATATTAGGTTATCTCGAAATAGGAGGCGTGAAATGCCCTCGCCAAGACTCTAACCACGGACCTTCCGATACGCGCCGAGCGCGCTGACCACTACACCACGAGGGTATGCTAAGAAGACGGGACAATAATTTATACTTTAAAGAATTCTGAATAATATAAAAATGTATTTGAGATGTAAATAGCAAAAATCAACTCAACTAAAATTTTCTGCATTTGTTGCTTGACATGTATCCATACTATCCATCGACCATTTGAGGAAATTTTTAAGAACGAAATACTATCAAATTTCGTTACTTCAGATTTTACGTTTATATAGGTCTAAATGCTCAGCATTTATAAAGAATGTCATTTCGCTTGATTAAAGAAACAAGTATTTGAAGTTAATAAATCATCATTTTCTCTAACACCGGATAAGTGTTTAGATGTTTCATGTTGTAAGCACCTACGTTTATGTGCACGTTATTATAATGGACAGTAAAATAAAATATTGACACAGCTTTTAGGACTCGTTGATGTTGTATTGTGTTCTTGTAAGAATTAAAGTAACACCAGATACCTAAATATCAACACAAGCAAATTTAGCAATAAAAGAACATAGCATTTTTTAATAATTAAAATCTGATGAAGGAAAATAAGTTCAATAATCAGAACGAGACATTAACTTAAGAACCCTAAAAATTAGATCCCTTAACTTAAGAACATTAGTTAAGAACAGACATTAACTGAGACATTAACTTAAGAACCCTAAAAATTTCATTCTCTCCGTACGTTTCCTGAATTTCTAAAATGATGTTAAAGATGTCTTTTAAGGCGAAACTTTGCTCCAGGAAAAGAAAAGTAGCTCCTACAAGTCATAGCAGTCTATTGACGAATAAGAAGCTAAGAACAATTACACTTTTTGTCAATTAGCCGTTAGAATATAGTTATAGTTAGAGGTAAATAACAATTGAAAGAATCAGTGTGCGTTTAGGCGTATAATGGAGTTCACAGCACAGAAGTGAGAATTTCTAATAGCCTGTTTTAACTCCCCTTGCGCTGCAATTCTTACCATACAACCAGTATTCTGTTGGGCACAGGATCTGTACCTATAATTATACTCTGCTCTATTTTCTTTTTCGCTGTGTATATAATTTGCCTTTTCTCTTATTTAATGACTTTGACCTTTTAGTCCTTTTTTAAAAAAAATCCGCCTTCAAGGCTTAAATGGCTGATATATTACTAATGCAATGGATTTACCGCCATCCCGACAGCATAAAGAATAATCGCACTTCATCGTGCGTTTTCATGCGATTCAAGTAGCGTTTGAGTACACTGTTTTCTATTTAGCACAGTTTTATTAAAGAATCATAAGTTAGAATAATTATGAAATCTTTATTTAACAAGTTAGAGAGTTTGCTTGACTCAAATAGAACACAAATAGAATACAGATCAAAGTTAACAGTCTTCACAACTAGTACCGTATCAGCATTTAAACTGAAGTGGTGAAACAAAGAACTTACAAGATACTCATTTACAAGTTTTAAATATCTTCAGGCTTACATATTAGGCAATAATAGCAGGAGTATATTGCATAAAGTGAAGGTAACATGCTGAAAAGGATGAAGCACAAATACAATGCAAGCATAAAGTCTTTTTAAGACTGCATCAAGAAAACATAGCTAGAATCCTTTCTTCCCAATATATATCGTTTAGCTCTCGTTTGCTTTTAACGTTGCCGAGTTTTATTATGCAAAAACGACACTAATTTATTCCCTCATTCTCCAAGTTCAATCACTTTTAAATTCAGTTTAAATTAGCTGCATTATATCAAATAAATATTCCGTTTAATTTCCTCTCAGTAAGCAAACGATCTTTTACAGGAATTAAATTGAAAAATTTGGTAATCACTGTCCCTAATTAGCATTTGGCTACTTCCCTAGGATTAATAGGTGACACGAAAGAATTATGTAATATCACACAGATTCAGCTCGTGTGCTGCCCAGGATGCACAATATTGCCTGGATCTTTGTCACTAATGTATTTTGTTTGATTATGTAGCGTTAGTACGTAATTCTATGATCTGCATTCTCGGGAAGTTTGTGAGATGGAGGTTATATGTTCGCGGAAAGCTCGTCTGATAATGTTCGGGAGTTCTTGTACTAACGCAGATGTTTTGATCCGTATCGCTTAGGCAACATTCATGAAAATGGACTGAGAAAGGGCTATCCTCTGTAGCATAGCATGATATCTGAGAAATGGAAGTACATCTTTCATTGCTGACTTTGAGAAATAGCAGACCGCGAATGCCATGTAGTGCGTGGCATTTTACTTTAACCAAATTGTTGATGACCCTTTTGAGGTAAGAATATGATAGGGCAGATGTAAATTTAGGTCATTCAAATCGTAATTTGTAATTTTTATGACAGGATTGTCAATTTGTTACTGTCTTTCAGGAAATTTCCCAGCCGGACCTTATACCTATTTAATATTGTGTTCTTAAATGAACCACCCTTAGTTCCTCATGTATTCTATTATTATGAATTTACCATTCGGAATTAGTAATATGGAGTAGAACACAATTTTGAACAGTTTGGAGGAGTTTTCGGTTCGATTTACAGGCATATGCCCAAACTGGACTTGCATAACCGAGCATGGAACGCGGTTAAACCAACCTAATTAAATATTAACTCCTGGAAAACCAACGTGAAGATAAGTTCCTGGAAAACAAAAGTCAAGTGAAAGCGGTTAAACCAAGCACGTGAAGATATGTGCTTAAGAAAAGAAATGTCTTCGTAGCGAACTTTTGAAGGGCTCATAATCACGTTACATATGAAAAAAACACGAAAATTTCCATTCGCCAGGATTTGAAGGCTTGTCAAATTGCTGGTATTGAACGATTTTATCGTTCACTGGCGGTGTTTACTCACACAATTTCTAGAACTGCCGAGATGCATTATTAATATTGTAACGGATAAAAATCACTTAGAATATTTGTGCAATTCTGTAATATGCTGTCGTTTGAACAGCTTCAGAATCATTCAAATATTCTCAGCATTACCGAAATTTTTATAGTTTATTTTAAACTTACTGCTTATGAATATATTTGCTTTAAGAAGACATTTTACATCGACAATGGAAAACTTTAACGGGGAAAGACTGAAAAGTCTGCGATAACAGCATAATATCCAAGAAATTCTGGCAAAAGGAATTTATCTTAAAGGTAAATATTAACTTTTCTACTCAATGAACTACTGTTATGCCAAGAATTCTTAACATGCTTTTGAACAATATCGCAATCGTACAGCTTAAGAGATCCTTTATGTCTTAACGCCTCACAGATCTTCAGGCTTGTGAGGAATTTTCAATGTAAGGAGGCTGAAACTCTAATACATAAGAATTTTAAAGCTTCCTGTTGAATGAAGTGAGGTTGGAACACCCGTATTCTTGAACCATTCGAATCTTAAAATTGATTAAAAAACCGGAATCTTAGCTCATTTTTCATCAGTTTAATCTTTCGAATCCTAACCTGTTAAATATTTCAGATCAAAATATAAAAAAAAAATTAATTCAATTGAGATCAAGCCAGAAGCACATTTACTGATCTTTAACAAAGATACTTTTATGGGTAGCACTGGTGTCTCAATCACATACATCATCTCATGGTGGATATAAATGTCATGCTGGTAGTTTTCTATGAAGAATTTAATGCTCAGTATTTAGTTTTGTATACGTTAACTCTTCAAATAATATTATGAAGATTTTTAATTACGTACTTTAACTAAATTTTACATGTATCGTTTTGATAAATAAAAGGGCATTTCAAAAAACTATGTTTTTAAATTTGCTTAAACACAAGTTTCACATTTTGATTAGCTTAAAAACTTTCGCATTCGGTAAAGGATTATTTGCTTCCTTTTCATTATCTTTCTTATACGAAAGCTTCGTGAAGATTCGAATGATTCGATAATTGCTTAGGATTTGAATTCCAGAAATTTCGAATTCTTCCCACTTCTAGTAAGCGTGAGTATTAAATCGTTTTTCATGTTACTCTTGAATTCTAAACATTATATTTAAAAAGTAAAACCATATCATAAACACGAACAAAAATTTTATTTACCTATCAGTTCAGTTGTAGAGCCTTTTTTTTTTAATGCGAGACACATGAAAAATGAGCAATGCTCTCCCCGACACACGAACCTGGACCTCTAGAAATATGCGCGGAGTGGGCTACCGTTACACCACGAAGGCATGAAGAAAGGAAGGAGAAAATACCTTATACCCCCCTTTTAAAGGGTGACTGGGGATTAGGGGACCCAATCGCCAAATCCCGCTGGTGAAGAATCATATCCACCACCTTTTTATTTCGGGTACCTCTGCAGACACTTTTTTTTATGTGGGAGACATGAAAAATGAGCAGTGTCCTTGCCGGGACTCGAACCTAGACCTCTCAAAATATGCGCCGAGTGTGCTACAGTTACACCATGAAGGCATGCAGAAAGGAAGGAGAAAATACCTGATGTACTCCTCAGCACTTCCTCGAAAATTCTGATATGTGGATGTTCAGCACATCTTGGAGAGATGCTTATTATTTCAGAATTTGAGAAATGAGTTTAAAATTAATTTTAATGATCCTTTTTTACCATTTATCGAATTTAAAAATCTTTCTCGTGTAACTATGAAATCTAGTATTAACAGTGATAGCCGAGCAGGGGGCGTTCTTGTTTAGAGTTGCTTATGTTGCGTGTTTATGTTTGTGTTTGTCTTTGTGTGTTTGCGTTTATGCCTTTCATGCTTATCTTTTTTTTGTGTTGTATTGTCCTCTTTCTCATATTTTAGTTTTTTTATTAGTACTCAATTATATTTAGTTACCTAAGTTTGTGGTTGGACCGTGTGTGGCCGGTTACCATCATAAGACACTCCTTGAGACGTTTAGGTGGACTGGGCTTCGCTCGATACTGGTAACTTTATATGCGTCGCCCTTTTCAATGAGACTGAGGATTGGGGAACCCTAAACGCAGATCCTGGTGCAAAGAATCATATCCGCCACCTCTTTAGTTCGGCAGCCACTGTAGAGACATTTGTTTTTTTTATGCGGAAGACATGAAAAATGAGAAATGCCCTCGCCGGGACTCCAATCTGGACCCCTCGAAATACGCGCCAAGTCTGCTACCGTTACACCACGAAGGTATGCAGAAAGGAAGGAGAAAATATCTTATACAGTTACTTCTATTTATGGTTTAAAAAATCTGCTGAAATTTCCACTTAAAATAAGACAAAGAAAAAACTCTGATGTGTATATGTTGTTATTAAACTAATTTGTATTATTTAGATTTAACATATTTACCATACACTTTTTATTTAATTTAATTAACCTTATAATAATTTTAATTTTATTTTTCTATGGTTACATAAAAATTGAACTTACCTGGCCATTGTGACCAAAAGCTTATGAACACATATTGGGCGAAACGTTTTAGCAAACACACAAGAACAACTGCTCAATAGTCTACTTTGCATTCAGTTGACATCAAGGCTGTTAATTGTTTTAAGTACCAAAGTTTCTGTACGTACGAGTAATTATGAGAAAAATGAATACTTTTGCTTCCTTCGACCAGTCTCTCGACAGAACTTTCGGAATAAGAGATTTAAGATGATATTCCACTTTACAAAAGCATTATATGCAGAAGGGAAAAAAATAAATAAATAAAAATAGAATAAATAAGTACACAAATATATTAATTTATTGAAAGCTCATTTGGCTTACCTCTCTCTATGGAACCAATACTCGTAAATATAAATCGCTAAACATTTTAAAGTACAAGAAAGAGAACTTTGTATGAATCCTATTTCTTTGCATAATTTGAACTAAGTAGACTTATAACTAATCACTTTATCATTTATTTAATTATCTTTATTTCGTTTTAAGGCGGTCGCAAAAGCATTCCGCTTTGATGACCACTAAAAAATTAAAACCAAATTAACAATTATTGCGATAAGTATTTCAGCAACTAAAAAATGAATAATCGCACATCTGTATATTTTGCGTGCATTTGTGAACAATATATCAATTAATGTAAGTACCACAGGATTTTTACATATAATTCTCTGTGAAGTGAATACATTTGTTTCTTTTCTACCAATCTTTCAAAAGAACTTGCATAACGACGGATTTAAAGTGCTTCCATTTCACAAAGGCACTACAGTAGAAAATTCTTTTGCCTTATTTTGATTTGTACTCCAGCCTTATGGCGATGTAGCCAAACAAAACAAAAATGGAAAATTAAACTTTTTGCCACCTACATATATGTCCGCGTACGTATAATGAATAAGTAAAATTTAAAAAGCAGTATAATATGATAGATAATATTTCTTTTGCTTATTGGGAGAGGCATATTTTCTTTTGCTATATTATCACATAAAGTGGCAACGGCAGATGATAAAACTCAAAGCGGGGAGTCTGATAAAACGTCCCTCTGAAATAATGAATAACACTTTCAATGCTCCCGACAAAACAAAGAAGGTGAGCTTAAGAGTTTCTTATAAAAACGAATGGGATTTGCTCCTCTTTCCTGGAATAGAATTCCTTGAACCAGACAGCAGAAGGACGCAATTTCCTTCTTCTCTTTTTAACGCGCTCTTTGGCTGTTCCTTTTCTCTTAGCCCGAATGTCAGTTTCTTTTGAGGTAACAAATGATAGTGGAATTTTCCTCCGACCTGCTGTTAGAAGAATGACAGGAATATAGCACCGATGCCAAGTAATAAGAAAAAAATGCATGGACTTTTAGCAATGATATCGTTTTTGCTTTATTTGTTTATGTGACACAAAAAAGACTGAGAACAATAAAATATTGAATTTAGAGGTTAAGAATGGATGAATTTTTAGTCACTTTAAAAAGCATTTTCTTCATTCTTAGATCAAACTCGAGCTTTTTAATTTCAGAAGAATTTAATATTTTACATATGTACTGGCGAATCCAAAATCTCTTCTTGTCTAATACTCTTAGATATACACACTTGCAATTATTTTGGTTATCACTGATACTGTCTTACACAATATCATTGATAATCAAAATAATTCCAGGAATTTAATCCATTTGTTTGCTTTCCTCTTCTGTCCCTGTCTATTCGATTATTAGTGAAGAATTGTGATTATACACTTTCGAGAAAAGAGGACGGTTAATTCGTCGATAGGGTCTACAAAATAGGGATGATATGGCGATTCTTCTTTTTCCGTTTTATCCTATGATCAGAATCGTGCCCTATTATCTCCCTTCTCCTCATCACTCATTAGTAACTTTATTATTGAAATCTTTCAGTCTCATGTTCTTGTGAAAAAAATCACTTGTTGAGACAAAGAACATTACGAGATATATGTCCACTGGTTTACAACTCGATTTGCTCATGAAAATAAATCCATCACATTAAAGTTTTATTTTTAATGTGTAATATCAAGAGATTTCTGTACTCCTTAAAATTCTATTTTACAGGGAGCAGTCATTAAATATATTTCATTAACAAAGGTATTTTTAAAATATTAATATTATTTATTGTTATTAGTCCCGAAAGGGGCTATTAGTCACGAAATGGGATTTTGCATCGACTCACTATCAACAACGAATCACTTTTCAAATTTTTAGCACCAAATATTATCGTCCTGTATTATTTTTAAAGAAATTAAATAATGAAGAATCTGTATGTATGTATGTATGTAAATTCTTCTCACTCTGAGAAAACGACGGTACCTACAGCCATCAAATTTTGAATAACGCAGTTCTCCACCCGAACGTCCACTTGGAACTTTGAATTTTATAATTCATATTTCGTAAGCCTTTAATGGAGTTTTGATTAACGAATTCAATGATTTGAAAGCGAGTAGTAGCACTGCACGGAATAAAACATTTTTGTCGTCAGCGCACGAGATTGTTTATCCGAAATTCTACAGATACGTTGTTTTTAAATATTGGGTTGGAAAGAATGTAATTTCGCTTTGCACAAACATGTAGCGTTACACTCGTTTTGTAATATTTCTGTAAATTTTATAATTTTTTTCTTTTGAGATTTAGCTGACACTTTTAGGTTGCTATAGAAATAAATTCCGTGTATATTTGTTCACAACTGTTAGTTTCCGGTTAATTTTAACATAATGTACAAAATAAACATTTTCGACATATTTTATTTTTTACTGCCATAAAAGCAAGAAAGCAAATCAGACTTGCAAACAGATGTGTGAAATTTATGATGTTGATTGAAAAGAAGACATGTGTCAAAATTGGTTTAAAAATTTTCCGTCTGGGAGTTTTTCACTGGAAGGTGACCAGCATTCTGCCCGACTTTCGGAAGTTGATGATGATAAAATTAAAGCCATAAGTTAATCTAATCTTCATACAACTGCGCGATAGATTTCAAAAAGGTTAAATGTGTCACACACAGTGATTGAAAATCACATAAGATGTCTTTTACTCCTTAAAAATCTCGATATTTGGGTTCCGCATGAATTTAAGTAGTTCAATTAACACAAGGAATGTGTATTTGCAATACGTATTTTAAAGATAATGCAGGCTACACTTTTTTAAGCAAATTATCACACATGATGAAGAATGGATCGTATACGATAACATTAATAGAAAAATATCAGGGTTCATGCGTGATGAATCAGCACAAATCACGTCGAAAGTTAAATTGCATTTTTGCATCAAAAACGTTCATGCTGTCCGTTTGTTGGGATTACAAAAATTGAGTATTTTGAGTTGTTTCCAAGGAACCAAACGAGTATCGCAGATGTTTACTACCAACAACTTACAAAACTGGAGGAAGCAATCAAAGAGAAAAGGCCAGAATTGGCAAATTCCAAAGGATTCGTGTTCCACCACGACAATGCGAGGCTTCATTCACCTTTAGCAACACATACGAAATTACCGGATCTTGGTCTGGAAAGTGATGTCGCATCCATTATGTAGCCTCAATGTGCACCATAGGATTGTCGTTTATTTCGAAGTTTACAAAACTTCTTAAATGGTAAAAATTCCAGTTATAAGGATGACCTTAAGTCGCAATTAGTTGAGGTTTTGCTACAAGGAGAGGAACTGAAGAGTTATCAGAAAGGTGGCAATCGAACAGAAAGGAAAATATTCGGCTGATTAAAGTTCACGTTTTGTCCAAAAAAAACTATGCTCTATATACTAAGTTTTATTTCATACTAAAAAAGAAATTTCTGAGCATATACTGCTATGCTGCTGCTAAAAGTTTTGCGATTTTGCTGTTGACTTTTGTATACGAGGTAAGTGCGAAGAAAGTGATTCTTAATAAAGCTAAAAAATGGATTAGCAGGAGTAAGTGCAACAGCAGACTGGTAGACTTCGAGCTTAACGAAAGCGAAAGAAACCGTAACAAATACTTTCGGGAGATCGCTAATATGAAACCTTTCAGATTTTTTCATTTATTTTATTGCTATAACAGTCATGGTTTCACTTCTAACTCAGTGTAATATCAAAGCATGAAGCGTGCTTTAAACAAACCTTAAACAAACAGTGGAAAAGAAATGAATTTTCTAAATTTTTGCAACTTTCTGGAGGTAAAGCTTATTTAGGATGTTATTTGATTTGCTCTTAAATATGTCTTTCCTCGTAACTTTCTAATTCTGAATTATTTAATGTTAAATATTCATAACCTGGATATATTTCAAGACTCTAAGATGTCTTGATGCTTTGACGTCGAAGCAAATTTCGCTGGTAAGATATATGTCAGATCAGTTTTACCATATGACTTACATTATCAAATTTTGTACTAGTGAAATATTGGTCAATTTCAAAAAGGAATTTATATCAAATTCAATGGAACTGACAAAACTCAACAGCAGGTACGTAACTCTTAATTATTTGCAGTAATCTTGCTAGTGCATCTTGCAGTTGTCTGAATACAGAAATAAATTAGAAGGAAAATATAAAGCACTTTTAACTTCTTTTACTAAAAGTATCTCAATGAAAGCGAAACAAAACATGTTCTTCTTGGAGCTCTATACATTATTAACTTTTAAAAAGACCTAAGTCTAACAACAAAATTTCATGAAAATAGATCTCAGATCGGTCCTTTTGATCATAACCAAGAAACTTAAACTGATAAACATAATTCAATTGCTGTCAAAAACCCTAATCATCTCAATTTAAGAAAGTTTAGAAAGACTTTATCAGGACTTAGCATTCTGTGTGTATTCTTTGAGAACATGGTAAATTCTGTGATAGGGTTCTTATCCTTACGTTCTAAGTCCTGAACTGGAACAGTGAGCGGATAATACGCTATGTTCTGATGTAACTGCTGGGCTGGAGAATAACTGCACGTGAAGGGATTTGAAATCCTCTTTTATTCAATTACTATTAAATACAAACCTCCCAATTCGGGAGAGATACAGAACGTAACAGACCACACTTTGGTCGAACTTAACAATCAAATAAATTTAAATAAATTAAAATATAACTTAAATTAACTTTTGCTTCGCAGAGCAATTCGCGGAAGTTGGCCTCTATCTAAAAGGGTGCGTAGCAAGGTATACTAAATACTACCGCACTTTAATTTATTTTACAATGCAATCACGTAGTAAGCACTATGGCTTATAAATTTAAACTGCTAGCTGGTCAGGCGAACGTTGAGCAGCGTGACCGTGATCTGAGGCAAAGCTCTCACACACCGAGAGGTTTCTACCTCTGGCTTAAATAGTGCTTGGCTGAACTTCAAAAATTAGCATAAGCTAAAAACGCGCGCTTCTTCTGACAGGAAGTTGAAGCAGAGAGGAGATAGAAAAGATTTAAATTAAAATAAACTTGGTTAGTTTAACTAAAACCTTACAAACTTCCCGCCAGAATTGCGATAGTTAAACTACTTTGGTCCAAACGGACCATGTTGAAAACTAGCAATTCTAAATAGTCGAAAATTTCACTGTTCTAAACTTAGGCCAACTCTTACAAGGCAATATATGTTTGTGTAAAATACAGACGAAATTTTCTGGAACAACAATCTTCAACATTTTTTTTTTCAAGTCTTATTCTTCAAACAGTCTTACTCCTTCCAGCAAAATCTGGAAGGAAAACAACTTTAGTATGACATAATAACAGAATAATTCTAAGTGGTACAAATCCTTATTTTTTTTTTTTTGTGTAATTTTGCACACACACATTATCATTCAAGCACAATTAAATTCTTCCCCCGTATGCTCTCTCACCGGTGTTGGATGTAAAGCAAACCGCCATTGCGGGTTTTTATGTGTTCGGGGGTGTTCAACTCTTCCACCTACAATCGACTAACATTAGTTAGAACTTGACATACGAGACCTGAAAAAAACGCCCTATAACCAGCTAATCCTAAGGTTCTCACTAGCTTTATGTCTAACACTTTAAGTGTATTTGGTGGAGAGCCTAATTAACACTTGCATTCTAAAATAGTCAATCTTTAACTTTTCATGCATACAAATTCGCAGTTTGCACACAACATTCACATTAATATTGCACTTAACGTGCATTGCTAGCATAATATTATTTGTTACATTTCATAACACATTAACAATTTCATAGCAATCCTGAAATGCAAATAGAGGTTAAATTTCTAAGCTTACAGAAATATAGGTTAAATTTCTAAGCTTACAGCAAGTGCTTCCTATTCCTTTCTCAAGGTACTTTCTTGAAATATCAAATTACATTGAATTAATAGTCTACAGACTAAATCGTGTTTTTCAATTTTCCGAATTTTCATTCTAGACATTTTACAAGTCTTTAGACAAAGCGTCATACAAAATCATTTAGTTAACATATTCTTTTCAGCAATTCATTGCTTTTACAGAATTAATCTATTTACAAAACATTAAGTGATTTTAAATCTTTGAAAATTACAATTTCTTTTAACAAAACATTTTACTTTCCATATGAGGACTTATCGCTCACTTGGCGTAAAAGTCAACCTCGCTTGAGGTAAAATCAGCCCTGCAACTTGCAGTATACTCAAAAATTAACTAAACTTTTGAATACGAAATTGTACTTATCTTATTATGATCGTCCATCCTTTTCTTGGCCCAATCTTTAAAACTTGAGTAAGTTGTGGCCTGGTTCAGTTTCCTCGTTTTTCGTTGTTCTTTCGGAGCCTGCTCGTCTCTTTTTCTTTTGAAATTCCGTCGTTGTATCCTCGGCAATTTCCTTTGTAGAGGAGGTTGCTCCGCTGGACGTTTGGTGGACTGGGCCCTTCTCTCCTGGGCCCTTGCTCGTTGCTTGTCCTGGTTCCTGCTGTATTCGGGAAGTTGATTCTCAGGCTGCAATCGGCGTTTCTTGCTTCTCAGGCACCTGTCCGATGATTCCACAGTTCTTTTGGATACATTGGGCTTCCCTTGCCCATTCTGCTTTCTTCTCTTGGTGCGCTCGTAATTCCGTTCGTAGATTTGTTCACCTGCATCGTGAGACTTTCTTTTGAAACCACCTTTTTGGTTCTTATTTCTTTGTTGGGGGGGAGCTTTCTTCTTCTGACATTTCGATGCCGTTGTAGCTGGTTCCTGCTGTTTTTGCTGACGTATATCTTCCTGGCTAGTCGATTGCCTCGGATCCTGAAACGAATCTTTAAATACAGCCATTTTGCTGCGATTATAGAACGGTTTTATTTGGTCCACATTCGCTTTGAGCGTTTGACCATCATTTCTTTTTAATATAACCACTGCCCCCGTAATTTGTTCAATTGTGAACGGGCCTTCAAAACGCGGAAAAAATTTCCCCACCTTTTCCTCTGGGGCATTTGACAAGTTGTGTTTAATCTTCAACACTTCATCTCCCACATTGTACTTGACCTCTCTTCTTTTTAGGTCATAGTACAATTTCTGTTTTCTTTGGGCCATTTCTATATTTTCCGTCGCTTCCCGTATTAACTTTTGTATATCACTCATTTTAAATTCTTCTGCCCTTTCCTGTACAAAGAACAGTTTATCTAGGGGGGTCAAGATCTTTCTTCCTAAGAAGAGTTCAGCGGGTGTTTTTTGTGTAGTATCGTGTTTGGCGGTCCTAAGTGCAAATGCAAATTCATTTATATGGCTATCCCAGGTAGAGTGATAGTTTTTCACATAACTACGAATTATTTTCACTACATTTCTATTCACCCGTTCCGCTATGTTTGACTGCGGACGATACGGGACCATCTTTAGATGACGTATGCCCAGTTTTGCACACATTTCCTCAAACATTTTACTAACAAACTGAGGACCATTGTCTGAAATAACTTTTAGGGGCGCCCCGTATTTTAAAATATACTTATTTAGAATTGAATCTACTACAATTTTTGCAGACGCGCGTTTTAACGGAATTAACTCTAACCATTTGCTAAAATGATCCACTATAACTAAAAGATATCGGCTTTTATTAACTTTACTTCGAGGGTAAGGTCCAAGTAAATCGATGCCTATTATTTGATTTGGGAATTCTGATTTAATACTATTTAGGAACCCGGCCGGGCGGAAATTAACATAATTATTTAATTGACATGTTGGGCACGACTGGACATACGCCCTAGTAAACTTTTGCAGTTCTGGAAAGAAAACTGCCTCGCGAACTCTCTGAACAGTTTTTCTTATACCTAAATGAGCCGAAATGGCACAATCATGCAACTCTTCTAATACATTCAACCTCATGCTAGCTGGGATAACCGGTCTATATTCATGATTCTCATTAGTAGCTTTCGTATAGAATAACAGTCCGTCAATTAATTCGTAATTTTCGGCCCTATTTCTTATCGGCACAATATCCGGATGATTGAAATTCTCAGGGTCGGCCAAATAATTGTATATATTTTTGAACTCCGGATCTTTTTTGAGTTCGGCTATTACTGTTTCACGAGAATCTAATACTTTGGATGTTAACATGGCTATCTTAATTACACTTCCATTTTCATCTAAGTTAATTCTGCTTAAAGCATCTGCCACAACATTTTCCTTTCCCGGCGTATGTTTAATTATTAGGTTATATTCCTGTAATTTGAGAGCCCACCTTATTAATCTGGGTGATAAATTTTTTCCAGAATAGAGTCTAGTGACCGCCGCGTGGTCGGTATATACAGTTACTGGAGAACTTCCAAAGAACACACGAAATTTCTGTACTGATGCTAACACTGCGAGAGTTTCTCTCTCTGTTGCGGAATAGTTTCTTTGGGTTTCATTTAATGTTCGGCTGAAAAAAGCCACGGGCTGACCATTTTGGGAAAGCACTGCACCAATCGCGAAATCTGAAGCGTCCGCTGAAATCTCTAATCCTTTATCCCCTTCTGGAAATTTTAAGACGGGAGCTTGAGTCAATGCGTCTTTCAATTTTTGAAACGCCAAGTTGGCTTCTGCTGACCACGAAAACCTAGCTTTTTTTCTTTTCAACTTTAGCAGTGGCTCAGCTATTTTTGCAAAGTCTTTAATGAAAGCCCGGTAATATGAACACATCCCGAGAAACGACGATAATTTCTTCGCTGTTTTAGGAACAGGATAATTTCTAATGGCTACTATTTTTGACTGATCCGTTTCGATTCCCTTTTGGGAAATTTTAAATCCTAAATAACGTAACTCTTTTGCGGCAAATTTACATTTAGACGCATTTATCTTTAAACCAGCTTCGTTTAACAATGAAAATACTTTTCTTAAATCTTGTAAGTGTTGTTCTAGAGTACTACTCGTAATTATAATATCGTCTAAATATATGAAAGTGCTTTTACCAAGGACTGGTCTTAAGACGATGTCCATACATCTTTGGAACGTTGCCGGCGCGCCGGATAATCCGAACGGCATTCTAAGAAATGCGTACGTACCAGATTTCGTTATGAACGCGGTTTTGTGTACGTCCTCGGGTTTTACCCCAATCTGAAAATAGCCACTCGTGAGATCTAATGTAGTCATGTATTTTGTAGACGAAATATTTCGAATAATTTCTTCAATTATCGGCAACGGATATACAGGATATTTTGTAACTGAATTTAACTTGCGATAATCTATAGCAAAACGCCACCGCTTCGGGTGCGTAATCGGGTAATCATTATTTTTCTTACACAGGACAACGGGGCTAGCATAACTGCTAGAAATTGGCGTGATGATTTTATTCTTTAACATCTCTTTAATATGATGTTCAATTATTTCTTCTTTTGTCCTATCATATCTATATGGCTTTTGCCTAACTGGCTGAGCGTCCCCCGTGTCAATGTCGTGGTTCACCACCTGCGTAAAGCCTGGTACATCACTAAATAAATTCGCAAAGTGACTTACCAGACCTTGGATTTTCTCTTTTTCCTCTGCTTGTAAATGTTCCAAGTCCAGCTGCGGGGGCTTATCATTCTTCGCTTCAATTGGCTTCATATTTAATGTTAGTTCTCCCCCCTTGAAATCAATTTTT
The DNA here is from genome assembly GCA_000611955.2 of Stegodyphus mimosarum. Lineage (NCBI taxonomy): Eukaryota > Metazoa > Arthropoda > Arachnida > Araneae > Eresidae > Stegodyphus > Stegodyphus mimosarum. The sequence continues at coordinate 753,913 of KK115555.1, forward strand.
GCTTCTGCCAAACTAAAAAAGTCCACACCTAGAATAATACAAGTCTGCAGGTTACGCACAATATAAAACAGGATTCTTACCTGTTCGTTGTTGATACGCACGAACAATGGTACTTTTCCTAAACAGCTACATTTTTCTCCTTGGGCCGCTATGACATCCGTGTCTCTTGCACTAAAAATTCTGTAACGTCGAAAGTGCTTCTTAAAGAATCTTTCCGATACGAAGCTGCTTTGGGCTCCTGTATCCAAGAGGGCTGTCGCCGGTATGTTGTTGATTAGAACTTCAATCTTCGGCAAACTCAAATTCTTAACGACCACGGTGTTTAAATTGATTTTGGAAGGGTTTTGCGCTGCTTCGGACTTCTTCACCTTCCTCGAAGAAATCCCTCTTAGTTTAAATTCTTTTTCTTCTGGTTGCCCTCGGAATCTTTGCTTGTTCTTCTATTAAATTCCCTTCGTTCGCCGCTCGCTTTAGGAGACACATCTTTCTTCGGCCATTGCTTCGCCTTATTCCCGTAACTTTGATTTTGCTTTTGCTGCGGTCTTGGCGAACTCCACTGACTTCTTCGCTCAAATTGGCGTCGTCGTTCGTTGTCGGCTGTTCTTCGGCTTTCAAATTGTACCGCGAGCTCAAATAATCTGTCTAATGTTGTTGGATTTCTTAGTTCGATGAAATCTTGAACTTGGGGCAGTAGCCTAGGAAGTATAACTTGAATAATTTCAGGATCCGGGCGACTTCCATACAAAAGCTTGAAAACTTGAATTTTCCTCAAAATAAAATTAGACAAATCTTCTATTCTTTCTTGGTATCGGCTAAACAGTTCAGCTTCCAATCTGGCTCGATCTCGCACCACGGGAAATGCTTTCACTAGAGAATTCTTGAAATTTTCATACGTGTATGTGGGGCTTCCTGGTTCCCCCAAGAGATTCTTTCCGATGCACTTGAACCAACTTAGCGCTTGGCCCTTCAAAGCGCTGGTAGCAAGAGCGACTTTCTGAAATTCGTGGACTGGATATAGCATGAAGTGGGAGTCTAGCTTTTCCAGGAAATTGATTACGGCTGTCTTGCCGTCAAAACTTGCCGCTGGCTTCATGGCTGCTCGCATGGTTTGTACGATGTAGCCGAATCCTTCTATGCCAGGAGGTGCTATCTCAGGATTCTGGACAGGTACAGCAGGTGTCTCAGGTTCGTCTTCTTGTTGTTGAGGCCATCCTCTTCTTTTTGTGCGGGCGCCACTATCAGGACTTAGCATTCTGTGTGTATTCTTTGAGAACATGGTAAATTCTGTAAAGGGTTCTTATCCTTACGTTCTAAGTCCTGAACTGGAACAGGGAGCGGAAGGTACGCTATGTTCTGATGTAACTGCTGGGCTGGAGAATAACTGCACGTGAAGGGATTTGAAATCCTCTTTTATTCAATCACTATTAAATACAAACCTCCCAATTCGGGAGAGATACAGAACGTAACAGACCACACTTTGGTCGAACTTAACAATCAAATAAATTTAAATAAATTAAAATAGAACTTAAATTAAACTTTGCTTCGCAGAGCAATTCGCGGAAGTTGGCCTCTATCTAAAAGGGTGCGTAGCAAGGTATACTAAATACTACCGCACTTTAATTTATTTTACAATGCAATCACGTAGTAAGCACTATGGCTTATAAATTTAAACTGCTAGCTGGTCAGGCGAACGTTGAGCAGCGTGACCGTGATCTGAGGCAAAGCTCTCACACACCGAGAGGTTTCTACCTCTGGCTTAAATAGTGCTTGGCTGAACTTCAAAAATTAGCATAAGCTAAAAACGCGCGCTTCTTCTGACAGGAAGTTGAAGCAGAGAGGAGATAGAAAAGATTTAAATTAAAATAAACTTGGTTAGTTTAACTGAAACCTTACAACTTTCTTCCACATTCTTTTTTAAATAATATTATAAAAATAAAATAAATATCTAAAAATCCATACTTAAAGAGATGCTCAAGAATCGTTTAGATTCAAACTTTTTGCTATTTTGCAAACGAATGAAAAATTGTTATCAAGTGTTATAGCACAAAATGATCTCCCAAACATACACTGCTGGCCACCGTAAATGCAACACACTGAAGGAAGCATGCAAATAACACGAAATTTACAACATGCATTAGCGGAGGTGAGATATGCAAATGATTAGAATTTCAGCACAGGCTCGCATCACACACACCTGTAAGCGCTATTTAAGGCTTAGAGTTTTCGACGATTTCAAGTTCGGCAATTGTGTTTTATTTCTTTTTTATTCAAAAAAACGATTAATTATGCCTCGTAGTAAACAGCGATCATCGTTTGATCAAGTATCCGAGTTCGACAGAGGAAGGATAGTGGCCTACCGAGAGTGGGGATTATCTTTCAGGGAAATCGGTAGTCGTGTTGGACGAAACCAAACAACTGTAATGCGGATATGTGACCGTTGGATGCAGGAGGATACGACGGAACGACGTGTTCGATCGCATCCACCTCAGTGCACCACTTCACGTGATGACAGGAACATTATGCGCATGGCAGTGACGGATAGCTCAGTCATGTCACGAACCATAGCACAGCACATTCAGTCTATAACACATCATCCAATGTCTGCGCGTACCATTCGACGCCGTTTACAGCAGAGTGCTCTGTCCGCAAGATGTCCATTGCTTCGTCTACCCTTGACGCAGAAACACAGACGTCTCCGCCGCCAGTGGTGCGATGAAAGGAGGATGTGGACGGCAGAATGGAATGAAATTGTCTTTACTGAAGAGTCACGTTTCTGTCTCCAACACCACGATAGTGAGATTCGAGTCTGGAGACACCGTGAAGAGAGGATACTAGATAGCTGCGTTATGCACGGCCACACTGGTCCTGCACCGGGTATTATGGTATGGGGCGGTATTGGATATCGCTCTCGCACTCCTCTAGTACGCATTGCCGGTACTTTAAACAGCCATCACTACATCTCCGAGGTGTTGGAGGCAATTGTCCTTCCTCACCTTCAGGGCTTGCCCACAGCCATATTTCAACAGGATAATGCGTGACCACACGTGGCACGCATTGTCCAAGGGATCTTTGCCAATCGCCAGATTGAACTGCTTCCCTGGCCGACTCGCTCTTCGGATCTTTCGCCGATGGAAAACATGTGGTCCATGGTTGCTGAACGATTGACCCGGATTACATCCCAAGCTGCCACACCAGATCAACTTTGGCAACGTGTAGAAGCTGCTTGGTCTGCTGTACCCCAAGAACACATCCACAGTCTCTTTGAATCAATGCCGAGGCGTATGGCAGCGGTGATCTCCAACAATGGCGGCTACTTTGGCTACTGATTCTGGAAGAAACCACATTTCACAGAAATCTATAAATTTAATCATTTGATACTTGGTCAACATGTTATCTACTAAATAAATTTGTTGTCATAACTCTTGTCTTTCTTGGTGTTGCGGTTTCGGCGGCCAGCAGTGTACTCTCTAATAGAGAACATTAATTTAGATAAAGATCTGTTCTTAGCTACTTAACTTTGGATACACTTCTACTGTATTATGTGAACAGTTCAAATTATTTCCCATAATGGAAAAAATCTGATGTGGGCACTACATGATTTCCTTCTACAGAATATTAACTGGTAGAGTCATTAGGTAATTTTTGGAAACAGGAGAGATGAAAAATGAGCAAGGCCCTCGTCGGGACTCGAACCACGGACTTCTTGAATACGCGCCGAGTGTGCTGACCATTACACCACGAAGGCATGCTAAAAAGGCAGGAGAAATACCTTATATATTTCCCCTTTTAAATGGTGACCGGAGTATTAGGGGACTCAATCGCCAAATCCTGGTGGAGGAGAATCATCATGCGCAACCATTTTTTTTGTTAGGGCGCCAAAGTAGAGTCATTTTAAAACTTTTTGAAAGAAGGAAATTGAAGAAATGAGCAATGCCGTCGTCGGAGCTTGAACCACGGACCTCTGGAAAACGCGCCGATTGTGATGACCATTACATCACGAAGGCGTACTAAAAAGGCGAGAGAAATATCTATATACTTATACACATTTTTTAATGCACTTCATTTAAACTTATTTCAGCGAACTTCACTGAAAGAGATTTCTCAATCAATTAATTCCGTTCTCAGTTGGCAAGGCAAAAACATCTTCATTAAAAATTCTAAAACACACAAACATCTAAAATTCCAAATACAGTTAAGAGAGCTGTAAAAAAGTTTGCAGTTAAAATTAGTTTCTGAACAAAAAGAAGTCGTTCGGCCAGCGGGCAGGAAAACACAATTTTCGGTGCGCAAAAATTTTAAATAATTTTCTTGTCCCACTCAGAACTCAGGCATATTTTCTGGGCAAAAGGATCGTAAAGTTAGTGCACCAGTTGACCTATTTCAATACACTTCTAAAAGTTTCAAAATCAAATAAGTAACTGACACTTTAGTCCTAGCCAAACTTACACTTTTAAATTTTTGTTAATACTACAACTATTGCATGCAAATAAATTAAAGACATAGAAACCTTAACCGGAATATAAGAACGACATAATCACTTTTAAAGCAAAAAAATGCACAATTTTCGAACATATGAGAACACAAAAACAGACCTTACCGAGCCGGGTAAGAGTGTGTGTGTGTGTGATTATATATTAACCGAAATGACTAGGTGTATTAGGGGCTGCCGATTGCAACAAAAAAAAGAAGGGCACAACTACATTTTACAGCAGTCATATATACAAAATTTCAACGTTCTAAGGCTAATCCTTTTTGATTTATGCGAGATATATAGATACTTACATACGTACGCACGTACGTTCAGATGTCACGAAAAAATACATTCTGAAGCCATTTTAAATTAATTTTACAAACCTTTTTGAAAAACAGTGTCTTTTATTCTCTCCGTACATAGAGATGTCCCCCGAAAAAAAATTTCAGATGAATTTGAGAGAATAGATGTTTCCGTTGAAATATGGTACCCGAAATTTTTCGCAATTAAAATATTTCCTTTACTTCGTACAGAGAAGTAAAAACGAAGAGTATCACAAACACATATATTCATAAGTGTTATTCATAAATGTAATTAAATCCAGTGAACCAAAAATACAAACAGACACAGGTTCCTATTCATCAGAAGCAAATAAATATGCAATGAGGTAAATGCCACACTAATGCAAATAAGAAGGAAACGCCGTCTATCGGCGTAAATAGAAACGAAAACTGAAAAATTAAATTAATAAAATTTCAAAAGAACCAGAAAGGACTAGATTGGAATTAAAGTCAAACAAGATAAATATTTGTGAATGTGAAGAGCTTCAAGAAAATCCAGTTCTCCAATCGAAGAAATTTTTAGATAAGTCACGATTAAATTCCCAATATTGATTAGTTACCGAAGGCTTGTTAATTTTGCCTTTTCGGACATAAGTCTTTCGTTAATTGATGCGAAATTTTAACACGCTTTTAGTTTGGTCGATATATCTCAAACCACGCTGAAACTATATGCTATAAATTCTCCAAGAATTAAAGTCAGAAATGAAATCCTTACGAATCAAACCATGGCCTTTATTGCTGGGTGAGAAAATGACTTGAAAATTGAACTTCTGGAAAAATCTGTGCAGTTTTGTAACTGACAGAAGGATGAATTGGAAGCACGATAAGGTTATTAATGTTCTTTCTAACAGAGGAATGTGTTCTATGATGGTAAGATGAAAATTTAAAAAAAAATTTAGCAGTCAGCAAGGGGCAAAATCTGTTGTCAGTGGCAATTGAGCTCAAATAATTGAGTTCATTAGCCAGCAAAGGTTCTGTCGAAAACAGATTGAGAGCACGAAATATATTATAATAGTAAAAAGAAGTCATTTTATGCTTATTTCGGGTGACTTAGCATGGAGAGGCAAACAAACAGAAAAGGCTTTATGGTAAACAGTAATGCTATTGCGGATTACAAGAATATCAAGGAAAGAAAGGATTTGTTAGATTCAGTCTCAGAAAAGAACTGGAAAACTCTATCAATCGAATTTATAACAGATAAAATCTAGGATAAATCTTCTTTATTACAATAAAAAAGCTCTTCGTTTTCTCTTTACCATTTTATATGGTTGCTGGATTCTCTCATTTTTGTAAGATGGTGAATTTCTTATTTTGTTTTTATTTTTCTTTTGTTCATATTGTCACATTCCTTTTCTTCAAATTTCTTTGTTAATATTTTGTTGCATAAATAATGTTATTTGTTTTTTATTGTATTATATTTTTTAGATTTTTCATTGTAACGCGTTTCTTTACATTATTTTAACACTTTTGCGCTTTTCTTTTTTTATACGTTTGCAATCACCACGATTTCGTGCTTATTCCCCTTTCGGAATGTGTTAACACACAGGAACCGATTTTGTAAGTTACGCCTAAGCGTATAAAGTTCTTGAGCTAGCTCTGTTTCATCCCTAAATGCAAGCATCAAAATAACATTCCTAAATTTATACAAGTCAAATGTAATTTACAACTTCCTTGCACGTTTTGAAAATTATGCTTAAATTTAAATTGTCACTTCTTCGTCACATTATAAGAAACACGTTCAAACATTTGTCTAAAACTGAATATGAATTATATTTATTATTTTCTTCTTCCTTTCTGAGTGCTTTCGTGGTGTAACTGGGAGCACGTCCGACGCATATTAGAAAAGCCCGGGGTCCGCTTCCCGACAAGGGCACTGCAAATTTTGTCAGTTTCCTGCATGGAAAATTTCCAAATGACTCTAAAAAGTGGCGCCCGAATATAAAAGGGTGATGGTCTATAATTTGTCACTATCAGGATTTTGCGATTGAGTCCCCTCATCCCCAGTCACCTTTTAAAAGGGGGCGTATATGAGGTATTTTCTCCCTTCTTTCCACGTGCCTTCATCGTGACGCGTATTCAGGAGATCCGGATTTCGTATCCCGGTGAGAGCAGTTAGGATTTTTTCAGTTTCTTGCATTGAAAATTCTAAATGACTCCGAACACATCATTTAAAATATGCCTGTTCCATATTAATTTGCTCATTTAATTATAAATCTCGGTCTGGAACCGATACTGTTTATCAGTGCATAAAAAGTCCTTGTTTCTCAATTCGAAAAGCTCACACCAGACGCAGTTAGTCCCACCCATCTTGTTAATCTTCTCACTGTAAGTACTAATGACATTGTTAATATCTTTAATGTTAATCTTTCGGAGGATCAGATGAAAGTATTAAAATATAACTTCAACTTTTCAAAGACATATGAAACCTTAGTTTCTCATATTATCACCCCTATTGAAAAAGCTTTTAAATTCTCTAAAATCTCATAAACACAGAAAGATACAATCCTCCACTTAATTACTCAAAAACGTGAATTTTAATATCAAATCGTTTGTTTCGCATCTGAACCTAAACGAAATAAAGGCCTTACGTGAAATTCATTCTTATCCTAATATAATTATTATTAAGTATACTGAAGATCAGTAAAGCTAGTATTCCTTAAAGATAAATCAAGAAATTCTTTGAACAGTGATTTTGGAGGTTATTTGATATACAGGGTGATTCGCTACTGGTGCGGCAAACTGACAGGCACAAAGACGATTCGGAATGACATATTATTGCAGGTTCCGAAATGCCTTCGTCGTGCAGTAGAAGGACTTTGAACAGAAGGTCACATGAACATTGATTGTATGCGAACAACGAAACCTCACTTCGGATCAGGATTTGCGAACCGGTTCGCGAGGCAGTAGGATGGACTAATGTTCAAATGCTAAACTGGTCGATATGAACCTCCCGTATGGATCTGCGGACATTAATGGCTGCATCATTCTGTGCTTGTACCAGGTACGTTTCCCGCACAGGCGTGTTCCTCCTCGTACTGTCTTCGTACGTCTGCACAGAAGTTACTTCAGACTGTTTATTTCATGACATCTACCATAAATCGAAAGCGTACGATGACGCCGCCACACAATAAAAACAATGTCCTGCGTCTGGCAGAATGCAATCCGAGTACGAGTACTCGAGTGATAGCCTAACGATTAGGCTTGTCCTAATCCATTGCATGGAGGATACTGTCCTTAAACCAAATGCGTTCATACCATCTGCAACGCGTCGAAGCATTGGAGCCTGTGGATTATGCACTCCGGAGGAATTTTACTGTTTGGTATCTTTAACAAAGTGCGGCAGAGAGCGCATTTCCTGTGTTCGTATTGTTCACAGATGAAGCATTTTTTACGAAAGAAGGAGCTTTCAATTAACATAATGCACATTTGTGGGCTCTGGATAACTTACATGGTACACATACACGTGCAGCTCAAATTCCGTTTTTCTCTCCGGCATTGTTGGAGACCAGCTCCTTGGACCGTACCTTCTACCCTCTCGTCTGGACTATAGAGCATACTCGATCTTCCTGCCTGGTATCCTACCTTAACGTATTGAAGAAACATATGTTCCTCGGTCGTTGCACATCTTAGTGTGGTTCCAGCATGATGAAGCTGTCCCACACTACTACAAAAACATCCGCCAACATCTGAACGTTACATTTGGACACACAACATCTAAATGTTACAATGGACAGTACTGGCCAGGTCGTCGTGCTCCGTTTCATTGGCCTGCTAGATCGCCAGTCCTATCATGCCTAGACTTCTTCTTCTGGGGTCAAATAAAGGCACTGCTGTACTAGACACCCTTTGGTTCAGTTAAGGCCCAGTTGAAGACATTTAACTTCCTCCCGGTGCCCTCAAGGAAATTAACCACTACTGAGAGAGCAATGACATACTTCCTGACGGCGCATGGCCCTTTTTACAGCCTCTCTGTTTTGCTTCGGATTGCACTATACAGAGTCATGCATATGTGGCTCAACAGGTACCATCGAACACTATATGTTCGAAGGTGAAATCACCAAAGACTTATATTTCCGGCCCTACACAGCTGAAAATGCCCAGGTGGACTGGAATAACTCCAAAAGGGTAAGCTACTACGAAACAAATTTAAAACTGCCATAGACTACCTGGCAATGAACTGCGAAAATCTAAACGCAATCTAAAAAACAAAAACATCATTCAGCACAGTCAAAATCTCGACAGAGTGTCTTGAATAAATACAGATCACAAATATCTATCTTCCGAAGTAACTTTATAAATTCCGCTACACATTTTAATATTCTATAGAGATTTTTGGCTAGGCTTAGCGATAATAGAATGCTCCACCAATTGAGTAGAAATGTTGATAATCATATAACAGGCAGTACAACAACTCAGCTGGTGCTAAATAAGTACGTTGGAGACCTCATCGCTCGCATCTTTGTAGCTATCAGTGAGACGAGACACATCAGGACTCTTTCAGGACATCAGGACATTAGGAATTCCATGCTGCTCCACGGTGAAGGCTGTGTGATTGTTTCTGGACGTCATTTCGAACACAGAAGTAGCATCTAACTTTACAGAAATAGCAGCATTTACAGAAGTAGCATCTAGCTTTTTTCCAATGTAAAACTTGTAATAAAATAAATTCTGTTATAGTAACATGTTGCTGTTTCTGTTCTTTTTCTTTGTTTCTTTTAACTGTAGCTCGAGTAAAAGTCATTATGGACCCTGCAGTACTATGGGATTCCGAATCGTCTTTGTGCGTCATACATCTCTTGTAAGTTTGTCGCACAGGTAGAGAATCACCCTGTATAAAGAGGCAGGTATCCTTAATTTCGGTCACATACGCAGAAGTGACAATTATGAAAGAAGTTGAAGAGGTGTATGAATGCTTGGAATGGATTTTCTTTTAAGCACATCTCTACACGCTGATTTCTGAGATTCTCGTTGCTTCAAATCATAGAAACAAAATAATTGAGCATCATTTATGCTTTTGCATAGATGCAAATGGTTACATTTATATTACAAGACAATAATTTTCATCGTCCGCGATATACTCCGTGGAGAAATTCTGTCGTTAAACTACCATAGGTATGATTGAGCTTTCACACATATTCTGCTTAAAATATGTAAAACTAACTTGCGTGACATATCGCTGCTCGTCATCTGTCAGCTGAAATCAAAGGGGATCTAATGACTCCTATAAAAGAATGGTTTTAATTCTCATTACCCTACATCGCACAGTTTTGTAAATAAAATGAAGCATTTCTGTAAAGCACGTATTGTTGCTAAGCATGCATTGTTATATACTTCATTGACGACTTTTTCCATTACCTTTCGTAACGCCATTTCAGAAAATTTTTATTTTCAATGTGATAACTTTCTTGAGAAGAGATTTTTTTCTTTTCTTTTCGTTTTTTGAAAACGTTTTGTGTTATTATAGAACTAAGACTCCAAATTAAAGTAGTTACGATACCATACGTTAACTGAAATTCAAAATTTTCTTTAAAGTTTTCCTTGAAACTTAGTGAAACAAATAAAACTTTAAATTCCTTAAAAGCTAAGCGTCAATAATTCTCTAAAATCTTTGGAAAGGAGTCTTCTAGTTTCCACAGATATCCATGCGTTTGACAGCAGTATAATAACTTTCTCTAAGTCTTAAGTTTTCTTGGTCTTTAATTTAAGCTTTTGATTACTGGTCTAATTGACACGGGGATTTTACCTTGCCTCTCTCTCCTGAGAGACAGCATAATGCAGAAATTGAAAATGGAAGTTCATTAGAGTGTGAAAAATATATCACTGTCTATAAAATAAAAATAGTATCTCACAATTATGGAATCCGATTTTGCTTATTTTAACGTTCATAACTGTGTTAAACAGAATAAATATCTAGAAAATTTTAAGAATACTGTAATGTTATTATTTCAGTAAACACAACAATAAACAATCAAAAACAATAATCATAATATTAAAGCTCGGTATTCAAAATTCAAAATACTGAAGTGTGCGGTAAAGACTTAAATAGTGTTGCGTGCGTACGGGCGTAATGCACTGAATGCACAAATCGATTAAAAGTTAATAAAATTTATTCTTTTGTCAAGAAATAAAGCAAACTGCTGAAATATTTCCTCACAAATATTCGTAGAATATCACAAAATCTCATAGCATTTATATTTTGAACTACTGAAACGTTGAATACAACTCAATCAAAATACAGAGAAGGTTAATTCGATCTCACAGCGAATTCGCTACAATAAAATAACAGCACTAAGTAAACAATACATCTCGCTTAGAACAACAATAAAAACTGAGCTGAGATGTTTTGATCCGGCTTTTATAAGCTTATTAATCAAGCACGAGAATAGTCTCGTAAAATCTGTTTTATCGATTTTTCTGGATAGCAAAACAGTACAATTACGAGATATCTATTTATTAAATATTAAATGCACGCGCTCTGGTATTCTTACTTTTCCGGCGTAGTTTCTCTTAAATTTCGTCACGCGCTGCATTGCACGGGAAAATGAAACAATTGTAATTACAATACTAAATAAATACAAAACCCGTAGCACTGCCCCTTTCCAAGCACTGCGCGTCCCGAACAGTACAATCCCTCGACAGGAAGTCAAACTTACAACTAAGGCATCAATTCAATAACAAAAATTACATTACAATAACAAACAACATAAACACTATTTGCAATAAGTAACTTAAAACAAATCAAATACTAAATACAAATAAAATACTAAACGCAAATCAAATACTATCGGATACTAAATACAAATCAAATACTATCAAATAGTAAATACAGATCAAATACTATCAAATACTAAATACAAAAGAAATAAGGTCTTATACTATTTACATTACTATTTATTATCATATAAACTACGTACTAAAGCCATAGTAAGGAGCTAACCTGTCGTAATGAACGACTTTAGGTTTAGAATCTGATGACTTACAGATCCGAACCACGACGTCATTCAGCCTGTTTAGGACTGTGTACGAACCATCCAAAGGTTACTGTAGTTTCTTACAGAGTCCTTTCTGTGGAGTCGGATTCCACAACTACACTTTGTCTCCTTCGCTGAATCCATGTCCAGTAGATCTAACGTCGTATCGGGTCTTTATCCTCTCCGTCACCAAGTTCTCATGCTGTCGTGCAAAGTTGTACATCACTTCAAACCGCGTCTGGAGATCTTCAATGTATTCCTCAGGGGATGAACGCGCATCCGGAGGGCAACCAAACAAAAGGTAGCATGGCAGACGAAGGTCACGACCGAAGAGTATCTGAGATGGGGAATAGCCGGTAGTCTCGTGGACAGCACTGCAGTAAGCCAGTAGAAACAGTTGTAAATTTTTGCCCAAACCTATTGGTTTCTAGAAACCACTAGTGAGAGGTTATTAAGGATTGTTCGATTAAACCTCTCTACCATGCCGTCTGACTGAGAATATAAAGGCGTCGTTTGGGTTCCGACAATGCCGAGCAGCTTGCACAGCTCTTTAACTACAGCCGAAGTAAAATTCCTTCACTGATTGGAATGTAACTGAAAAGGCACTCCGAACCTTAAAATCCAGTGCTGTATCATTACCTCTGCTGCTGTGACAGCCTCTTGATCAGGAATAGGATATGCTTCAGGCCACTTGGTGAAGTAATAAATAGCAATGAAGATATATTTGTTACCATTAGCAGTACGTGGCAGGGGTCCCAAGATGTCAAAGGCGATAAGCTCAAAAGGTGCTCCTACATTGTAACGTTGCAGATTCCCTCGACTGCGTTCTTCGGTCCTTTCCGACCTGAACAGGAAACGTAAGATCGTCACCACATTTGCAAGTCATGCTCTGCATTATTCCGGTAGAAGTGCCCATAAACTCTGTTGCGAATCAAAAATTTACGGGTTTCCTTTTTACATTTTCCTCTCAGCCTGACCTAACCCTAACTTGGTGCCGCGAAAAACTAAAATTACAGTACCAAAATTCTCATAAAAATGTATTGAATTCATTCGGCACCATTGTTGGGAATCAAAAATATTTTTACGGGTTTGTGTTTTAATTTTTGAATTTAACCGCATACTCAACCTCTTTTATCGCTATGCCAACTAAGAGGAAGAGCTTAACGCAAGCGGCAACTAGAATGCCTGTAATTAACCGGCTGACTGTGTGTCGGGATCCTTAGCCTACTACAAGTAGAATCTCAGTTTTTGGGGCTGACCCCCTGGTGCATATTTCCACTTTTGCTGGCAGGGAAGATACTAAACAGCTCAGTGATTTTATTGACAGAGTCAATTTAGTTGTAGCATATGTAGGCTGGGCTGATTCTGATAAATTGGCTGCTATTCGTGCTAAATTAGATGGCGAAGCTGCTGCGTTTATTCGCAATAATTCTCGTCTCAAGAGTGCGACTGGTTTGATAGTTGTGGTTGATGCTTTAAATGACAGATTTGCTACTGTCCGAAATTTACATGCTAACATTAGATCATTAATTCAAGCTTTTCACAAGCCTAGAGAAAGTGTTAGGCAGTTTGCCGCTAGAATAGAGGCATTCTATTGTAAAACAGTACCTGTGGATAAAATAGAAGATCCGACTGTGGAGAGTCAGAGACTTGATTTGTTCTTCTCTTTTTTTCTTGAGGGTCTTCATTTACATTTGAGGCGACTGCTCTTACAGCAAAACTACAAAACATATTTAGCAGCTAAGAAACATGGTATATCATAGCAAGAGGTTTCGTTTAAAACCCACGCAGATGAGCTTAATAATATTCACACTGTAGAAGTAAATGCAGTTTCCACTCTTAGTGTCACGGTTAAGGCTGCTCAGACTAATAGTTCTAAATCTAGCAGCAATCTAAGCACAACAGGAATCAATAGTTACTTTAATTAACATGTTAGGAAACTTACAAACACAAGTACAATCATTGACGTCTTGGTCTACAGCTAAGAGTAGATAGGTTGGACCTGGTTGTTATAGATGTAATAGATTAGGCCACATGGAGAGGAATTGTTTCGTGAATATATCTCAGGGTCCTAACAACAATGTTAGGACAAGACAGTTTACACAAAACAATGCTCAGCAGCTACGAAATGCAAGAGTAGCACCTAACGCACAACAGGTTGCAGGGCAGGAAAATTCAAGTACCACCACTCAGTTAAATTTTCAGGCTCCTGCTTTTGGCCAGAATTTATAGTAAGGGGTAGGGAGAACAACAACTTCAGTTCATCCCATGAAGCCCTTTTGAAGGTACCTTCAGTGTATTCAGTTTCCTTAGGTGAAGCACCTCTTCTTATAGTGAATGGCTCAGTTAATAAGAAAGTTTTCTTATCTGTCAAATTTCAAGATCACGGTTTTCAAACTAAATTTCTAATTATTGATAATTTATGTGATCAATATGCTGCACTTTCAGGGACAACATTTTTAAGTGTAAACAAACTTTGTATTGATTTCAGTCCATCTAATTTAACAGGTCCACACATATTGGTGCCTTTCCACCTTCACGTGTTTGCATCCAGTGCTCCTGTTTCAAATAATTGCATGTCATCTAATAACTCGACTATGATATCTTTCGCTATTCTGTGAAAAAGCATAAACTTCCTCCTTTCTCTGAAAATATTCTAAACGTTCGAACTTTCCTTCTAACTTTTGCTCAATCTTCTGTACTCATTGAACCTGTGTCTCACGATCAGAACGCAAAATTTTGTGTAGCACGTTCAATCAATAGTAAACAAGATAGTAATGAATTTTTTATTAAAGTTGAAAAATTTTCTCCTGACATTATACAAAATTAGCAAAGGTATGAAATTAGCCACTTTGGCACCTGTTAATGCTAAAACACCTGATATTCAGCCAGCATTTTCTGCAAGCCTTGATATTGGTGATCAGTTTGGACCCTGGGGAGGTTAGTTTGACTTAAGTCATTTCCCTGAACAACAGAAACATTAGCTTATGATTCTTTTAGATAAGTATAAAAATATTTTTGCTTCTTCTGTAAGTGAACTTATTGGTTCTGATACAATTTTGCATAACATTAACTTAAAACACAATATTAGTGTCAGACAGAAACCTTACAAAATTCCTAATCATCTAAGGCAACTATTAGATAAGCAGATTGCTGATCTATTAGAGGCAAAAATAATTGAAGAAAGTGATAGTGCTTATTCTGCAGCTGTTATTTTGGTTAGAAAGCAAGATGGGAGTTATCGTTTAGTAACAGATTTTAGGAAATTGAATGAGAAAACAGTTGAGGATGGTTTTCCATTACCTAACATGATAGAATTGAATGAAGGTTTGGGGAATGCTACTTACTTTTCCACGTTAGATTTACCTTCAGGGTTTTTTCAAATGAAAATACACCCTAAAGATACATACCAAAGTGGTTTCACTACTCCTTCTGGTCATTATCATTGGACAAGTGTCCTATTTGGAATCAGAAATACTTCCAGTTATTTTCAGAGACTGATGTCAATGGTTTTGACAAATCTTTCCCCTTTACAGATAGGCATTTATATAGATGACATAGTGATGGCTTCAAATACATTCGAAGAACATTTAAGCAAATCAAAAATTAATATTTTATAGACTTAATGCACACAACTTAAAACTAAAACCTTCTAAAATGCAATTTTCTAAGAAATCAAATTACATATCTAGGCTTCAAAGTATCTCAAGGTAAAGTGCAACCTGGATAAAAACATTTAAGTTATCAATAGTTTTCAGGTGCCTAACAATAGAAAGGAAATTAGAAGATTTTTAAGTCTTGTAGGATTTTATCGTAGATTTATTCAAAATTTTGCTCACAAAGCCTTACCTTTAACAGTACTAGAGATAAAATAGCCTTAAGTGGACTGATGAAGTTGAACAGCCTTATAACAATTTAAAAACTGATTTTTTAACTCAGCCAATTTTGTCTTTAAGAACCCTTTTGCTTTGTGTACAGACGCTTCGAATTTTGCTCTAGGAACCATTTTAGGTCAAGAAGATGAAAATGCATTTTTACACCCTATCTGTTTTGTTAGTAGAAAACTAAAATGTCCAGAAATTATTTACAGCACTGTGGAGAAGGAAGCTCTGGCTGTAGTTTGGTCGACTGCCCATTTTAGACAATATCTCTTAAGCAAACGTTTTACGGTGTGATCAGGCTTCGCTTTCCCATGTGCTACAGTTAAAAGACCCAACATCTAGGATTGCTCGCTGGATAATGGGATTGTCTCAGTATAACTACAGAATTTTTCATAAACCCGGAAAATTGCTTCGACTGCTGATTATTTATCCAAATCCGTAAATGTCGCTAAACAAATACAAACTTCTATTACTCCTGAACTTTTATACACCATTAAATAAAAACAAGCTCTTCACACTTAACTGTGTACAAATAAAAGAAGATTTACAAAATAATAGAATTCCAAAACCTCTTTTAGAAATCTTTTCTATTGAAAATGACATCTTCTACTGTAAATTTAAAAACTCTAAAGCTTGTTGGCAAAGACAAAATAGAATAGTCTTACTTAAAATATTAGTTCTAAAAATTTTGCAGCAAAATCATGATTCACCTGTAGCTGTCCACTCTGATTTTCACAGAAATTTTCATAGAATTCAGAAAGCATTCTTTTGGAAGAACATGCATAAGCAAATTCTTAATTACATAAAACCCTGTCATTCATGTATACAGAAGCGTGGTTTTAAAGCATCACACAAAGCATCATTAATGAGAATTCCAATAGCTAACAGACTTATTGAATGTATAGCCATGGCCATTGTAGGTCCTCTGCCCGTGACACTTTCTGGACATAAATACATATTAGTTATCACTGACTATTTGACGAGATGGCCAGAGGCTTAAGCTTTAGAAAATTGTTCATCTGAAACCATAATTGAAAAAATTGTGTTGTTCTTTGCTTTTCATAGAGTGCCACAGCATATAATCACACACAAAGGTACTAATTTTATTTCACAAGCTATTACTGAAGTTTATAGAAAAAATAGGAATTTGTAAACATATCACTACAAATTATCATCCACTATCAGATAGGGTCGTAGAAAGATTAAACGCAACACTTATTAACTATTTAAGTCACAAGCCACTTGGTTTCTGAAACACAAGATGATTGGAACAGGCATTTACCATTTGCTTTATTAGCACATAGAACTGGGAAGCATCAGGCATTAGATAAGTATCCAGCGTTTCTCTTGTACGGCCGAGATTTAACGTTACCAGTTGATTTGTTGACTCAATCTAAATTTAAGACTACTAAAACGTATACAAAGGATTTACTCGTCAGACTGCAAAAATCTTTTTAGGTAGTAAAAACAAATTTATCTACTGCAGCTGAGAAACAAGAAACTACTAGAGAGTCAAAAGCTTATCACAAAAACATACAGTTAGGTGATATAGTTTACTTATATACTGCTATGGTACAACCAGAAACAGCTAAGAAGTTGTGTAAATTTAACAAGGGTTCAAGTTGTTGAGAAGTTATCAAAGGTTATCTTCAGGATAAAGTTATTGACTAAACAAAATGCACGACAGGTAGTACATGTTGAGCGTTTAACCAAGGTGCCAGCAAGAATTATATTTCCTACTTTAGAGAACTGGAACTCTGATCAAGATCTTTGTTCTGCTGGTCAGCCTAGTGACACTACTACGCAAATGCGTTACAATTTAAGGCCCAGAGACGCTCATGGATCTGTAACTAGTAATTGAATTTTACACTTTTGTACATATTGGTAGGTTTAGGAAAAATTTATGCCTTACTTGAAGTTCTATGTTTTATAACAGTTTTTACTCGATCCTGATTGTTTGTTTATTTTTGTGCTGCGCGATTAGTTCAGTTAACTTGGGTTGTTTTGATCATATCCAGTTCATGTTTTGTCAGGAATTTCAACCTTCTTGTCTCTATACCCTATTTTTTTGAGACCTTGGTGGCTGGTCCACTTGGTTTCTTCTTCCAGTTAATTGTTTCGAAATTGTTTCTTTACCTTGGGCTTAGTTTTCATTAGTTGGTTGCTATTGCTTAATTACACGTGTTTGCTGTGTTTTGGTCGATCACGCTTGCCTACTCCTTTTGTATCTATTTTTGGGTGGGATTGTTTGAATAACCTAAGTTTAACTTTTAGTTAAGTTACCTAAGTTACCATGGTAGTCTCCACTTGTGTAATGGTTTGATTTGTATTTATGAAGACTACTGTATCTCGTTTTTCTGGTAGATTTATGGTTTTTTTTTGTTTGTTTTTGTTTTGATTTAATTAGGTTGGTTCACCTTTTGCGGCTGGTGAAGGTAGTTTTTTACTCAAGTGACTGTTCGATTTCTTTGTGTTGAAGGCCTGCTTTGAGTAGCATGACCTTTCGGGTTGCCTTTTGGTATGTTTGGGCACTCTGTTTTATAGTGTTCTTATTTTGGGGGGTTTATTGTATTACTCATAGCTTTTTTTTGCTCTATTTTCTTTAAAAGAATTTGTTCGAGTGTTAGCTTACCTTTCTCAGGTTTAAGCCTAGTTTGGCTAGTTTGAGATTGTTTTGTTTTGTTGTGAGTAGTATTGTGAATTCGGATTCTCAGTTTAAGGCAGTAGGGTTAATGTTTTTTAACTTAAAAGTTAATTGGTAAATTTTAGTTTTCTCACTTTGGTCAGTTTAACAGCTGGCTCTCTTCCGAGTAATTCGTAAATTTTACCAATCTCACCACTGCTTTTTTTAACTTTCATATGTGTTTTGTAAAGTCAGAGGTTATTGATTTTTTTCCAACCAAAATTTTTCTTTTTGGAACGGGGAAGGGAATCGGAAGTTTTCGCCAGATAAGAAGCAGTTGATGAGACCTAGCAAATTGTTTAAGAGAGCTCTGTCGAAGGCATAACTGGAGAGAAATGGCCAGCAAAACGGTCGGAGGGAAGCCATGGAGAGGAGGAACGCGTGATACTAAAAATTATTCGTTATATTTCTTTTATTTTTGTTTTTACAGAATTTCTACCACTGCCGGGGAAAAATGCGTTTCCCTAAAGGAAGCATGAAACGTGTCCATAACTGAAAATTAATCTTACTGTTGGCCTACCACCTAATGTATTAACTTACGAATGTGAATTCATTTTTTTTTTGTTTCTACAGACTATTTGCCACCACCTGAACATGTAACTTATATTGTTGTCGGGTACGCTCCTATTTATCAAGCTAACCATTGTTTCCTGCTTTAGTCACTTTAGATGACTTTCTTCTGTTTAGGTGACTTTCTTCTGACCCATAAAAATGTTGTGGAAATTTATTGTTAAATTCCAAATAAATGTTGAGCTTTAATTTTCCTAAATTTGTTTGTTTCACTCATAATTTAGAACACTGGACCCAATAAATTAAATTAAAACTTGAACGGGTTATTTATTTAATACACAAAGCGTAGGTATGTAATATTACACTTCTTGTATTATTGGTATGGTATTGACAACTATACTTGTTTGACACTCATTTAACTTACTCCGGGATCTTGGAAGTATGAGTTGCCATTGGAAAGTCTTTCCATCATCCGATTCGAATTTCCAGCACGAGACGCCATTTCGAATATACAGTGAGTCCCAGAGAGCCAAATATTGTTTTGTCGTGAAACTATACCTCGAAATGTCGTGCCAAGTAGGTTTCCTGTTTGAGGTCTCCATTAAATCTATTACGGGTTTAATGTTGCCATCTTCCAGCTGGATTTTCCTGACTTCTTTGTCACTCCATGAGTCTTGGCCAGTCGATGTATATGTAATTTGTTGTGCGACTGCATTAAGCAGCTCGTATTTCACTTCGTCCCTAGAACAATTTCGGCAGTTTTCTGGGCAAGGTCTTGACTGTGCGTCTGCGTTTTTATGTGAGCTATCCGTCATCGGACAGCGATGGAATCTCTGTATCCACCTGGCAATTTGAGCTTCAGGATTCTTGAAATTTAAAAGCCAGGTCAACGAAGCCTGATCTGTGCGGAGTAGGAATTTTCTCCCGTAGAGTTAATGATGAAAATGTTCTATGGCTTTAACTATAACGAGCAATTCTTTCCTGGTGACACAGTAATTCCTCTCAGGTTTTGATAGGCACTTGCTCCAGTAGCTATGACATGTTCTTTGCCGTTAACCAGTTTAGCGTTTGCCCCGAGAGAGATACGTTCACAGAAAATGCATTGTCATCCGTTAGCAACGGCAGACACTCCTCAGGATGAAATTTGAACTAGACCGTAAACCCGAGACACATACGTCGTAGCGTCTTTTTCCAGCCCCCCCCCAAAGAACGAGTCGAAATGAAAAGGGTGATTAATGGGTTGTTTAGTCACACTTATCTTCTCATCATCTCGTCATATTGCAGAGAACTCCATTAACATGTCCTATGATGAAAAGTCCATTACTACCGCCACTCACTGCAGAAATCTGAAACGCTTTAAACTGGGGCTTTTCATTATCTCGCAGCCTCGGCACCGCGAAATAGCCACTAATTAGTTTCCCTCCATGATAGGAAAGGTTTTAACATCCGTACCCTGAGGTTTTCTGCAGTTTCTTCGTAGGTGCCCTTCAGAACCGCATTTCCAGCACTTTAGGGTCGGTTTCATGTCACCAATATTGTGTTGCAAGACATTCAGCTGTCTGTTTAAATCTTCAAGACGAGCAGCCATTGATCCACTGGCTGTTGGACTTGCGCAGCTTTGATTGGGTATCGGTCTCTGCGAGTTGCTTTCTGGGCTGGCTCGAATTTGATTGCGTATATCAGAGCACTTTTTAAGTCCTTCATATCAGCCATTCGCAGTGCTTTCTGTATTTGAGGATCCCGGATGCCGTCGATAAAGTATTGAAGGGACAGGATTCCGTTGTTGCTGTCGGGCACTCCGAAAAGGCGAGGTGGGACAGCCTTTCGACATCTGTGGTGAGCTCCTGGAGTGTTTCTGTTGGCTTCTGATGACGGGATCTTAATTGAAGCCTGCTGTAGTCTTTTAAACACTTCTCCCCAAAGCGCAGCTCCACTGCGCCGGATAGCGTTTCGAAATCCTGCCTTTGATTTTCTGGGAGAGTTTGCAGGATATCCGCTGTGTCTGAGCTCAGAGAAGCGGCGAGATGACAGGGCATTGCTTGGGAATCCCATCCATTTGCTTCCTCCACTACTGACAATTGCGTCTTATAAACTTGCCAAGTCTTTCCATCATACGTAAGCTTCAGTAAGACAGCTTCATTAAGGGACGAGCAAGCATGGGAAAAACATTAAAAACATCACTATTGCGTCCTGCCGTCGCTACGAATTTCTTTAAGTTATCAACTTCTTTGGCAACTGCAGAAATGTTGTCATCAACTTGTTGTTCCACGGCAAAAACTCTCACTTCTATTTGTTCTTTAACAGAAGAAACTCTCTAATCGATTTGCTGTTCCACGGCAGAAACTCTCTCTTCTATTTGTTCCTTGACAGAAGAAACTTTCTTTTCAATTTGTCCAACTTTATTTTCAACCACGTCTATTCTGCCCTCCGTAGCCTCAAATGTGTTTTCTATTATACAGGTAATCTCTTCTTTAACAGTTTTCATATCTTCTTTAACTGATTCTTGACCAGCTTTCATCTCTTCTTTAACAGAATCTTAATTTAATCTCTTCTTTAAATACAGTAAAGGCTTCCATAAGTTGCCGTAATTGTTCTTCCATCGCTCTTGTATCTGGCATTTAAATTTTAATTCTGACACCAAAAATTGTTGCATGCGTACGGGTTCGTAATGGATTGAATGCACAAATCGACAAAAAGTTAACAAAATTTATTCTTTTCTCAAGAAATAAAACAAAATGCTGAAATATTTCCTCAGAGATATTCGTACAATATCTCACAGCAGTTATATTTTGAACTACTGAAACGTTAGATACAACTCAATTCAAAATACAGAGAAAATTAATTCAATCTCACAGCGAATTCGCTACAATCAATAACAGAACTAAGTAAACAATACAGTTCGCTTAAAACAACAACAACTGAGTTTGAGATGTTTTAATCCGACTTTTATAAGCTTTTTAATCAAGCTGGAGAATATTCTCGTAAAATCTATTTTCTCGATTTTTCCGGACAGCAAAACAGTACAATTGCGAGATATCTATTTATTAAATATTAAATGCAAGTGTTCTTGTGTTTGCCTACGTAGTTCCTCTTAAATTTCGTCATGCGCTGCATTGTACAGGAAAATAAACCAATTTTATTTACAATTCCAAATAAATAGCTAAATAAATATAAAATCCTTTACAATATTAATATAAGAATGGCTAAAAGCGTTTCGTGAATATTAGATGATCTAACTCTCTTTAATAATACAAAATGATATGCGATCTTTATGAAAATATGAAAACTAAGAAAAGTACACTTAAAGTAAGAAGATTACAAAAGAAGAGCTTTTAGTACAGTGATTTTTGTAAGTAATATCCAACGTCTTAAAGTAAGATAAATATGCACTTTTGATTGGATAATTTGCTGACACTAAAGAAAAATAGTTTAATTTATTATATTTTGGTTATATTTTATCTGCTAGAGTGTGCATTTTAAATTACTGCTAAGTGTTGTTTTATTTAGTTTTTCATTTTAACTCAGGGTTTATTTTCGTATTTCCTGTTAAGTACGGATTTATAATTGTAAATAAAACACTTCAAAATAAAACACTTTGAATAAAACATTCCTTAATTTCATACACAGAATTTGGTTAGATTTGCATTTGGATCTATTACTGTAGCCACAATACTGCTGCCATCATTTTGTGTTTATTTAAGTACATTGCTTCAGAATTGTTTTAAATAAATAGATAATGTAAATTTAGCCAAAATCTATCTTAAATTGGCGTACATTTTAAATAAAAATTCGATTAGTTTCGAGGCTGACTGAGACAGGTTTCTTTTCGTGAGCAACAAAACAATTTTACAGCTTTCACTGTTCTAATAAATAGCATGTATGACTCCTACGAACATCATGCACTACTCAAAAGTGTTGTTTTCGTCTGAGGAATATTATATTCTCCCTCAGAATGCACCTCAGAACCTTCGATATTTTCTGTTTATCATAACTGAAAGATTAATTTAATTTATGAAAAATTATTATGTATTTAAAGATGCTCACAAATGTATAATTTTCATATGAGTCGTACTAGTTAGGTACAAAAGAAGCAAATAAATTTTTGTCGTCCTATTTAAGGCCATTTTTTCCTATTTCAGTTTAAAGCTAATTTTGGACTGAAAATAAGAGTGGTTTTTTATCATTGTATTCTTGAAAACATATCCATAACTGCTGTTAACCTTATTTGCAATTAATAGAGCTAAAATCACGCTGACAAAATACAGCCAATTTATGCATGTCAATACAACATGTTTTTAGTTTCTTGAAGCCTCTTTGATAAGACGTTCGGGTCTTTGCTGTAAATAAATCGATGGTTCAAATGATGCAGGCTGGTATTCATTATTGGAAGGAAAAGCGAATGGTAAAGAGTGCTTCCTCAGCAGCATACATTAAGTCATCTAAGATTCCAGTTCAAATCTGTTGTAACTGCCGGACTACAAGGATTAGGCGGCACCTCACTTCATAGACAAATTGTGATAGATACTTCAGATTACGTCTCAAGTTATAACGGAAAATTCCTTGTTAAATTTGCGGACAATATTTTTCTTTGATTTCGCGTTAAACAATGAACAAGAAAGCATACTATTATTTTTTCGCGTTTATTAATATTATGTAATGAGTTTAGTGATTTACTGCATGAAAGACTGACTCTTCTATGAAAAGGACACTTCATAGTATTTACGTTATTGAAGATTTATTCTACGAAACTTCGACTTATAGCTTATACTTATAACTTATAGCTTAAGTAAAATGCCTCATGATACTAATGATGTATATATAGCAAAGCGTTTTTGCAACATTTTCAGTGAAACCACAACGATGCTTGACATCGTGATATCGTTTCTGATTATTATATTTTCCTGTCAATCACATTTTCTGTTTCGTAACTTCTCTGTCACTTTATGGGCATATGGATTAAATACTGATGACTTAAAAAGTTCTCCACGAAGTCATACATCCCCTTAGGAGTAGTCTTTATAAACTTTGCCATATTCAAATAACCAAATCTAATAGATTTCTTTTTATTTTTGGCTGTATCCTTTACTTCTATTTCCAACCTTCTCGCAATTGTAAATTACCTACCAGTTAAAAAGCCGTTATTTACAAAACAACTACAACAGATAGAATTTGGCTTTTAATTCTAACAATCTTTTGTAGTTTAGCACACGACTCTCAAAGCACTGAAGTTTAGTCCACAACGGTGATCCAGAGCTATGCTCAGAAATAATAAGACTTCATCTGAAAGTAATAAATAAGGTTTAATTTCTAACTTGGAGTCCTACGAAAGGATACATTTGTGTAGGAATGTTATACAGTCATTCTGGCTAAATTCATATAGCTCTACTCTCTTCTTGATTACCTGCATCTGCTTGTAATTAGCTTAGCTGTAAGATGTAGACTTTAATAAGAGTTTTGACCGATTCTCTCGAGCTATTTAACAATGTTTGATTTGTTAAATTTCGAGCAGGTCATGAATTGCCAAAGGCAGTTTTATCTAGACGTCTCGGAGATGAAAAGAACTAAATCGTACAATGTTTCTAAAAAATTATAAAGAAAGGTTTGCTTGTTAATTTTGTTCTAACTCGTTAATAATCAAAGAGTATCTTAAATTCAAATATGAAAGAAAATAACTTGAATATAAAGAAATTAATAGAAAATGTATAAATATAGATCAAATAAATATTTCAAAATAACTAATACTAAAATTTAATTTAAGCGCAGATAATATGTTGTTTTAAATTTTCGTTTAAAAGTTAGCCTTCTTTTCCAAGATCATGTGTTTTTTAAAAACATTGCTAATTAAGTGCTTGCTAAGCTTGAATAAAGAATGAGCTATTTAACAATGTCTGGTTTGTTAAGTTTATGATTAAGTTAATATATAGCGGGTATAAAAAATCTTACAAAGTTTCGAATTAATTGTAAAGGTTTGCTTTTTTAAAACTATTAGCATTGCAAAACTGAAAGATTTTTTTATGTGTTGAGTATTTATTTTATTGTAAATTGAATATTTAAGATTTTAAAAGAAACCCTTTTGTTTTGTTGCTTTTTGACAACAGTTTGTGGTGCTCTGGTGTGACACAAAAGTGTTTTGGTGACTTAAATATTCCCGATTCAAGACAGAACTCGGGGTCAGTTTTGCGCAATGTTATTCAAGCTCAATAAAGTTTCAAATTCCTGACTTGACATAATAAGATATGAACTTAATTTTTATTAACAGAATTTTTCTATAAACCATTCTATGTAGTTTATCTGGTTAAACTTTCCAGTACAATCTCTTTGTTGAAATAACAACGATTCCCTTATCTCAATAGCAATAATTGCTTCACTGCCAGGTAATAAAAATTTGAAATTTTGACATAACCGATGATAACAACGTATCTTATGATAAATTATTGGGAAAAACTGACGGTTATTGAATATTCATCAGTTTCTGAAATTAATCTCATTAGATATTCTCCGCTAATGTGAAAACGAAGAAATATCGATTGAAAGTTAGAAACGCTAGAATAAATTGTTCTGAGCAAGTTTTCGCTTGCTAGGATGTGAGTAATTGTTCCTTAGCGGCTACATTACGTGCCCACATTTTGGATATATTTGGATAATATGATAAATTTTAAAAAATACTATGTTTGGAAGTGTACTTTAGTACATGGATATCTCATGTAAGATGCAACTAAATTAACATTCAATACTGCAGAATCTCAATGTGCCGCACCATATTTTTTTATGAACAAAATCTCTATTATTTGTATAGCGTCAGCACCGCTGATGGATGGAAATGCGTTTTCTAGTGTGTTGCTAATCATATTTTGCATTCTTCTTTTAAAAAGAAAAGAAAGGAAAGGAAATCAATGCGATTTTTTTAGGGACTTATATGAAAGGGTTATAATTCTTTTCATTTCTGAGTTCGGGCGCTAGCCAAGCAATATTGTCTCATGAATAACCGTGGGTGGATGCATTTCAGCGATTGCTATTCATTTATTCCTGTCATCGAGAATTTCACGTTGAAAGTCGCTATTGATAACTTAACTACCAGTAATGACGTATGACTTATGGCCAGTAATGACGTACGGTCTGCTGTTAGTTAATTAGCAGCTTATCCTGGCTGAAAAACTGTGCCTGCTGATGCACTGCGGGAAAAACATCGCGTCATGTTATAACGAAGTGGAGAATAAGGGTTACATTAGATAAGCTGTCGTTGTAATCTGTTTATTCTACTGGGAAGCCTACTATTCTGTACTAAAGTTACGGTTATATGTATTGTACTACAGTTGCAGTTAAGTATGTGACAGCGATAAAAAAACACTTTGGTGGAAAACAAAACAGAGACAAAATTTGACAATTTTAAAATATTATCAACTAAGTCATGAATGGTATCTGCAAATGCACACATGCCTTTTTAGGTTTCAAATGTTTCAGAATTATGCTCCGCTTCTAACATGCGAAGCTTCATGACAGCGAGAAGAAATTAGGAATATTTTTGCTTACAAGACAAAATTAACAACTTTTAATTAAAAAATCTAAAATAAAATTCAAATATTCAAAATCTGAATATGAGTAAAAATTCCAATTACGCATAATAGCAACTACTTAGTTTTACTTACTTGGTTTGCTGTTAAAAATCAATTCCCTTTTTAAAACCGTTAAAATCATTTTATTATGTTTTGTGTAATCATTCGATTCTTGATTTATTGTTTTGTAAAGCATATTCGGATGGTGATTTGGCATTATATTCGTAGTAAATTAAGAAAACTGTATTCACATCACACATTGGGAAATTTTAAAGTGTATTTATGTTTAAATAATTGAACATAAATTTTCCTTGAAATAAAATAAAATTATTTAATTTTACATTATTTTTTAATTACATTACCAGCATTAACTAATTCCTTTGAAAATATTTAAATCGAAAATTTTTCATCTTATATAATCTCTTTACTTACTTTGATTAAGTTCATTATATACATGTGCATACGAAAAGATATGTAATATTTGCAGACTTCCAAAAAATTAGACATACTGCGTTTTCACTTCCTTGTACGAAGTAAAGGAAGTATTATAATCGCGAAAAATCTCGAGTGTCATATTTCAACCAAAATATCCATTTCAACCGCCCTCGAAGCCATTTGAACGATATTTTTCAATGACATCTGTACGTACGGACAGCATAAAGGACTGTTTTTGCCAAAAAAGGATTGTAAAATGGATTTAAAATGGATTCAGAAGAGATTTTTCTTGACTTCTCTACGTACGTACGTATGTACGTATGTATGTATCTCGTATACTTCAAAGAGTAGCCGTAGAACGTTAAAATTTTGTATATGAGACTGTTGCAACATGCTGCGTTTTCCGTTGCAATAGGCAACCCCATCGTTGCGTTCGGTTTCTTTTTCGTTGCAATAGGCTGCTCTAATCACATATATTGTCCCTCTCTTACCTGATTTGGTGAACTAACTTTGTTCTTCTTACATGGTTCAAAATTATGCAGTTTTTGCTTTAAATGGGATCGAATTATGTGACTTTTATGTTCCGGTTAAGGTTTTTATGCTTTTAGTTAATCTGCATGCAATTATTATAGAATTATCAACAATTTAAAAGTGGCGCGATAAGCCTAACGAACCACCATTTATTTCCATTTGAAACTCAGTTAGAATAGTGAATTAATTCAGTTTCTGAAACTAGACTGTGCTTTTTCCAAGTGAGACTAAAAGTAAATTTTCAGTTTTGTGCACCGAAAATTCTGCCTTCCCTCTAGCTGATCAAACTGCCTCTTTTTGCTTGTTTTACAATTAAAATTAGAACCTCTTAATTTTAAATATAAAAAAAAAGATTTTAAACTGTTTTCACTGTATTTGGTGTTTTATGTTTTTTCTGTATTTTACATTTCTTAATGAACATATTTTGAAATTTTATGTACTCTCATGCCCATAAATTAAGGATAATTCGGAGTCACGCGGAAATGGAACTCTAAATAAATATATAACCTGTAAAATCACATAAATTCAAGAATCATGCAAATTTCAGGAAGTAACCAGATGACACCGATGGTACGTCACAATGACGAGAGTGTAAGAGAGTGATATATAAGGAATACAGGCAAAGAAGTAAAATTGTTCGCAGGCGCTTTATAAGCATTTCAGTGCAATAACCGAATAGTTATGACACAAAGGACGCAATTGGATGAGTTTTGATGTGGTAGAATTATCGGCCGTCTGGAATGTGGGCGTACCCAACTGGAAGTATCAGACGAACTTGGAACTGCCCAGAGTGTCATCTCCAGGCTTTGGCAACGATTCCAAGATGATGGTAATGTGAGTAGACGTTACAGCACAGGTCGCCGCAGAGTTACAACGCCGAATGAGGACCGGTATTTGGCTGTTACTGCCAAAAGAAACAGGCGGAGCACAGCCTCAGACCTGTCTCGTCAGCTCTCTTCAGCCATTGGTACGACAATTTCAAGGCAGACCCTGTACAGACGCTTAGGGCAGATTGGTCTGTATGTTCATAGACCTGTCAGATGCCTTCCACTTACTGCAACTCACTGTCGCCTGCGGTTAGAATGGAGTAGAGAGCATGCATTGTTGACACCGCAACAGTGGGCTTGTGTGATGTTTTCCGATGAGTCCAGGTTTAGCTTGCAGTCCGATTCTCGCCGGACTTTCATATGAAGAGCTCCAGGTACCCGTTACCACCAAGAAAACATCATTGAACGACACCGTTACGGTGGTGCAGGAGTGCTCGTCTGGGTTCCAGAACTGACCTGCATGTTCAAATTGGAACCATGACAAGCCAAATCTATCGGGACGTCATTCTGGAACAACATGTACGTTTGTTTCGGGGCACCATGGGAGCACAATTTGTGTTTTTGGATGACAGCGCCCGTCCTCACCGTGCAAACACCATAAGCGAAGGCCTTCAATCGGAGGATATCACCCGTATGGACTGGCCAGCATTCTCACCGGACTTGAATCCAGAAGAGCACGTCTGGGACATGCTTGGTCGACGAGTTGCAGCCCGTCAACCTCTTCCTACATGTCTACCGGAACTTCGGAGAGCGTTGCTTTTTGAGTGGCGTAATATCCCCCATGATCAGATCGATAATTTGATACTCAGCATGCCTAGGCATTGTAGGGACTGTATTGCATCGTCTGGGAGACATACAATGTATTAACAATCATACCAACCATGTAATATTGGTTTTTTGTAAATAGTTTTTTTTTGTAATTTGCTCCAGGAAGAAAAATTCCCTAATTTTTTTAATAATATCAAACATTTAGTATCTTTTCTTGCTCTTTACCTTTTGTTTAATAAATAAGCTTTACAAATAGGTCAAATTTGTTTTGCTTCTGACTCTTCCTTTGCCTGATTTTGCACTATCCTTAATTTATGGACATGAGTGTATTTGCCGCGAAGGGATAACTGAATTAATTCAGTGAGAAATATATCTCTAATGAAATTCGAGGAGATAACTTTAAATGAAATGCTGCAAAAATATGTGTAATTCAATGGGCCACACAAGGAAGTTATATGGTGCCCACATCAGATTTTTGGCAGACTTTTCTTCCAGTAACGTACAGTAAGGTAACAGCCAGCATTTGCTTAATATAAGGCAAACTCATAATATGAAGAAATACAGAGGATGTTTATATATTTTCGTAACGACATCGGGGCCGTTAAATCAATGTTTGAAATCTCACATTTTTAAATGTTTTGTAGGGTTTATATTTACTTTAACTAACATTTATTTTAAGTTATCTTTCCGTTTAGCCTTCATTTTTCCCCTAGAAATGCCCGTGCCAAAGTATGTAAATTGTAGTAACACGCGCAGTTTATTCAAATTTAGCGGAAGCTAGTTGAATTATATAGGAAAGGAAACCAGATTGTGAGAGTCTTGCTTTGAAGTTACGCTAGTGTGGGTGTTCGGTAGAATTTAAATCGGCGCGTGTCGGCCTGTGTGCCTAGCTTTGCAGAAGTGCCATCTTTCAACCGTTTAATCAGTAATCTTGCTGAATCTCAGCGGTAATTAGACATGCGGTTAGTTTAGGATCTCAGAGCTTGTCGGTAGTGTTTTTGATATTTATTCATCCAGTCATTACTTTCAGTTTTACGTTCTGTTTGAGTTAAACCGCCGGGTTGGAGCAGTTTGTGAGCGTCAAGTGGACGCATTTGTTATTTTAAAGATAAAATAAAAATGGCTTTAAACCCTTCTTGCGTTTCTGTGTAAATTCACACATAGTAGCAGTCACTACCCCAGTTTTTGACAAGTTGGGGCCAAACAGATCTTACAGTTTGATTTGATTGCCCCTCTTTTTCAAGCCTGCAGCGCGATTTCCATGACAAGAAGGGTTTTACGTAAAATCCCAGAGATATTGCTTTCCGTTCCTCTTCAGCTACTTTTCAGAGTCCCTCAACATGGTGGATTTGCGTTCAGTAAGAGCTTTTTTCAAGAGACCAAAGGCATAACAGGCCGTAGGTTCAAGGAGACTTTGAAGGAAGACATTGAAATGATGCACATGAAATGTCTGCATATTCTTCGTTTTTCAAGACATATAGTAGTATTTTTCGAAGTATGACTTGTTGCTATGTCTTGATGAAGTTTTACTCTTTAAGAGTGATAGACTGAAAGATTTGATTGATTTGAAAGAAATAGATTTTCTTCAGTAAATATAGGACTTAAACTTTCTCTTGATAGTACGTTGAGTTGATTTTAATATTTTTTCCCATACTTCTTAATTTTAGTTTTTATTTGTGAGAGAACCTTCGATGATCACAATCCCTTTACTGAAACCTTTTTTGCATTGACGAAATCCGATTAGTATTCGATATCAAATAGACCTTCTTTTTGTTACAATCATTTAAGTAAACCCATGCTTCATCAAGGGTTACGATACATTTCCATTTATTCACCTGCTAAATAATTTTCGTACACGGCTCTACAAATTGTTCAGCGTTGAGTCACATACCTTGGCGAAAGCCGGTAAACATTATAAATTTTAGCATTTTTAAGTTGTAAATCTTGGTTCATTATTTTATTTATTATTGCAACAGATATATTTAAAGCCTTTGCAACTCATTTCTATGTCGGCGCATTTTCTCAATCAAGCAATCGTATTTTTAGATGTACATTTTAAGGAAATTGCGAGGTCCACGAAAAGAATGCTTCGTTGACGAATTTTGGATTTCTACTTCAAAAATGGACAATGAGATTAAATAGTTTAAAAGGTTTTAATGCTTCATATTTTGAAAATACTGGAAGCAAATACGAGTAGGAAAGCTAATAAGGTATTTCTCCCGCCTTCTTCCAATGCCTTCGTGGTGTCGTGGTCAACTCGCTCGACGCGTATTCGAGAGGTCCGTGGTTCGAGTCCCGGCCAAGGCATTGCTCATTTTTCATCTCTCCTGCTTCAAAATAACCTAACGTCTCTACAAGTGGTGCCCGAACTAAAAACGGTGGTGGATGATGGTTCCCCACCACCAAGATTCAGTGACTAGGTAGCCTAAACCCCAGTTACCCTTTAAAAATGGGAAGTATATAAGGATCCCGCCTTCCTGGCTTGCCTTTATAGTGTAATAGTGTAGCATGCTCGGCGGTTGTCGAGAAGTCCGCGGTTCGAGTGCCGGTGAGGAAATTTCTCATTTTTCATAGCTCCTGAAAATGAAAAATAAAAATCTGAAAGGTTTCAGATTTTAAATTACGTCCAAAGGGGCGTTTTTTTAACGCTTTGTGTGTTACCTTTATTTATTACCTATCACTTTCTTCGCACCTATACCATAAAATTCAGTTCAACAGCAGTAATTTAAAATTATAATAAATAATTGATATAAAAATAATTTTAAATGAGCATATCTTTAGAATTTCCGATACACAGTTCCGCACGTTGGAGATAAAATGGTTCCGCCTCCCTCGGAGAGTGTTGCCATTGCTCACTTTTAAATCGTTTGAGTTTGTTCATCAAAAATTCGTTTAAGTTCTGTAAAATATGAAATAGATAATAAACAAATTCCAAATTCTAAATTTGTGCTTTCAAATGCGCATATTCGGGTGGAAGCGTATGTTATTCAAAATTGTATCGCTCTATGTACCGATGTTTTATCACATTTGGAGAAACATATATGCATTTATGCAGATTCTGTATTATTTAATTTCTTTAAATATAATACAAGGCGATAACTTTTGGTGGCAACAATTTGAAAAGTGATACAGCCGTTTATAGTGATATAGCCGTTTATATTCAATGCAAATTCGCAAAACGTAAACAATAGTCCTTTAGGGGCAAAGCCACTTTGGACTAAAAAAAACTAATGTCTCTACAAGTTTAATTTTCGGAGGAAATGTTTTCAGAAAAACTTTCTGATAAAATATCATATTTAGAAAGACGTAAAATACTTGAAAATGTTAAAATTCAGAAAATGAAATGAACACTGTCATATTTCTTTTGGATCTGTCACATTAATAGGTAAACGCCGGTAACTGGAAAGCATTTGAACAACACTGCTTCTATTTCGACAGTAAGTACATGAATCTCTCATGAACGTTAGCTCTGAAAGTAGACAATGTGTCCGAGAACATCAATAAACTGTTGTACTGAACACATTACTGGCAGTCACACTCTATAAGACCTTCACAGAAGACCGAAATCATTCTGAACCATGGCATTTGTTTGGCTAGTTTCACCATGCCATGTGACCAGATTAAAAAAGCCTCCTAAATTAACTTAACTAAACAAGTGAAGTTTATTGTTTGGAATTATAAGCTGATGTTCAAACATACTTTCCTTCAGTCGCCGAAACTGTCCCGCAATGGCTTCGAAAATGTCTAATCACTTTATAGTAAACAATACAAAGAATATTTCATAATAAAATGTACAGCTTTTTACAATTTTATAAAAAAAAGAATCTTCGTGTAAGATATTTCAACGAGAGCAAAGCATTCTGAGGAATCTGATAAGTTTGTCTATTTACTAGTCGTCTTATTTTTGGGAACATTCCTGTCGGTTTTGTATCTGCCGTTAGCATATCATGACATTACATCTGTTCATGATGTTCTAGTCATACAATGAGTTCAGTAATTCAATTGCACCCAGAAATATTACGTAATACGAGCAGTAAAGAGTTACATGAATAATTAAAGAATTCATAACAGCCTTTACACTATTTGCATAATTAGTAATGTCATAAATAATATTTCTTTAAGCTAATTTACGCTTAATCGAAATGCGGCTTAATTTAGAGCATAAAAAAGAGCTAACACTGAATCTGCAAGCCCTAAAGCTGCACATCTGTAAATTTTTTAATATATTTTCATTCTTCAAAGTAAAGGCATGTTTTATAGCACAAACAGGAGATCCTAACGTATCGCATACAAAGCATGACACTTGCATCTTGGTTCAGAATATGATATTTAAGCACTTAAACACATTAATGGATTATGTCTATTAAAATATAGATATAATGAAAGCTTTCTTGAAAATGTATAAACTAAGAAATACGAAAGCATAAGACATTTCAATAAACTTTTGTAGTTTCGTGTACGTAAATCCTTAAGTCAGTTGTTGCCATTTCTTGAAGAAATTCATCTGCGAGTTAAGACTAATTTTGATAATATTCTATAGCAGATTATAGTAACTTGAAACTTTACGGTTACTTATGGCGTGCTATAAATGCTCTATGGCCTGTGATCCTTTATCGTATATCTTTGTAAATTATTATTTTTTGTAGATATTTCTGCAATTAATTTATGTTACTATTGCGAAAATTTGCAAAGCGGGGGTTTCGCTTGGAAATCGAATTTTGAACTTCGTTTGTTTGTGTAAAGATTGTGTTATGCATCATATAACAAAACAAAACTCCTACCCGCACATATCGAATTCAACCTTGGGGGATCCTGTCCTATTGGGGCTGTGGTTTATCGTTCCATGACATTGCAGCTTATGTTGGTCGGAATCCCATGACTGTCAGTCCCTTGACCCTGACTATTAGACGATGTATGGGTCCATCAGCCCATATTGAACGCCATGAAGAAACTCAGCGGCACCGAGCCACTAACGCTCGAAAGGACAGACATGATGTTCTCTCAGGCTTGCAGGATCGGACAATCCGACGACGTCTGCAACATCACAGAGTGTCAGCAATGCGACAATTCTTTCGGCTTTCCTTCTCACTGCAGCAGAAATAGGCATGCCTAAAGTAGTGCAACGAACGACTATACTGAACACAGTAATGACACCACATCGTATTTTCAGACGAAATCTATTTCTGCATACAGCATCATCATGATGGACGTATCCATGTGTGGAGGCACTGAAGAAAACGAACGTTGCCAATTTGCATTCGTCATTGTTATATAGGCCCAACATGGGGCATAATGATACGGCATGGTATCAGGTATATATATGGCTGGGGCCTATATTTGAAGCCTACGCGATGCCGTCTTTCAAGAGGACATTTCACGACTGTGTGTTACGCGCGCTGTCCTGATCATACTCGATACAGAAGGTGCTCGATTGTTGTCTCGGCTGGCTAGTTCTCCATACCTGTAACCCACTGAGAATATTTGATCATAAGTTGCAGAGAGACTGTTACGCCACCTTTCTCCAGCTGCTACGATTCAAGAACTCTAGCCAAGTGTTGAAGCCGCATGGAATGAAGTATCTGTACCTGTCATCCAAGCTCAGCTCGACTCTATACCCAGCCGGATTACAACCGTTGTTGTTTGACAGCTCTGCGTACTTTTTCTGCACACTCTGTACTCCAAACCCCCTTCTATTATTATGTCTTCCCTCATTACACTATATATCTACCATAAATAAAAATTCTACTCTTTTATTTCCTTCCTGGTATAGCTATTTTAATCAACAGAAGGGCTGAGTCTTAGCAGTTTGTTCAAAAAATATTTTTCCTTAATTAGAGTAATTATGATGTTCATTTTTAATATAATCAAAGCTAATGCAGAAAATTATATGTACAAAAATGAGCCACACCAACATTCTAACGAAAATTGATTATGCGACTTCAAAATCGACATAGATTGTACGAAAATGTATTATTAAATACATCCGCTCTATTTAGAGTAAACGAGGCTCTACAAAACCATGTTAACTTTATAATTCCAAATTTGATATTTGCTTGAGCTGAATTTCTCAATTAACTCGAAAAGAGAAAGGAATCAACATAATTTATATACTTAATCGAAGAATAATCTACAAGTAAATATCGTTCTGCTTGTTAATAGAGAATGACTAATTAATTTTTTCTGAATATTTAAAAAACAGTATTGTTATTAAGCACGATAAGAGCTCATTATTTTACAAAAGATACTGATTGAAATCACATCTCTGTTTCCTCATATACATATGGTTTGTCAAAGAAAATGCTTCTTTTCAGTATTATTTAATTGAAAGCGCCTATCAAAGACATTAAATTTATATTTGGTCAAGAATTCGAAAAGGAAAATATATTTCCGAATTCCCATATAATTAAAAATCAGTGACATAATGGATTAAACAAATTTGGCAAGATCAGGATTTTGATTTAATATTTTTAATTTTAAAAAATGTGCCTAAAAATTTCTCATTAAGCTATCAAACATCTGCAGATTAAGTTGTAAAGTTTTAATTTAATTAACCTATTATCTTATTATTTTTATCGTTACTGTCATTTCTACTTTCTTCGGTTCCCACCAAGATGTAAATTAGTTTAATGCATTCTAAGAATAAAGTTTTCTGGTTTGGGAAGTAATCTTCTGACAGCAGCGCTCTCTTAATATTTCTCACTCAACTTCCTGAATTGCCTAGATCGACTTTAGCTTATTGTTGACGGTGTTGCTCGTTTATTTTGTAATTCTGAGTCAAAATTTAGCTTAGAATGTTGCTTTGTAAATTCCATCCTCACTTTCTAATGCTTGAACATTTTATGTTGGTTTACATTTTGCAGGTAATGCTGACTGAGTATGCTAAGCATGATTTGTGCGTATTTCTAAAATGAAGTAAAAACAAAAAGATTTGTTATAAACTTTCTTCTAAGTTATAACTCTTTCATTAAGACCCGCCAATAAATCGCCTGTCTTTCTACACGAAACTAGAATTTACAATTTTCTAAGTCTTAAATTTCCTTATAAGTTGATATTCTTGAACTTTTATGCTGTGTGCATATTATATGTTTTAGATTTTAAGTTTATGAGTCTGTAGGGTTTATATTTATTTTAACTAACATTTATTTTAAGTTCATAGTCCTTTCCTTTTTAGCCTTCATTTTTCCCCTAGAAATGCCCGTGCCAGAGTATGTAAATTACAGTAGCACGCGCAGTTTATTCAAATTTAGCGGAAGCTAGTTGAGTTAAATAGTAGACGAAACGAGCGTGAAAAAGTCTTGCTTTTGAAACTACGCTGGAGAGATTGCTCGGTAGAATTTAGATCAGCGCGTGCCGGCCTTTGTGCCTAGCTTTGCAGAAGTGCTAGACCTTCAACTGTTAAATCAGTAATCTTGCTGAATATCAGCGATAATTAAAAACGCGGTTAGTTAAGATCTCAGAGCCTCGTCGGTAGTGTTTGACATTTGTTCATCTAGTTTCTTATTTTCAGTTTTACCTTGCTTTTAGTTCAACCGCCGAGTTGGCGCAGTTTGTGAGCGTCGAGGAGACGCAGTTGTAATTTTAAAAGTACAATAAAAGGGTTTCAACCCCTTCGCACGTTTTTGTGACTCACTATCCCAGTGACTGACAAGTTGGGCCAGAGAGATCTTACATTTGGCGCCCGACAATCTCACGAACTCGAATGGCCAATAATTTGGTGGAAACTCCTGTAGAATTGCAAGAGCAAGTTATGGCTAACCAGTTGGAAGAGTTCGGATATTTAATCCAAACTATGAAGGCAGCTATCAAGCCAACCGTCAATTTTGACGGAAAAAATTCTGTAGGAATATTTCTAGAAGGCCTGGAAAGCCATTTCCAGCTGTATCCTGTGCCCGAAAGGCAAAAAGTTGCCATCGCCACGTCTGCATTAAAAGGACAGGCCGCACTATGGTGGAAAAATATTGGAAAATTTTTATTAGGAGAATTTGGAGGTCAAGAATACACATTTGAAAATTTTAAAGAATCGTTGTTAAAAGCCTTTCCCATAGTGAAAGACCGAGCAAAGTTGGAAGCTGAACTTTACAGTTTTTATCAGCGAAACATCGAAGAGTTAACAGAGTTCATTTTACGAAAAATCAAGCTGGTAAATATGCTGTATGGAAAGAAAGCCGATAATGAGGTAATTGAAATAATCTTACCCAGATTACTACCTGCTGTCCAAGACTTTATGGAAATCCGAAATCCAAGCTCCTTGCAGGAACTCTTCGAGTTGGCGGTCAAGTTCCAAAACCGACGAATAGCGGAAAAATCTAGAATGGCAGCATATCCTCAAGGTTCCAGAAGACAGTTCTCAAACTTGGCGGCCGATAGGACGAAATACTCTTATGGAGGAAAGAGCTATCAAGCTAAGTCACCGAAGAACGAAGGTCAAAGCGCGAAGAAGAAATTCGAAAAAAACCGTCCGCGTACCCAGAAGACTGAAGGTCAGAAGAAAGCTTTAAACGATTAGAGGGGCCTGTAAAAGCGAGGGTCCAGACCCCTGAAATTTCGCAAAATCCCTCAAGAAGATACCTAAACACGGTTGTGATAAAAAATTCCCAGTTAC
Source organism: Stegodyphus mimosarum (assembly GCA_000611955.2). NCBI lineage: Eukaryota > Metazoa > Arthropoda > Arachnida > Araneae > Eresidae > Stegodyphus > Stegodyphus mimosarum. The sequence goes on from KK115555.1 coordinate 791,486, forward strand.
CAGTCATCCAAGTCCTGGTCGGCGAAGTCCCGGTAGAAGCGCTCGTGGATACAGGAGCTCAAGGGAACTTCCTCAGCTACAAATTCTACAATGACAACTTTCATAGACTACGTTTATTTAAAAATAGAAACACAGAAATTATAGCCGCCCAAGGAAAAACATGTCAGTGTGTCGGAAAATTATCATTAAAACTGCAGATAAAAGAAGAAAACCTTAGAATATTATTTTTCGTGGTGAAAAATTTACAGAACCCAGTGATTTTGGGAATGGATTTCTTGAAGTCCGCAAAAGCCAGATTGGATTTTCAGGAAAATGCAATTACGCTGGAGATGCAACGACGGGTGGTGGAGCCGGTAAAGGAACCTGAATTGGATTTAAGTCATTTGACCCTTGAAGAAAGCCAAGCTATTCAACAGGTGGTGAGTACTTTTTCAAATTTGTTTTCAGAACGTCCGGGTAATTGTCAAATTGTAACCCATGACATACAACTAACATGCAATAAACCTTGTAAGGCCAAACCCTACAGGTATGATAAACAGAAAGAGCTCATTATTGAAGAGCATATAAACGAAATGCTGCAAAATCAGATTATTTCGCCAATAAACAGTGATTACGCGAGTCCAGTGGTGCTATGTAGGAAAAAGAATGATTTCCCGCCTTCTGATAAAAAAGCTTGGAGGTTTGCTATTGATTATAGAAAATTAAATAGCATTACAAAGTTCCCGGTTTACCCTCTGCCGGTGATTGAGGAAATAATTAGAAAGATTAAATCTACGAGATATATGACTACTTTGGATTTAACATCGGGCTACTATCAGATAGCTATGAAACCAGAAGATATACATAAAACCGCGTTTATCACAAAATCAGGAACTTATGCATTTTTACGCATGCCATTTGGGCTGTGTGGGGCCCCGTCGACATTTCAGAGAGCTATGGACATTGTTCTAAAACCTGTCCTAGGAAAATCGACTTTAATTTATTTAGATGATATAATTATAACAAGTAGTTCGTTGGAGCAGCATATTAAGGACTTGCAGGAAGTTTTTTCGTTATTAAAAGAGGCCGGTTTAACAATTAACGCATCAAAATGCAAGTTCGCGACAAAAGAACTTAAATACTTAGGATATAAAATTTCGCAAAAGGGCATAGAAACTCAAGATTCAAAGATAAAGGCTATCAAAAGTTTCCCCCCTCCTAAAACCGCAAAGAAACTGTCTTCTTTCCTCGGGTTATGCTCTTATTATCGATCATTCATAAAGGATTTTGCTAATATTGTAGAACCGTTGTTAGTACTTAAAAGAAAGAAAAGTAAGTTTACATGGACAGCAGAGGCAAATACAGCTTTTGAGAAGTTAAAAGAAGCGCTCATCAATGCCCCTGTTTTGAAATTCCCGGAAGGTGACGAAAATTTAGAAATTGCAGCCGACGCTTCGGACTATGCCATAGGTGCAGTGCTCATGCAGAAAGGGCATCCTTTAGCATTTTTTAGTAAAACATTAAACGCTACCCAAAGGAATTATACAGCGACGGAGCGAGAAACATTAGCAGTATTAATGGCTGTACAGAAGTTTAGAGTTCATTTTGGCAAAGCCCCAGTAACGGTCTTTTCGGATCATGCGGCCGTTGGTAGACTTTACTCGGGAAAAAATCTAACGCCCAGGTTAATAAGATGGGCTCTAAAACTTCAAGAATATAACCTAATAATTAAGTATAAACCGGGAAAGGAAAATAATGTCGCGGACGCACTATCCCGAATAAAACTGGACGATGAAGGAAATGAACTCAAATGCACTGTGTTAACTTCTAAAATCATAGATTCTAGAGAGACAATTATTGCTGAATTGAAAGCTGATCCTGAATTCGGAAATATTTACGCTTATTTAAAAGACCCTGATAATTTCGAAAACCCAGATGTGGCCGCAATAAGAAGTAGAGCACAGAACTATGAGATAATAGATAATTTATTGTTTTATACTAAATCAACAAACGAAAACTTCGAGTATAGGCCAGTCATCCCAGCCTCGCTTCGATTGAGCATTTTGAAGGAATTACACGACGCGCCAACATCGGGTCATTTGGGGATCAGAAAAACAATAAAAAGGGTACGCGAGGCGGTATATTTCCCGCAATTATACAAAATAGTAACTGCGTATGTCAGGTCCTGCAAGCAATGTCAGTTAATTAATGATATTAATTATAGCCCGGCCGGGTACTTAAATAGCATTCGCGCTACATTTCCGAATGAAATATTAGGCATAGATCTTCTTGGCCCTTTCCCCCAGAGTGAGTTAAATAAAAATCGTTATCTTTTAGTAATTGTAGATCATTTTTCAAAGTGGACAGAAATTGTTGCACTTAAACGTGCATCAGCCAAAACAGTTGCAGATGCATTCTTACACAGGTACATTTTCAAATACGGTGCACCGATAAAAGTCATTAGCGATAACGGCAAACAATTCGTTAGCCAAATTTTCGAGAACATTTGCTCTGGACTTGGCATACGCCATATCAAGATGGTTCCGTACAGACCACAGGCAAACATCGCGGAAAGAGTTAATAAAAATATTGTAAAAATAATTCGAAGTTATGTTAGCACACATCACAAGCGCTGGGATGGCTACATAGATGAGTTAGCTTATGCTTTAAGAACAGCAATTCATGACTCCACTGGAAAAACACCAGCGGAATTATTTTTAGGGCGTAAGTTAATAACACCTCTAGATAAATTATTCTTTGTTCAACAAAGGGAACAAGAATTTAGGCAAAAAGATGTGCAGAAATTGATTCATGAGGCGGTTAAAAATTCAGATATGGCAAGGAACAGACAGCAAATTTATTATAATCGAAAACGCCGTGATGCAGATTTTAAAGTGGGGGACAAAGTTTTAAAAAGAAAATTTTGTTTATCAAATGCACCAGAGTACTTTTCCGCAAAATTGGCTCCGAGATTTGAAGGTCCCTATATTATTCAGGAAATCAAGGGAGCCATATTATACCTTAAGAACGAGAGAGGAGAAACCTGTAAAGCAAGTCCCGACCAGGTGAAGAAGTTTTACGAGAAAAATGATTTTGAAGTGCTCAAAAGTTTCTTGCAGGATTCAAGTTCCCAACAATTCGAAGGTCCAGAAGCAAGGCCGTCTGCTCCGCCACCCAAGAAGCAGAGAACCGCCGAAGAACCCAAGAAGCAGAGAACCGCCGAAGAACCCAAGAAGCAGAGAACCGCCGAAGAACCCAAGAAGCAGAGAACCGTCGAAGAACCCAAGAAGCAGAGAATCACCGAAGAACAAAGCCCTTCTACATGTTATGCAAGGATCCCGAAAAGAAGGACTCAAAACCTCCAGACTCCAGCAGAGAAAAAGGTTAAGCGAACAACTACGTCCCGGAAAAAATCCTTGCAAGGTAGCAAGAGAAAAAAACCAGTAACAAGATCCCACAACAGAAAAGCAGAGTCAACGCAGCCGCGTCCAGTTCCGGATATCCAAAGAGAAACAAGGCCGCCGATCCTGCGAAAAAAGAGACAACAAGAGCGAAAAGATTTTAACCAGCAGAAAAAATTCAAGCAAGAACGCAAACCGGAGGCCCCCAGAAACAACCATCCAGGTGCTAAGAGGAAAAGGCAGGAACCGGAATACCAACACCCCAAAAGACCAGCACGTAGAGGCCAGAAAAGAAAGCCTATGAAGGAGAGCCAAAGAAGTCAAAGGCGCAGGCTGACTGCTATGAATTCCCTGACATGGACAGAGTTCTGTGAAAAGAGGATGACTGAGTTCCAAGCATCGAAAAGTCAAAGATAAGTTAAACCTTCTATAAATTTTTCTTTTGTTCTGAACTGTTATGTGTAAATACGAAGTTTCTAGGTGTTGAAGGGAGTCAATTTGTCTCGGTTGAGACTCAGTTTTGCTTACTGTATTTAACTGTATTTAGCGAAAGCAAAGCAAGATTTTATTTTAAGTTTAATGTCTAAGAACAAGCAGTTTATGTTGGTCGAAAGACTGATTTTGTTATGTTAAAGCCAAAATTTGGCCAGATATAAAATATTTTCGTATTTTATGTATTAATGGAAAATTTAGTTTCAGGGCCGCCAGCTTGGCGAAGAAACGTGAAGTAAAATATCTTTTTCTTGTTCATATTATTGTATATTGTAAAAATCGTATGTATTAGAATTTTGTAAAGATATGTAAATACTTTAAAGCTATGTAAAAGTAGAATTTAGTGGAAAAGCATAAAATTTTACATACTAAAAGTAAATGGCAAAAGAAACCAGTTAAAATCTAAATGTTAACTAGAAGTTAAAAATCATGCGTTGGAGCGAAAACCTGTATGTGAAAAGTTGAATGAGGGGGAATTTAGAATGAATGCGACTTTTTTTAGGGTTCTCCACTAACACTTGAGTTTAAGAAGATTAAATATAGCTCATCGAGATTTAGTATGACGGACTAGGGTGTGTCATAGTTGGTTGATCGAATTCTAACAAATCATTGTGGTTAGGGGAAGTGTTGATATACAAAAAACATGAAATACTTCCGTTGGACACCACAAATAAAGTGGAGAACCGGGGCAAAGCAACTTAAATTAAAGTTTGCATGAAGAATGAATGTGAAATAAATAGTTAAATAAGAAAAAGAAAATCATCGAAAAGTAAAATGCTACCGAGTATTAAAGTGTAAATCATAGTGTATTTTCAGTATACTCATACTTGTTCCTTCCAGATCCTGGAAGGAAGAAAAGACTGAATGATAAACGACAGCAGAGAGGATTCAGCACGAAGAAATTGTATTAGCGACGCCAAACATTGTAAAATTTCATAGCCAAAAGTTGTTTTATGTAAACGGGGCTCTTGAGTTTTAGGTTAGAATGTTGAAACTTTTCAACAGGTCGTTTCTAGGACCTGCTTCCAAGTGTTCAAAATTCTGGCAAGGGCAAATGTAGGGTTTATATTTATTTTAACTAACATTTATTTTAAGTTCATAGTCCTTTCCTTTTTAGCCTTCATTTTTCCCCTAGAAATGCCCGTGCCAGAGTATGTAAATTACAGTAGCACGCGCAGTTTATTCAAATTTAGCGGAAGCTAGTTGAGTTAAATAGTAGACGAAACGAGCGTGAAAAAGGTCTTGCTTTGAAGCTACGCTGGAGAGATTGCTCGGTAGAATTTAGATCAGCGCGTGTCGGCCTTTGTGCCTAACTTTGCAGAAGTGCTAGACCTTCAACTGTTAAATCAGTAATCTTGCTGAATATCAGCGATAATTAAAAACGCGGTTAGTTAAGATCTCAGAGCCTCGTCGGTAGTGTTTGACATTTGTTCATCTAGTTTCTTATTTTCAGTTTTACCTTGCTTTTAGTTCAACCGCCGAGTTGGCACAGTTTGTGAGCGTCGAGGAGACGCAGTTGTAATTTTAAAAGTACAATAAAAGGGTTTCAACCCCTTCGCACGTTTTTGTGACTCACTATCCCAGTGACTGACAAGTTGGGCCAGAGAGATCTTACAAGTCTAAAATATTTTAAAGATACAGTTTCTCAGAAAATTATTTAATTATGCATAAATTTAGAACTTTTATTTAAAATATGCGTCTAAAATTATGGCACTAAATTGCTTTTCAAGTAAATATTTATTAGCTACCATTATCTTCAGTTCTTCTAAATACACATTTTATTCTGAATTTTAGGAAAGTTTTAATTATTTAATTCAAAATAAACTCATCAGTTGGAGATTCAGTGTATTGTTATTAACTGATGCTTGTTAAGTTTGATATATTTTATTAAAAAATAAATAACGAATATCAGATTTGACATTCTTTTATGTTATAAATTTAATAAAATTTCAGGAATTCCAATTCTTTTATTATAATTTTAAAAAGAATAATTTTATCGTACTTATTTATTTTGAATTTCATTGAAGAATTTTTCGTTTTCGAATACGCTCTGTCATGAAACCCTTTAACAAAAGCATGAATATGATAATAATCTTTTATGTATCAACAACTTTTTGCATTACTGTATTTGTAACACCTATTTACTTTAAGCGTTTAGCAAGCTAGTTTAATGTATATATGCCTTAGGAGAGTAAAAATTTCTAGAAGGCGCTAGTTTATAAAAGAATAACATCATAACATAGTTTCCTTTTTCTCACCATTTTTTACTGCTATTTGAAACTTGTTTTAAATACATGATTTTTACTTCTGTATTTCGTCGTTCACTTAATTAATTCTTAAAACGTGTGTGAGGGCAGTACATATTAGCTTTAAACTTTCTTAGGTGAAAATCTGAAATCTGAACACGAATATCACATTGAAGTTTTTTGTGTATTTCTTTCTTCTGACTTCTCTTAATTTTTAGGATTTTACGTGATTTCTTGAGGCTTCATTTTCCAATTATTTCTTACATATTTCAGGTAACTGAACCATTGAATGTAAACAGAACATTTGATTTTGAATAATGAAAGAACGTACTCATGTGGCCGTCGAAATGTAATGTACTTTTATAATAAATTAAAATCAAAATTCTGAACTGAATTTTTCGTACTAATATTAAAAACAGTTTTACTGGAATTTTTGGAAACTTTTTGGACCATGCTAACACGCATTTATCATCCACGCATTTAGCAAGTGCTATTGCACACTATACTAGAACTTCAATTCATCTTTCACACAGTCTCGCGCATTGTCAGTTCACAGAGTATATTCTTTTAGCACTTACATATAACCGACTGATATCTTTTATAAATATTTCCAATATTATTTTAATTAATAAAAATATTTTAATACTGTTTCCTATGTACCTCGATGCAGAATTATTTGGTTTTTAACTTTAATTTGGATTCCGTCTCTGTTACTTATTGTGATGGGAATCTGCATTTTTCGCCATTTTCTTTATATTATTATCTCTGTTATTTTGAAATATTTTAAAGTATGTTAAAAGAAAGATCAGTCTATCTTTACGAAACTATAGTTATAAACATGCACGAAACTATAGTTAAGTGCATGAGAACTATTTTGGCGAAATTATAGTTCAATTTTCCTCAAGGCCAGACACGCGTCAAACGCTTAAACATCCTTAACTGAGTATGTAGGGTTTCCATTATTTTGCATAACGAATTTATTTTAAGTTTTATACTTTCCTGAACTCCTCAACTTCCCCTAGTATTTTCTTGCCAGTATGTAAATTTAAAGTGAATATTTTAAGTGAATATTTAAACGGGTGAGTTTCTGGGTTTATTCAGAGCGTGTTTTCGCTAGCTAGTGCAAGTTTTGTTGCTATCTCACTGTTACACTGGTAAGCTTTTTGGCCATTTCGGATTATCGCCACGCCTGTTAGGTTTTCGTGAGTCACCCTGTTAGAAGTAACTTAACGTGCTAATCAAGCACTATTTTATTTTAGATTTTGACTTGAATTATATTCTACGTTTCAGTTTCACCGCAAGTTGACGGTGCCGTTGTAAAGCACAAAATCGTGCCTTTCTGTTAATGATTTGAATTAAATAAACTTTTTTTTTCACCCTTCTTCAGTGTTCGTAATTTATTCACGCCTGTGCGAGAATTCGCCAAGTTCATTACAGGATCTAAATAGTTGCTTGTAAGTGAAACATAAGGTTAGGTTAGGTTAGGTTAGGTTAGGTTATTCAATTATGGCAAAGCACACGAGGGCTATCTGCCTAAGGGGAGGGATGCCTTCGTGGAGGACTTTCTAAGGGAAACTGGCTCGTATACACATGGGGAAAACCACGAAAACGCCCATGCAGCCAGCCCGTTCGCGGGATTCGAACCTCGGACCGAACTACCAGTGTTCAGCGTCTTAACCGCTCGGCCGCTGGTGGGCCGTGAAACATAAGGAATTTGATACATATTATATGAGGTTGGTACATAACAATTCCCAAAGACTGTCTTTTGTGGAAACCAATGAATTTTAATTTATCTTTCGAGTTTAATCAATCAGTAAATCCCTAACATACTGAGCGATGAAAAGATAATAAACACATTTTTAACAATTGAGTTTTATTTTATTTTTAATTATGTATCGAACAGATGTAAATTAATACACACTAAATTGTATTTCTCCTTGAAGTTTGTTTAGTTGTAAAATACATTAACTAGTAATCACGATTACTACAGAATAGAAGCATGGAATAGAACAAAGTGGCTCAAAATTCGGCGAAAAAGCTTTTAAAGTAGTAAACTATGAGTAAACTACGAATTCTTTAATTCCGTCATCATTAAAACAGGATACCGTACTATTTTCCAGTTTATGATTTGTTATCTATGCTCATTGTTTTCACTCATTCTAGGCTTATTTTAAGTGTTACAATCCCTTTCTAAATTTCAGTTGAAATTAGAATTTTCCTCTACCTCTTTTCCCTCTTCCTTTCCTATTCCGCCATTTTAGAATTCGTCATCGTTACACTCAACGAAGCGCAAATAAACTTCCCCGCGATAAATTGCGAAAGTAAAGTAACAAATTAGCACCCTTTTCTCGAAAATTACCCAGGGAGGAATTAATACCTGGATATTAACTCTTTATATTCCGAGCAAAAGTCTGCATGACGAAGATGGAAGAACTAAATGAACCGGTTCGCCGTTGGAAGGGTAACATGTAGCGCTCGAAGCGTGATCTTAACACATCATTATACTCCACTCACAGATTTTTGAATTATTTCAGTTCCATTTGAAAGGTGTGTTATCTCCACGAAGTTTAATGTGTTCGTAATTAATAACTTTGCAAGCTTTTATTTTATAATTGAGCTTAAATAGGAACATACTTATAAATGTGCTGATAATTGATACTATACTTGTTATGTTAAATCATATGAATATTATTCAATTCAGATACAGCATCAAATAGTTAGACATATACCACCTATAGAAATAAATGTAGCAAAATTGAATTAAATTAGATTATGAGAAAATAATTACTATTTAACTTAAACGCTCAGTTAAATATTTCCCTTTACTTGTATGCAGCCATTTGTATAGAACGTTGAGACGCTGTCAACGGCAACGTTGAGAACGTACAAAAAAAACCTACCATACGCGATTTTTTTTCATTTATTACTCTCTATGTTGAAGGCAGGCTCTAGCCGTTTATAGGCATTGGCCACTACTAGGGCGGAAAGCTGTGATTTCTTTATTATGGAGGCAGCTGTCAGATGGGCCTCTTATGAACGGACGGACAAATTACATCCATGCCTTTTTCGTGATTCGAAGCTTGGCCCTTCTGTTCGGCAATCAGTGTGACTAACCACTTCCCGACCTATGTCCATTAGAAGTAGGGTGGCCTATATCGAATAGTAGTTGCAAGTACTCTATTTATTCATTTAAATTGAATACTGAATATGATCTGCGTTAAATAACTGTCCAACTTCACCGTGTATTTGTCTAAGCGATGTTGCAAACTGTTACTCATCATAACATTCTAAGGCGTAGTTTCGACAACACCCTGTTTTTATATCATTCTTTCCGCTATATTCCATTTGATTCATCAACCTTCACCATAATTAAAATTAAGTTGATTTTTAAATAGAAAAAAAAGAGGAGATATAAAGAGAGCTTTCATCGACGTACAAGAAAACAATTTATTCTGGAAGCTATCCATTTATATGCCGATCTAGTTTTGGTGTGTGATTTTTTATATTTTCTAGCTCTTAGGATTAGAAGTCACGGGTAACTATATCGGATTCATTTGAATCAAATCTGCTGTTGCGTTGCATATATTTAAGCACTGGCCTTCTGTTACTCATTAAGAAGGTGTAACTAGAATTTATTAAATTTTAAGTGTACTGCAAGTTATTGTTTTAATAAACATTTTAATTCTGTCATTTGCCTATGTTCTGAGAAATATAGACTTCTAGTAATGCTCGAAAATGAGAAGTCCTCTGCAGTAGGTTAATGGGCATCTATTAGTTTAATAGTTAATTAGTTAATTAAATTTAACCTAACAGCTTAGGGGGTGGTTCAGTAGTTAAACCATCGAAACTAGGCCTGGAAAATTTGCAAATATAACTCCGATTTTTATTGTTTGACTTCTAAAATAATCTTTGTTCGCCATGTTATTTTAATGGAAACTGTAGACCAGTTATTTTATAAATCAGTTTCAAGGGCAAGAGCGCAAAGCCCATTAATACTACTAGCCATTTTAAATAAACACAGCTGCAGCTTATTAATAACAGAATGCTGCTTCATCTAGCGCACATTAATGCATGGCATCCATTGCAGTAGGCAGTTCAAAATAAATTATAAATATTGCCATACACTATAACAAAAGAAATTATTTCTAACAGTAATGTTGAATTTGCCGCTTTTGGAAGCTCAAAAGGATGACTGAAACGCAACTGCTGCAATGTTTTTGTATTCCTTTGTTCTCTTCTATGAATTATATAGGAACATACCTAATATTATGAATCAGCAGTATATACCATTACTTTCGTTACTTTTGTACCTTAATTAAGATATTAGATAGAATTTCTCAGATCAGGTTGCTTTAATATTGTCTGTAGGAAGGTACAATGTGAGGAATTCAGTTTTTCATATTTCACTACTAGTTTTCTCGACAGATGGCGCTGCGTATGTGTTCATTTTTTGCGGTTCACTGCTTTCGATATAAATGCGGCCATAGCTGCTCCTCCCACTTGGCAGAATTTTTTCATCTTCCTTTTTTTACATCTTTTGATGAAGAGGGATCACTGTCGAAATCGTGTTATTGAAAATTAGAGTATTATTCAAAATATAAGCCAAAACAAAGTTACTGTTTCAAAAAATTTTTAACTTAAAACATAGTTTGACAAAATATTTCTGAATCAATTATTAGTAGTATAAAACGTTACCATGTGTTTTAGAGATTAAGCGCTCTAGTTAATTTCCAGGTAGCCAGGGCTCGCTTACTGATGTGAAAAGATTAAGTTGTTTGCATAACGGTTAGCAAAATGGACTTTGAATCCAGGGATATGAAATCAGATCTCTCTGGAACCTTCAATTTAGACCCCAAAGATCATATTCATATTTCTTCAAATGGAAAACGGCGAATTTTTTCCTTTAAATGTTTCACTGTGTAAATATTAATGTTTCAGTTTGCATTTTAAGGTTTGATTTATCATTGAATAACATTCCAATATTGTTAAAACACAACAATTTTCTGTTATTCTCTGAATGAAAATCTGTGCTACTGCAGCTTTCATGATCTAACATTAATTTGTGGATTTGTCATCAGCATGACAGTTATATCATATAAGTTATCTATATAGTGATCTGAATGATACCATACTGAGAAATTATCTTCGACGTTTCGCTGCGATATCAAAGGTCTTATATTTTTCATCCATTATTGAATCTTTAATGAATGAAAACGTATCATCCTCACTGAGACCATCTCTATGATTTCCGTTGTGCTGGCTCTCCTTCTGTGCTCGAAAGTGAACTCAAGCTGTAGGCATGTCATTTTCATTTCATTTCATTTCAATTTCATTTCAATTAAATTTCAATTTCATCGTAATACTATTTCTTATAGTGTTATTTCAGATTTTAAAAGATATTACATAAGGCTGAAACTTCATAATGATCAATGCCTTTTCCTCATATAAACCAGCTTTTTAAAATAATTAGTTTAAGAAATAAAAATTGTATAATGATTTAATGAGTCCCGAGTGTGTAATTTCATTGGTTCCAGCTAGAATAATTTCAATAAAATATTTAGTAAATTAAATAATAAATCAAAGGTACTGCCTTTTTGGTTACATTAGTTTAATCAAACAATCTAGTCCATCGATTTTAGATTTTAGGTTTAATAGAAATTGTATAATGAGCAGTAGTAAATGCATCAGCTTATTGTAAAATTTCTTCAAAATGATAACTACTTTATATTATAGTTACTTCTAGGAACAAGAAAAAAATTATTTTGAAACCCTTTTTTCAGTGCACAAAAGCAACCCATTGTTTCACAATTACATATAGGATATGAAAAATGGACCAGCTTATTTCTTTCCCTCATCATCATCTCAACTACATTGATATTATTTTGGGTGAACTATTGTATTTTTCAGGTACTGGCAATGCTAATTAATAGCTCCAACATCAATAACTTCATTTTATTACCTTAAACGGTTATTAGTCTCAAAACGCGATTTTTTTTGCTTCACTTTTTATTCGAGTTTCTTGCCATTCTAAAAATGCAAGGTTATTCTTTCATATTCAATGTATTATCATATATTACTTTTTCATATTCAATATGCCTGCTATTCATGAATAAACTTAGCTCCTTAACAGCAATAGGCGCAGATTTTAAGACTATTATTATTATTATTATTTTGTTTTCGAATCTGATTCAATTAAGTAAAAAAGAATTTTATTCAGGATATAACTAGTATTTATATTACATATAAATATATAACTAATATATACCAGTGTTTTTGCTGTTAATAACTCTTTATATTCCTTTGTTCAAAACCTGTTTCGGCCACTACGGCTTATCGTTTCTAAATCGCTTAATTTGTTAATTAGTAGGAGCCATCTTAAATTTGGAAGTTAAACGTCTTATGTTTTGCCTAATGGCAAGAACCTGGTGCGTCAGAAATAAAAGTATTTTATTTCCAGCGGTAGCAACACTTTGCTTTAAAATAGAGTATATTTATTAATCTGAAAGATAAATATCTTTGTCAAATAGCAACACACCGGCGCGCGAAAGACAAAAAATCTGTTATTCCTCTTTGAGAAAGATTCATAGATGTGAGTAATTACCACATTATCCTGTACACACTGTTTCTCGCTGAGTTTCTCGCTCAGAAAAACTGCAGCTGAGTTTCTCGCTCAGAAAATCTTAATGTCAAGAAAACGTTTTCTTTCGCAAGTGGAGATTATTTGTATCACAAACATTTCTGTCAAATAGATAGATATTTTAATTACTTTTCAAAAATAAAATCCTAGATTTCATTCTAAAAGTAACTATTATTGTTGATAAATAATCACAGATTCCTCGTGTTTATAAAAATTAAAAGAAATACTGTTTTGTTATAATTTGTACGTAAACTTTATTTATCTGTATAATTTAAGTAAACTTTATTTACTTTTATTGAACTTAAAAGCAATTACGTGTCAGATTTTAACTATTTCTATTAATTATTTTTTCATTATTAATTCATAATTAAAATTTTACTTAAGAAATACCAGATTAACTCTTATTCCTAACAGTTCCAGTCTACCGCAATAAAGAGAAATTCGCAATAAAGAGAATATCATGAAATGCTTTTCAGTGCATATTCTTCATATTTACGTTATGCAACCTGTTCTTCAAACAACTGCATACATATTATATTATTTCCCAGCAATAACATGTTTAACGTTTTTCATGGATGTATTCCTTATGAATTAAGGAACATAAGTCTAAGACATGTATTCTTTAGCCTTACCTTAAAAACATAAAGTTTCCAGAATGAAGAATTAAAACCTGTTTTTAAATATTTCTATTGCATAAGGCTCGTAAACCTTGAATACATCGGACAGTGGTAAAGTATGATGCCCTTTGAGCAGTGATATTTTGACTCAAATCCTAAAACATGAGCTGGCTATATGTGTGTTTTCGTGGTCTTCCCCATGCGTAAGATTAATAGGATTCAGCTTTCTTTAGAATGTTACTCACGAAGGCAATCTCGTTTAAAGCAGACAACTTTCGTGTGCTTCATCATAAGTAATTGAACCAAATCAAATCTAGCCTTTCAAGTTTGATTCTTAATCTTCATGATAATCGTATCAAGCTTAATGTGCTATTTTATTATCCTTAAATTTATGTCCAGATCACTTCATCAAGAACCATCGTTTTCGTTTAAAAAACTCAAATTCTTTCAATTGCTTTCCTATTTTATAGCATACCAT
>KK115555.1:805349-820095 GCA_000611955.2 Stegodyphus mimosarum
TTTAACCAAATCCAGTAGATATCAAATATCGCAAAAAATAACCTCTTTTCCCCAGACAGACTATCAACGAAACAAAAATGTACACTCTATCATTTCATTTCAAGTGAATTCAGTTACAGATTCTCTCCTTCGTTACATCTGCACTTTCGACAAATACTTCAATAAATATCATTCCCTATAAAGATTGCCAAGGCTGAAAGAGTCCCTAAAATGTATAAAAGAAGCTTCTTCTCTTTCCTTTTTTTTCACAGGAAGTCTAACTGCCTTGGCGTACCTCCCTAGTGATAGCATCAGGCAAAGAAATCAGAAACCTTCATTGGTATCGGCTAACAATGGTTATTCTGGGCCAGTGAATAGTTTTAATGGTTGCCCGTCGGAACATTAACGGGCCACTGATTTCCGTTTACCATCTCCATTAGCCCAACAAGAGCGGGGTCGTTATGGAGTTTAATGTTCCACGGTAAGTTCCAGAAGAGTTTCTGTCGCGAGTTGCAATTGCTGGACGACTTTTGTGTAACATTATTTCCTTCGATTTTTCTTCTTAGCTCCTTATCCTTAAAAGATAAGGTTATTTTATTGAATTTTATTTATGAAAATGATAATACAAAATTGTTCTGCATAAATATAAATAAAAGATAATGTAGCTGATTTTAGAGTATAATATTTAAAAACTGCGACAACAAAGCATTAATCAGACATTATCAAAGAAGCTTTTTATGTTTTTTAACTCAAATCACATTTCTAAATTTCCACCCATTTCATTATACAATAATCGTTGGTGAAACAACAAAAGATTTCAAGAAATCTGAGAACTGTAAATTCAAAACTTGATAGCACATAATGCTTTTCTTGACAGTTTTATCAGAAAAAAAAAACGGTTAATGAGTACAAAATACATCATTCAAAAGCTCTTAAATACATTGAATTTAGTGTCAAAATTATTACAGCAGGTACAAAAATTAGTATGTCATTATCAGATTAAAGGAAGAAAACATTACCTTCCTTACTTATGTATATCGGTTGGCGAAAAATAGAAAGAGGATGAAAGTGAAATCAAAATTTGTTAACGTAATAAAATTAATTTAGCATTCTTAAACATTTCTTCCGCGAAAACTGTGCTTCTTTAAAGCTCTTTTATATGCCTTAATTAACACACTATCATTAAAGTGCATTTTCTTGCTCATTAAAACTGCATATTAACAATTATTTTCTAGAGCAAATCAACATGATGCTTAAATGTTTCCGATTAATGACAAAGTCATTAACGTTAGAGCAAAATTAACTTTAATTTGCGGCTTTATACTCAATTTACTACTCGTTTTATACACAACTTAAGGCTGATTTTGACTAATTTTATACACAGTCCAGTCACATTAATGTGACCATCTGTCAAAAGCCAGAATAACCACCTTTCGCAGAGCGGACTGCTGCGAGACGTGCAGGAAGAGAGTCACATAGGTCCCTGAAGGTGTTCTCTGGGATGTTGAGCCATGCCGACTCTAATGCCGTGGCCAGCTGCGCTAGATTACGCGGTTGAGGATCCATGGCGCGAACAACTCGATCGAGATGGTCCGACAGATGCTCGATTGGGTTTAAGTCAGGTGAGTTTGCTGGCCAGGGGAGGACGGTAAACTCATCCTGGTGCTCTTCGAACCACGCACGTACACTGGCAGCTGTATGGCACCTCGCATTGTCCTGCTGGAAGATGCCATCATCCTGAGGAAAAACAATGCGCATGTAGGGGTGAACATGGTCCGCAAGGACAGATGCGTACTTGTATTGATCCATTGTGCCTTCCACAATGATCAGTGAACCTAGAGAATGCCAGGAAAACATTCCCCAGACCATAATGCTCCCGCCTCCAGCTTGGACCGTTCCGGCAATGGTTGCAGGGTGGTTCCTTTCAGAGGTTCCACGCCTTATACGCCAACGTCCATCAGTCCGATGGAGCATAAAACGCGATTCATCCGAAAACGCAACCTGTCGCCACTCAGTGGACGTCCAGCTGCTGTACTGGCGTGCAAATTCTAGCCTTCGCCGTCGATGAACAGCAGTCAGCATAGGTGCACGAACCAGGCGTCTGCTTCGGAGGCCCAGACACAGCAATGTTCGCTGAATAGTACTTTGGGAGACACTTTTGGTAGCCCCTTGGTTCATTTTGGTGGTCAGTTGCTCAACGGTAGCCCGTCTATCTGCCCGAACGCATCTCCGCAACCGTCGTTCGCCTCTGTCATCTATGGCCCGTGGTGCACCACATTTGCCACGTCGCTGATTTTGGACAGTCCCATTTTGCCATGCACGGTACACTTTTACCACGGCGGCACGCGAACAGTTCACAAACTCAGCCGTTTCGGAAATGCTTCCACCCTTGGCCCGAAAGCCAATGATCATGCCCTTTTGGAAGTCGGATAAATCGCTTCGTTTCTGCATTACGCCAACGATTGAAATGTTTTCCGAAGCCCTCACACACCCTTTATATACGCTCAACTGCACTGTGCTGCCACCTGCCTTCTGTGATTGGTTATTTAACTCTGACATGAAAAGTACGTGGTGGTCACATTAATGTGACTGGACTGTGTATTTAACATTGATGTTTCTATTCCCTATAGAACAAGAAGTGTTTCTTTTTCTTATATCCTTCATGTTATGCTTATACTCCAGGACGAAAGCAAATGTTAGTCAAGGAAAGCATTAACGCATGAAATATTAACCAAATATTAACTAACTAATAATGAAGATTTGAAACATTAACGCATGAAATATTAACCAACTAATTTCGGGAAATTTTTTTAAAAAGTAACTGATAAACACGCTGCATAAATTAAGCCATCAAATTCAATATTTGCTCTAACTATTCTTAATATATTTTGAAAGAATTTTCGTACTGTGTCAACTGTACAAAATGATGGGAGCATTTTGCTACTTGAAATTTCGAATGCTTTTTAAAGTTGAAATTAAGTTTAAATTTTAAGTCAGCAAATCATATTGTCAAAGTCGCCGTTCCAAGTTCCATCCTTTAGTAGACAAACCTTATGCTGGGGGGGGAGCGTCATAGTTCAACATTATCAATATAAAACTAAGTAGACAAATTCAAGATTTAAATTCCAAACGAAGTTGCATGCTCTTGTAAAGACCTACAAAACAGAACACACTAACAGAAAAATGTTTAAAAATCCGGTAGTTGTTTTAAATCTTTATAAAAAAAGTTAAAAGTTACTATTTTATAAAAAATTGTCTATCCGTTTTTGTTTAAAGGAGAAATACCATGGTATTTATTTTAATCTTTAATAATATTTAGGTTTAATTTAAACTCTGTCTTACTTTCCTTTGATTCACTTAACTCAGACCAGATGTTTATGCAAAGTAAGGAAAGCGCAATAGGATAATGAAGCAGGTAAACTTTACTGGAACTCGGATTGAACACAGCTCTATTCATAAGAGCTAGTAACAATGTGCTTGGGGAAAGTTAGATGGGAGGCTACATCAATTCCTGTAAGCATTATTGCTAAACACAGCGACTACAATGGGCGTCTGATCTTTCGAATTTTAACTGTTGTTCACATTCAATTTTCGCAGTTGTTCATAATATCCAGCATGTGTCGGTATTTCTTTCAATAGACAGCGAAATCTTTGTAATTAGTTACATTTGATGTAACTTTGCATTGTAAAATTTAAACTGCAAAGATTGCAGAGCATTGGAAGAGTTTGTTGCGGCCAATCATCTAATTGTACACAACCACGCAGATGCACCCCCTTCTTTCGACCGCATCTATGCACAAGGATGGCCAGACATAGCTCTCACTTCCCACAACCTAGCAAATTCTATCCATCAATGGCAAGTAGAAGACCAAGAGAGTTTGTCAGACCACAAGTATATTACTTTTAACATCGCGCAGCCCACCTCCATTACCTTCATAAAAAGATACTACCTCCCAAGCAATAAACGACAAGTCTTCACCAGACGGATAAAAACAAAAGTAAAGTCTTTGGAGCCACTGTTAGCACGAGCTACTACAAGGGATGACCTAGAACACCTTACAACGAAGCTCATGTCTACTCTCGCAAAAACTTGTGAAGACCTGCTTCCCTTACGAACAACTAAAAAGATGCACGCAATGAGCTGGTGGAGTTCAGAATTACAAATTCAGAAGAAAAAATGCAGAGCTTTACGAAGAAAACTCAAAACGGAACGCAGGCTTAACTTAGAGACCAATACTTTGCAACTAGTTCAACATGCACGGGCTATTTACAAGAAACTTATACTGCAGAGTAAAATTCGTTCCTGGAGAAAATTTTGCACGGAATCGAAAGATGTGTATGGTGCCCCGCACAAGATAGCAACAGGCAAAGTGTTTAAACCGACGCAATTTCAGGTTCTGAATTCACCGACCCCACTAATGCTAGCACTCTGAGTCATTTCAGGTATTATCTTCCAGCAAGACCACCCAGAAGACGATGACGAACAACAAGCTGAAATAAGTGAAAACAACCCTCCACTAGACGCGCCTGACGATGTAAGCTTCACGATGCGCGAGATTACGAATACGCTCAGAAAACTGCCAAAGAAGAAAGCACCAGGTCCAGACGGTCTGAACTATTCTATCATAACTTTAGCTATACTCTCCTCCCTCGATTCTTTCGCTGACTACTTCAATAAGCTTCTTCAAACAGGCACCTTCCCCCGTCCGTTGAAAATAGGCCAAGTTGTAATTTTCCTTAAGAAAAACAGAGATCCACAAGACCCAGCTGCATACAAGCCGATCTGCCTACTTTCTTCATTGGGCAAGATCTATGAGAAGATGTTTATTAACAGACAGCGTTTCCATATTTCACAGAATAACCTACTGCGCCCACGTCAGTATGGCTTCAAGGCAGGCTCCTCCAACAACATACACGCTCTGCATGACATCCACGCAGCAATAATCGACAATAGGCACCACGGCTATCATAAGGCATTGGTTAGCATTGACCTGAAAAGCGCCTTTGATATGCTGTGGTGGCCCTCAATCAAGAAAGCCTTGAGAGATATGAAGTGCCCTCTTAATCTCTACGCCACCCTCTCCTACTACGTTTCAGATAATACCCTGATCATGCCGCACAACAGCAGGATCATCGAAAAGAAACAAACAAGGGGTATCAGTAAGAATATAACTATGCATCTACCGTAATGTATTTATAAGTAACTCCTATTGTAATGCAAGTATCAGCAAGAACATTAGTATGCTTCTATTGTATCATATCGTAATGTTATATCGTATCATAAGGTTGTAATGTATCGTATCGTAATCTATTGTATCTTAATGTAGGTATCAGTGTAATGTAATGTAAGCATCCGTATTGTATCGTAATATTAGTATCAGTGAGAGCATAAGTATGCATCAGCTGTAAAGTATATATATATGTAACTCCTATTGTAATGCAAGTGTCAATAAGAATATAAGTAAGCCTCTATTGTATCATAATATAGGTATTAGTGATATGTAATGTAAATACACTTATAGTATGGTAATGTAAATATTAGTGAGAATACGAGTATGCATCTACAGTAACCTATATATAAGTAACTCCTATATAATGCAAGTATCAGTAAGAATATAAGTATGCTTATATTCAGTGTAATGTAATGTAAATATCCGTACTGTATTGTAATATAGGTATCAGTGTAATGTAATGTGAGTATCCGTATTGTATCGTAATGCAAGTGTCAGAGAGAGCATAAGTATGCATCTATTGTAAAGGATATATAAGCAATTCCTACTGTAATGCATGTATCAGTAAGAACGTAAGTATGCTTCTATGGTATTGTAATGTAAGTATCCGTCTAATGCAATGTAAATATTCGTATTGTATAGTAATGTAAATAACAGTGAGAGGATAAGTATGCATTATGTATTTATGTATTTTTATTATTATGTATTATGTAATTTACGTATTCATTTAATAAACGGCCGGGATCACTTAGTGGGAAGACAGCGTTAAACCAATTAACCAAACGGTAAAGGTGTGAAGCCCGTCTTCCCCGTTCTTAATCCTCATAGGGTTGCCTTGCAACTGGCGATTTTTAGAACTTCAAGCGTTGTAAGCCGGGGCCTGGCGAGAAGAAGAAAAAGCGTAATTAGTAATATGTTTTCTTTTCTCTTTATAGATATCAGTTTTAATCAAGATATCACTACTCACCTTTTTATTGTCACCCGTATAAGGGATCTGCTTTGTAACAAGTAACTTGGTTGTTGCGGAGGCCTCCCCCTCTTTGTATACAGGTGTGTTTTCTATCTGTTTCTCTGTCTCACACCGCACATCTTTAACCGCCACTACTTATGTATCTAAAATATTGTAGCTAGTTTTGTTTACTTCCAATAAATGTTAAGTTTAAATTTACCTAAACTTGTTTGTTGCACTCATATTTTAGAATACTGGACCAAATAAATTAAATTAAAACTTAAACAGCTTATTTCTATTGCTTTACACAACGCTTAGGTATGTAATACTACACTTGTTGTGTTATCGTTATGGTATTTACAAGCATACTTGTTTGATACTCATTTATCTTAACTATATTTTGTTTTCAATGTATGTCACACAACTTCATCCTTTGCAGTATCTTAGTGTTGATATGATTTAAAAGTTGGTTTACACAATCATGGCTCTCATGAGCAATGGATCAATGATGTTAGTTGTCAAAAAATACCATAACAACATTCTGTTTTAATCAGATTCTTAATGTTCCCCTCTATATTTCGAATATTCACTTGCAATTTATAAAATTTTTATCATTTTATATACACTATGAGAAAAAAAATAAACGGGTCAATTTTTACTTTCGCAAAAAAACTGCTAAACTAATACAAGGTAAATAATTAAACTCTAACAGGGCCTTTATAAACACGAATATTTCATTCATTTCGTCATATCTATGAAATTTGTTCGGACATATCATATAGTTTTACTAGTAGTTCGTTAAAGTTTTTAAAGTACCCGTTATTTTTCCGACAATATATGTTTATATAACATTTTTTTCTTAAAATGAAACCATTTTCTTTGAAATTCGGATTGTCTTGTTTTTAAATATCAGGAAAATTTTATTATAGTATATTCAGATATTACGAATGATAATAAACTGTAAATTTCAACGCATTTAGTTTTAGTAAAGATTTTAAATGGATTTTTACGGGAAATAAGCCTTAATGAGGAAAATCGCCCTGTTACTTGTTTACCTATTCTTTCGGAAGCGCATGCCTGGGCAAACGCTTCTTTCCCCTTTCGCCTGCTCTGGTTAGTTTCCTTAAAGTGGATCATAGCAAGAAGATTTCTTACTCTACAGTTCTATAATTGTGTTTCCATAAAAATCACACAAAGTGGAAGCCAGCCTAAAGAATCATAGATTCGTGCCGTTTAGGAAAGAATGATTTTTTCTGTGACTGCCTAATTATGTCTAAATTAAATTGTACATTGAAAACTAGCACTGCTTTCGTTCTATTGGATCTCTAAGACTTTTAAAGCTTCATCAATCTTTATAAACAACGGATGTTCAACTTCCTTCAGCTCGTTCGAATGCCAACACTTCCGAAACATTTGAAATCAATTTTCTTAACACAGATCCTCTTCTGTTCAAAAGTATTATCAGCTTCTTTAGCAACCTTGTAGCTTCTTCTACTGTTCCAGCAGCAATGAACAACAAAGAAGTCTCTTCGCCGACTCTTTGTAGCTTTTTGAAAATTGCTCTTCCTAACTCATAGCTAACTGCATAATAGTGTTGCGTTATACGGGTTCGTGGATTTGACAGTATCCGATGAAAACACGATGCAGAACAATAAAAAGCACAATTTATTTACAAGAATCACTATTTACAGCACAGTTCCAAAATTACCTTTAAAAGCGTCGAAAATCTACAATAAATACGCTGAAACAATCAGCAACACAGCTTCAGGCTGTAACTGTAAAGGAAGCTTCACGGCAACACTAGACTTATAATAAACACCGTGGAACAATCGCCAATAGACTGTCAAGCTATACTGTAAAGGTAGCTTCACGGCAAAGCACTGTCTCGATCGCTTTCCGTTCACAAAACTCTCGCGTAGCTTAGCACTCACAGTAAGCAGCGATTCTCACAACAATCACAATTCTCACACTATCACACACTGCCGGCTCTCAGAAACGAAGGGGTTTATATAGCTTTTCTTTAGGTTCCACACGTTTCGAGAAATATCTCGACAGGAAGTTATTCTAGAAGCTTCCCGATTGGACCATGGGATATCGCCAATTTTTTTATGGCAACCCTAGTGCTATGCCGGAAAGCTTATATACAGGCGCAACCGCCGAATTTTTCGCAACAATAGTTTTAGTAGAAAGAAATGGTCTTGGTGATGTTCCATATGTCACTGTTAATAATATGGACACTTTAGTTCCTCGCATTTGTCAAAATATTCTCGCACTATCGACTGAAATTGCAATCGGAAATACTCGGAATCTAAGTGAAATATTGAATAGCTCTTCTTGTACGCTTTATATTTACAAAGAAGTATTTAATAAATAACGTTCGTTATGAAATACATTATGGCTTAATGAAAAAATGGAGCAAATAAGATCCTTTTACGCATTATGTCTTCTCATCAGGATGTAAGCATAAATCTTGCGATAACCAGTCTTTTAAACAAATTAGATTTTAATTTGCAGAAGTGTTATCTTTATAATCATCATGCAATCATTATCGGAAAGGAGTGAAAATGTAAGATATTTGTTGATAGAAAAACAATAGTTTGGTTTTTCGAACTCTGACTTTTAATCACAGTTATTCAATTTAGTAATCAATGCAAGTTGATTTAGCGAAATTAAAAGCTCTTAATCGACTCTAATGGCTCTCTTGTTTAGTTTATTAAGACGCAGCTGAAGGTATTCCCCAGACGCATCACGTAAGAAGTTTTTCGAAAGCCATATAAAAATAGAAGAAGAAGGAAGAAACTTCACACCCAAGCCTATAAGTTTAAGTAAATTAATCGTACATCACCTTCGGGACCTTCTGAATTACTTTCTGATGGTTTTAGAAATAAAGAAGCTCAGTGAACTCCGATAAGTTTGAAATAGATTGTGTGTTGTTTAATTTCATTACCTTTGACAGGAAATGGAGACTCATTAGAAGAAAAAGCACAGAATCATAAAAGCTTGCACAGCACTGATTTTAATCTAACACCTCTAAGACTTCCTTTATTTTTTAACTTGACATTTTTAAACTCCTCCAACCTATACACATAAGTAAGGAATGTAATGATTTCGGTTCAAAAATTCGATAGCATGATTTTAGTGAATGAACAGGAATTTGGATACTACAAAACGGTTTTCCTATTTTTAGAATGGTGTCTGTCTATTTGTCCGTGTGTCTGTGCGTATCTATAGATATGTACGTAACAATGTTTTATCCACGATAATTTTTATATGAACATTGCAAGCATTTCCTGTATTTAAGCTTTCTACATTTGTATAAAGAGTTCATAAAATTTTGGGTTAAACTGGACAAATAGAAACTTTACAGGAAGCGTATAACAGTCTTCCATGAATAAACGGAAGTCATAGTTTATTCGAAGCTTCAACCATTTTTGAGGAGACATTATACTAAAATATAATCCCAAACGTTTCAGTTTAGCATCGAAAACTTTTATATCAATGAGAATAACATATTAGATTTTGGCTAAAACTCACAAAGCGGTAGTGAAACTTTACTTGAAGCTCTGAACAGATTTTCGCAAAAACATATTATGCGATATTCCAAATCTTAAATTTTGTATTTAAAATAGGTATGTGACTGAGAGCAAAATATTACATTTATAAACATTAAATGTATTCTTGGAATTAAGTTAAATGCAACAAGAATAAGCTCATTATGAAAATGAGCTCTCGTTATGAAGCAATTAAATGAACTAGTGTCAATCCTAAATATTCTTGTTTCACTTTTGTATCGAATCGCTATTCAAATAAAAGGACCCTGCCGTCAAATTTTATTGTTGTGTAATATTTTTGAAAGAATAACATAATAAATTTAAATAATATTGCGAATGTAAAAACGAAATGTTATGGCAAAGCTTAACACTCTTAAAAGCAGCACATGTTTAGCAATTCCTGATATGGGGAATTCTAAAGATATGCTGCTTTAAATTTTTTTTATTGTTTTTTCATTGATTTGTGAGTCCGAAAGACTATTTGACCAGACGACATACTACGATCGATATGATATTTTCAAATCAAAGCATGAAAACTAATGTATACATAAGCATATATAGTTATCATTGTGCACTGCATGGGAGAATAAAGAATGAGTAGAATTTATAATTAACATTGAACAATTAAAGCTCATACAAAAATAGCTTTTATTTGCAAATAATCAACCGGAAGTGATAGTTTACTTAAAGCTCGTTAGTATTTCGCAAATTCCCTATCTTAACATGAAATAAATGGGAGGACATGTGCTGGCCACATCAGATTTTTAACTTTTAAAATATTGATTTTGAATACCTGAAAACAGATTTTATTGTTTGCATTAAGCAAATAAAATTTCTTCTTTTATCAGTATAAGAAAAAAAATGTCTCATCAAAATAGAAAAATGTTGTCGTGGAGTTTAAAATCAGAGGATGAAGAGAAATCAGCTCTTTTCTGTTTTCCTAAAATGTCATCTCTGACAAATAACATCCATGTTGCGTTTCCAAGTGTGCTTCCAAGCATGTAAAATGGCTTGACTTCAGTCGCAATAGTAAAAAGATTTGGAATAATAATTAAATAAATTGATAATAAAAAAACTGGGATTGTTAGTACGGGATTTGAAGATTGTAATTTTCTTACTCAGTTTATCAGCAATAAACCTCGCTTAAAAAATTCCTACCAGTCGCAAAACGCTTTTATACGAACATAATAATAAAAAAGTCGTATTTAATGAAATTGAAATTTTCCTGTATTAATTTGTGTAAGTCTATGCTACTTTATATATGAATGTTGGAATCGTAAAATTTGAAACTTTTCATGTGTATATAAATTCGTTACAGGACGAAATATTTTTTATCATTAAAATCCATTCTCCATTGGAAATGAAACGACGCCGTAGAAAGATATGTAAACAAACTGCTTTAGAATAATCTCTAGTAATTATAGCAATGATGAAATACTTTGTATTTTGAATGTATTATAAATTAATAAGAATTCATTTATGATAAATAAATTTAAGTTACATTATTTAGAGGCTTTATTAAAAAGTGAATCAAAGATTTAAACTGTTAAGGAATGAATTTCTTTCTTTTAAAGAATTCAGTTTTGTAAAATATTACAGAAGAATAAATTAAATATCTTACGCATTCCGACTGACAACATTGTGTTAACACGTTATTTGCAAGATTTCTTAGAAAGTTATAAAGATCTTATGTTCAACAAATTAGAAACTTACTCAATTTTTACGAATGACAGACACGTGGTTGAGTAATGTAACGTAACTGCTCAAATTTATTAGACGGACTTCGTTGACGACGTTTCTAAATTCAAGTAACTGAGGGCGAACATTTTAAGGAATTGTACATATCGCACAGTTTCAAACCAGTCTACGACAACTCTAAATTTGGTGACGCCTTTTAACTTGCTAAATAAAGATCTGAATCAGGAAGCAGAAAATACGACGAATTACTGTGATTTAAATATTTTCGATCGATTTGCGTTCATATTTTAAAATATAAAATTCGAATTTTATATTTTCATAACTTTTTTATTTCAAAAAGGAATTATATACTATGTACTATCTGCCCCAGAACATCCGGATAAAGAAAAATAACTCTTCTCAAATAGGAATATCTCTTGTAGTTAGCTATCCTGTACCAAAAAAATAAATAGCAACACATTACGATTAAAAGTTAGAAAATTATCTAGGTTTGCTGTATTAAATGAATGAAACTTTTCATAAAAAATAGCTACTTTCTATAAAATAGTTGAACGGCATACAATTAAGATAAAATCTTCCCACCTGGTAAATCATATAAAGAAATGGAAGATTGACTAAAACTGCATGGTATGGACTGCACCATAAATGAAATAAAATCACGTGAGTATCCTCTATCAGATTCCCAGGCGTAAATATTTTCTACTACAAACATTTGGAACGACACTTTATAAATCAACTCTTCACAGCTTTTTGCTTGTGCCTTCTAAATTTCCATTGGAAGGCGAGTTGCCTGTAAATACTCCCTTACGAGTCATAAAGGCCTTAACCTTATGAGCCCCGAGTTTATAGTGCCGGGGTGAGAGTTCGACTAATATAACAGACACGCTCCGCGCCTTTAAATCTTTTCCTTTTGCAGAACTTTGTTATTTCAAAAAAGTCCTATACTTCGTTAAAATTAAGATGTCAACCAGAAAGAAGGAGTATAGTGGGAGATGTTATCTTTACCATAATAAATTACTGTGAAAAAAAAGGAAGAAAAAGAAAACGAATCTCTCTGCGGTGAATTTATTAGTAACGCGCAGAAAAAAAAATTCTGTTCCATGACATAGTGTTATAAATAATTTGTATAAAATGTTATCTGTAAAGGGTAACATTACATTAAATTTTCATAATAATATAGAAACAAACAAAAACATGCAAGCTGAATCTTTAGCAGCATTTGAGTTTTTGAATACAAGTAAATCAAAATATAAATATGAATAATGTTACAGAGTAAGTTAGGAGAAATATCGCTTGCCTTCATCTTAACGATCTTAGATTTCAGAGTTCACCTCTTTATCTATTATCACCACACGCAGATTTCACGATCTCTAGGAGTATTTCATCATCATCATCGTGAAAGACATAATAACGCAAAAATTAAATCTTGCTTTGATGTATCTGACAACCTTCAGCATTAAAGCAGAAAAATTCCACTAGAATGTTGGTTGTTGCTCCATGTCATCTTAGAACGTTATAAATACTTTTTTGAAAGATGGTGTAGTACATGAAAGCAACTTGTTCTTATTCTCGATACAAAATTAGAATAAGGAAGTACAACAAATCGTCGCGTTCTGCAGAAGCAGAAAATGTAAATTTGGAAGAAAAGTGCCATCATATTTGTCAACACTATCCTTATGAACCTTAGACGATATACTAGAATATGAATGACTCCCATTAGATTTTTTCTTTTATGTCATATTTCCAGAAGTAGAGTGTTCGTTTTACAGGGTGTTTCTTTCGTTGGATTGTTTGTACATAAATTTGGTAGAAAGTCAATTAGGTAATCTGTCATATTTTCGCTTCAGTAATAGGAGCATATTACAGTGCAAATTAACACAAGCAATTGTCGCTTTCCAGACGGCGTGCTTAGTGATAACTAGTGTAGCATGTCCGGATGGCATGGGAAGATCCAGAGTTCAAACCCTGGCTAAACCGTAATTGATTTTTTAAGTTCCTAACGAGATGTTAATTCGCTCTCGAGCAAACCTGTGCATCGTTTCCAACCGGGCTTGGAGATCTTGAACGCACTCCTCAGGAGAGGACTGTAGATCCGGAGGACGGCCGAAAAGCAGGTCACTCGGAAGACGGAGATCACGACCGAAGAGCATTTGAGAAGGGGAATAGCCGGTACGCATATAAGCATTCTGTACCGCGCCACGCACATGGGAAAAAATCCCTGCTCGTAATTGGATTTGGCTTCTGATGACATCATTTCATCTATGCTTAAGAACGCCTTGACTTTGCTTGGGCTCGAGGGCACACCTTCATACCGTTTATTTACATTTTTGATAGCAGTACCGAAAAGATTATTACATGCGTTGTATTTTTTTTTTCATTGAGATTACACTTCTTGCAACACTGTAGTGTGGTGCATTTTATATGAAAAATGTTGCGATTTGTTTTTCTAGGGAGAAAAAGTATTGTTTCTTCATGTGTTAGCTCCGTAAATGTGTATTAATTGCAGATATTTTTAATAAATGTATTCTTAATTTAAAATCCTTCATATTAAAAGTATTGTGATTATTAATTCATTGTTTCATGTTCATCATATAACATTCTCTGCAGATGCAATCTCCGAAAGCATGAGACAAGTAAGTTTTCGGAAATAGCAAAAACGATGTTAGGAGCTAACATAGTACACAGTAAATTCACAATATTTTGAATGCCTGAAACAGTAAAATTTATTTTTTAAGTTAGACTAAGATTTGGAACAGAGAAATAGAGATACCTATTTCAAATTGAATAATATTTATCAATATTGCCAAATTTTAATGTGTAACAACTTTTGTACCTCTGCATAAAAATAGTGTTTGTCAGAAAAGGAAGTTTCTTTTCTTATACACGTGTAATAAATTCAGCGACAACACTGAATGCACTTTTTTCTTTCATTTAAGGCAACAGATTATTAGCAATGTGAGAGACACATTAACATGGAAATAACATAACATTTGCTAACTATATATTTTCTGTAATGTGAAAGGAGCAAAATGCAGCAAAACTGCAATAACAATAATATACTTACTAGCAATGTCTTTACAGTAGGATCGAGATCGTCGTGTTTTGGTTTTTGTACTAAATTCACGAACATAGTTATTTATATAATCTAATCGCTTAAGATTGCTTCTGATATTAATGGCATCTTTGAAAGATTTTATAATTTTATTATTTTATGAAACAGGAAGCCATGTGCTGAACGCTGCAGCTAAATGTTTTCGTTTCAAAGAAAACAAACGATAATTTTCACGCTTCTGTGTCATTCATGCGCGTCATTCAACGAAACAAAAGCAAAAAAAAAA
>KK115555.1:821873-845826 GCA_000611955.2 Stegodyphus mimosarum
TGTTGCGTTATACGGGTTCGTGGATTTGAGAGTATCCGATGAAAACACGATGCAGAACAATAAAAAGCACAATTTATTTACAAGAATCACTATTTACAGCACAGTTCCAAAATTACCTTTAAAAGCGTCGAAAATCTACAATAAATACGCTGAAACAATCAGCAACACAGCTTCAGGCTGTAACTGTAAAGGAAGCTTCACGGCAACACTAGACTTATAATAAACACCGTGGAACAATCACCAATAGACTGTCAAGCTATACTGTAAAGGTAGCTTCACGGCAAAGCACTGTCTCGATCGCTTTCCGTTCAAAAAACTCTCGCGTAGCTTAGCACTCACAGTAAGCAGCGATTCCCACAACAATCACAATTCTCACACTATCACACACTGCCGGCTCTCAGAAACGAAGGGGTTTATATAGCTTTTCTTTAGGTTCCACACGTTTCGAGAAATATCTCGACAGGAAGTTATTCTAGAAGCTTCCCGATTGGACCATGGGATATCGCCAATTTTTTTATGGCAACCCTAGTGCTATGCCGGAAAGCTTATATACAGGCGCAACCGCCGAATTTTTCGCAACAATAGTTTTAGTAGAAAGAAATGGTCTTGGTGATGTTCCATATGTCACTGTTAATAATATGGACACTTTAGTTCCTCGCATTTGTCAAAATATTCTCGCACTATCGACTGAAATTGCAATCGGAAATACTCGGAATCTAAGTGAAATATTGAATAGCTCTTCTTGTACGCTTTATATTTACAAAGAAGTATTTAATAAATAACGTTCGTTATGAAATACATTATGGCTTAATGAAAAAATGGAGCAAATAAGATCCTTTTACGCATTATGTCTTCTCATCAGGATGTAAGCATAAATCTTGCGATAACCAGTCTTTTAAACAAATTAGATTTTAATTTGCAGAAGTGTTATCTTTATAATCATCATGCAATCATTATCGGAAAGGAGTGAAAATGTAAGATATTTGTTGATAGAAAAACAATAGTTTGGTTTTTCGAACTCTGACTTTTAATCACAGTTATTCAATTTAGTAATCAATGCAAGTTGATTTAGCGAAATTAAAAGCTCTTAATCGACTCTAATGGCTCTCTTGTTTAGTTTATTAAGACGCAGCTGAAGGTATTCCCCAGACGCATCACGTAAGAAGTTTTTCGAAAGCCATATAAAAATAGAAGAAGAAGGAAGAAACTTCACACCCAAGCCTATAAGTTTAAGTAAATTAATCGTACATCACCTTCGGGACCTTCTGAATTACTTTCTGATGGTTTTAGAAATAAAGAAGCTCAGTGAACTCCGATAAGTTTGAAATAGATTGTGTGTTGTTTAATTTCATTACCTTTGACAGGAAATGGAGACTCATTAGAAGAAAAAGCACAGAATCATAAAAGCTTGCACAGCACTGATTTTAATCTAACACCTCTAAGACTTCCTTTATTTTTTAACTTGACATTTTTAAACTCCTCCAACCTATACACATAAGTAAGGAATGTAATGATTTCGGTTCAAAAATTCGATAGCATGATTTTAGTGAATGAACAGGAATTTGGATACTACAAAACGGTTTTCCTATTTTTAGAATGGTGTCTGTCTATTTGTCCGTGTGTCTGTGCGTATCTATAGATATGTACGTAACAATGTTTTATCCACGATAATTTTTATATGAACATTGCAAGCATTTCCTGTATTTAAGCTTTCTACATTTGTATAAAGAGTTCATAAAATTTTGGGTTAAACTGGACAAATAGAAACTTTACAGGAAGCGTATAACAGTCTTCCATGAATAAACGGAAGTCATAGTTTATTCGAAGCTTCAACCATTTTTGAGGAGACATTATACTAAAATATAATCCCAAACGTTTCAGTTTAGCATCGAAAACTTTTATATCAATGAGAATAACATATTAGATTTTGGCTAAAACTCACAAAGCGGTAGTGAAACTTTACTTGAAGCTCTGAACAGATTTTCGCAAAAACATATTATGCGATATTCCAAATCTTAAATTTTGTATTTAAAATAGGTATGTGACTGAGAGCAAAATATTACATTTATAAACATTAAATGTATTCTTGGAATTAAGTTAAATGCAACAAGAATAAGCTCATTATGAAAATGAGCTCTCGTTATGAAGCAATTAAATGAACTAGTGTCAATCCTAAATATTCTTGTTTCACTTTTGTATCGAATCGCTATTCAAATAAAAGGACCCTGCCGTCAAATTTTATTGTTGTGTAATATTTTTGAAAGAATAACATAATAAATTTAAATAATATTGCGAATGTAAAAACGAAATGTTATGGCAAAGCTTAACACTCTTAAAAGCAGCACATGTTTAGCAATTCCTGATATGGGGAATTCTAAAGATATGCTGCTTTAAATTTTTTTTATTGTTTTTTCATTGATTTGTGAGTCCGAAAGACTATTTGACCAGACGACATACTACGATCGATATGATATTTTCAAATCAAAGCATGAAAACTAATGTATACATAAGCATATATAGTTATCATTGTGCACTGCATGGGAGAATAAAGAATGAGTAGAATTTATAATTAACATTGAACAATTAAAGCTCATACAAAAATAGCTTTTATTTGCAAATAATCAACCGGAAGTGATAGTTTACTTAAAGCTCGTTAGTATTTCGCAAATTCCCTATCTTAACATGAAATAAATGGGAGGACATGTGCTGGCCACATCAGATTTTTAACTTTTAAAATATTGATTTTGAATACCTGAAAACAGATTTTATTGTTTGCATTAAGCAAATAAAATTTCTTCTTTTATCAGTATAAGAAAAAAAATGTCTCATCAAAATAGAAAAATGTTGTCGTGGAGTTTAAAATCAGAGGATGAAGAGAAATCAGCTCTTTTCTGTTTTCCTAAAATGTCATCTCTGACAAATAACATCCATGTTGCGTTTCCAAGTGTGCTTCCAAGCATGTAAAATGGCTTGACTTCAGTCGCAATAGTAAAAAGATTTGGAATAATAATTAAATAAATTGATAATAAAAAAACTGGGATTGTTAGTACGGGATTTGAAGATTGTAATTTTCTTACTCAGTTTATCAGCAATAAACCTCGCTTAAAAAATTCCTACCAGTCGCAAAACGCTTTTATACGAACATAATAATAAAAAAGTCGTATTTAATGAAATTGAAATTTTCCTGTATTAATTTGTGTAAGTCTATGCTACTTTATATATGAATGTTGGAATCGTAAAATTTGAAACTTTTCATGTGTATATAAATTCGTTACAGGACGAAATATTTTTTATCATTAAAATCCATTCTCCATTGGAAATGAAACGACGCCGTAGAAAGATATGTAAACAAACTGCTTTAGAATAATCTCTAGTAATTATAGCAATGATGAAATACTTTGTATTTTGAATGTATTATAAATTAATAAGAATTCATTTATGATAAATAAATTTAAGTTACATTATTTAGAGGCTTTATTAAAAAGTGAATCAAAGATTTAAACTGTTAAGGAATGAATTTCTTTCTTTTAAAGAATTCAGTTTTGTAAAATATTACAGAAGAATAAATTAAATATCTTACGCATTCCGACTGACAACATTGTGTTAACACGTTATTTGCAAGATTTCTTAGAAAGTTATAAAGATCTTATGTTCAACAAATTAGAAACTTACTCAATTTTTACGAATGACAGACACGTGGTTGAGTAATGTAACGTAACTGCTCAAATTTATTAGACGGACTTCGTTGACGACGTTTCTAAATTCAAGTAACTGAGGGCGAACATTTTAAGGAATTGTACATATCGCACAGTTTCAAACCAGTCTACGACAACTCTAAATTTGGTGACGCCTTTTAACTTGCTAAATAAAGATCTGAATCAGGAAGCAGAAAATACGACGAATTACTGTGATTTAAATATTTTCGATCGATTTGCGTTCATATTTTAAAATATAAAATTCGAATTTTATATTTTCATAACTTTTTTATTTCAAAAAGGAATTATATACTATGTACTATCTGCCCCAGAACATCCGGATAAAGAAAAATAACTCTTCTCAAATAGGAATATCTCTTGTAGTTAGCTATCCTGTACCAAAAAAATAAATAGCAACACATTACGATTAAAAGTTAGAAAATTATCTAGGTTTGCTGTATTAAATGAATGAAACTTTTCATAAAAAATAGCTACTTTCTATAAAATAGTTGAACGGCATACAATTAAGATAAAATCTTCCCACCTGGTAAATCATATAAAGAAATGGAAGATTGACTAAAACTGCATGGTATGGACTGCACCATAAATGAAATAAAATCACGTGAGTATCCTCTATCAGATTCCCAGGCGTAAATATTTTCTACTACAAACATTTGGAACGACACTTTATAAATCAACTCTTCACAGCTTTTTGCTTGTGCCTTCTAAATTTCCATTGGAAGGCGAGTTGCCTGTAAATACTCCCTTACGAGTCATAAAGGCCTTAACCTTATGAGCCCCGAGTTTATAGTGCCGGGGTGAGAGTTCGACTAATATAACAGACACGCTCCGCGCCTTTAAATCTTTTCCTTTTGCAGAACTTTGTTATTTCAAAAAAGTCCTATACTTCGTTAAAATTAAGATGTCAACCAGAAAGAAGGAGTATAGTGGGAGATGTTATCTTTACCATAATAAATTACTGTGAAAAAAAAGGAAGAAAAAGAAAACGAATCTCTCTGCGGTGAATTTATTAGTAACGCGCAGAAAAAAAAATTCTGTTCCATGACATAGTGTTATAAATAATTTGTATAAAATGTTATCTGTAAAGGGTAACATTACATTAAATTTTCATAATAATATAGAAACAAACAAAAACATGCAAGCTGAATCTTTAGCAGCATTTGAGTTTTTGAATACAAGTAAATCAAAATATAAATATGAATAATGTTACAGAGTAAGTTAGGAGAAATATCGCTTGCCTTCATCTTAACGATCTTAGATTTCAGAGTTCACCTCTTTATCTATTATCACCACACGCAGATTTCACGATCTCTAGGAGTATTTCATCATCATCATCGTGAAAGACATAATAACGCAAAAATTAAATCTTGCTTTGATGTATCTGACAACCTTCAGCATTAAAGCAGAAAAATTCCACTAGAATGTTGGTTGTTGCTCCATGTCATCTTAGAACGTTATAAATACTTTTTTGAAAGATGGTGTAGTACATGAAAGCAACTTGTTCTTATTCTCGATACAAAATTAGAATAAGGAAGTACAACAAATCGTCGCGTTCTGCAGAAGCAGAAAATGTAAATTTGGAAGAAAAGTGCCATCATATTTGTCAACACTATCCTTATGAACCTTAGACGATATACTAGAATATGAATGACTCCCATTAGATTTTTTCTTTTATGTCATATTTCCAGAAGTAGAGTGTTCGTTTTACAGGGTGTTTCTTTCGTTGGATTGTTTGTACATAAATTTGGTAGAAAGTCAATTAGGTAATCTGTCATATTTTCGCTTCAGTAATAGGAGCATATTACAGTGCAAATTAACACAAGCAATTGTCGCTTTCCAGACGGCGTGCTTAGTGATAACTAGTGTAGCATGTCCGGATGGCATGGGAAGATCCAGAGTTCAAACCCTGGCTAAACCGTAATTGATTTTTTAAGTTCCTAACTCAAAACGGAATAGCTCTACAGTTTAACTCGAACAAAATGTGCCAGCCGATAATTTATCACAATCTCTATTTTGGGGATGAGAATTTTCGCTTGATTCTCTTGATTCTTGTTGTTATGTAAATGATAGCACCTTTGGCTAGCAGTCGAAGGTTCGGAGCTTGAATCTTGGTGAGTGTAAAACTGATTTGTCACGCCTTTTACGTAAAGATACTTAAAAGCTCAACGATTTGTTTTCTTTGTATACTGTAAGGATGAAAGTAGACGTTATTGTTGAAAGCTTTTGGAAAATTACCACGTCTTGTGCAGAATACGAACACTTCACATTCAGCCTACTCTAAATCTATGTTACATAGTACTCCAAAGTTTAGTGATTAGGTGTTATTTCGAATCGCCATCACTCTATCGTACTAGCAGCATTTTATTATCAGTAATTTTATCATCGTACTAGCAGCATTTTATTATCAGTTTGAGAAGTCCATGTTCGAGTTCCTTCGAGAGCATTGCTCATTTTTCACGAACTCTTGCTTCTAATGACTCTGCAGTAGGACCGGGCAGTGGACAATAATTCGTCACCACCAGGAAATAGAAAGGGCGGGGGACAATAATTCGTCTCCACTAGGATTTGGTGACTAGGTTCCTTAATCCCCCGTCTCCCTTTAAAAGGGAAAATATTTTCTCCATGCTTCTAGCATGGTTTCGTGGTGAAACGGACTCTCGGCGCGTATTAGAGTTTTCCAGGTTCGAGTCACGGTGAAGGCATTGCATATTTTTTATGTCTCCAGCATAAAAAAACCCCGTCTCCCTTTAAAAGGGGAAATATTTTCTTCATGCTCTCAGCATAGTTTCGTGGTGAAACGGACTCTCGGCGCGTATTAGAGCGGTCCAGGTTCGATTCACGGCGAAGGTATTGCATATTTTTTATGTGTCCAGCATAAAAAAACCCTAATCACTTTAAAATTTACATAGTAATTTTATATTTAAATGTATAAATTTAATTATCAGATTTTTTTGTTATTTATAAAGTGATAAAATTTCTATTTCCTCTTTCTTTAAAAGTATGTTTTATTATATTATATTTTTATCGGCATTTGTAGGCACTGTTACTTTCTATCTGTTATTAAGCCACCAGTTTATTATTACTATTATTATTATTAAAACTTATTTTTAAAATCAAGCCCGTCGCGTCATCTATTTTTGACTTCTTTGATTGGCTTGACTGAAAGCAACCTAAAAGCTCCTTGCATAGATTAAATGCTTTCGTCGCGACAATTCTGCAAGCGAAACTTTATTATATCGCTGAGAATTTTTTCTTCTCTTGTACGCAGCCCTTAAAATGAATTCTTAGAAAATCAAATAAGGTTACTGTTGCAGTCATAAATTCTTGCAAGTTGTTGACTAAATTTTTCGAAGTTGAATATTCGGGATGCGTGTGGTTTACCAAAAAGCTTCACTAAAAGTATATTCCTGAAGTAACATATCCTTCAAATGTTTCAAAATCTTTGCAAAAATTATAAAAAATATACGGCATTCTCTCAACAATTCCGTCAACCAACGTCATACCAAGCAGATGAGAAACGCTGAGCACTGTTAATTTGACTTAAGTTCAGATTCCTGCAAACTTGTTGGCTGCAAATTCGTTCCTCCATGGAACCATCCTTTCTTCTGGCAGTTAGCCGTCGCATGTTTTGTCATATTAAAATAAGAAAATTTTGATGGACGATAAAGATACATTCCATCTTATGATGTGGTGCTTACGTGTTCGATATATATTTAGATATTCGATTCGGTGCTTAGATATAAGACAAAAATTAGCCTCCAAAACATTTTCGGGATTTTTTCTCTACTTGTTCTTTCTGCTTTCTTATATCACAACCTTTGAGCCCTGATTTTTATCAGTCAGCTTTTAAGAATAGGTGAATCTTATATGCAACCATTTGTAGCTCGAAGTTCTTATCTTCAGTGCCAGTGCATTGCATAAAACTAATATCTGATGCATAGTACTCACTGAAAAAATGCTCCGTCCTCGATTTCGAAGAGAATCAAGGCATGCCGCTGGCATATTAGTTGCGCCGATCCAACTGTCAATTTATCCCGGCAAATCTGTCTAGCCAAACGTTTCTGACACTCATAACATTGCGGAATATATATTTGCGTTATATTCGCAGCTGCAGGAAAGATTACTAGATCCTAAGGGAAAGCGAAAAATATTTTCACGAATTCGTTATCAGGAAATAGAGCCATTCAAGTGTAAGGAAACAGAAAACAGGAGAATCAGCTCCGGTACTTCAAACAATTATGCTATCTTGTCATCACTCAAATTTGTCACTTCTTTCTCTTCTCAAAAATGAGCATTGCCTTGTTTCAGTCAAATGTAATTCATACTTGATCTCCTGAAAGAAAAACTTTTTTGCAGTCTAATTTTACACAAAGTATGTTTAAAATACTTTCCTTTGTTATATTTGCATCTGAAGAAAACTTTTCAACGTTACATATTATCGTAATTTGTACAGTGATTAAATAATATGTAAGCGACATGTAAAAGAATTTTTCCATGCAAATTTCATTCCATCACGTAATCGTGTATTCTCTAGTTGTAGCTTTTTGTGTATTTTAAGACTAATTAAATTACACTAAACTGTAGACAATACAGAATACTAGGCTTAAGATGGTATATGGAAAACATGCATAAACAATACGATAATGATAAATTGATCGCAATCAGGTATTATTATTATTAAATAAAATGGTAATATAGTGTATATTACATTATACCTTTCCAGAGAAATTTTTCTCTATTGCTTTCTCTCTCTGTCTGAAAGAAGGTATTATAACAATTCAGCCTAAATATCAACAGAAGGTAGAACAACAAAAGTCTTTTTCCTACCGTGCTACATTGTGTACAGTCTCAAAATATATACGAATGACAAAAATCATGCTTTTTATTATAAAAGTATAATTTCATTTACACATCACATTTACGTACAATTTCGTGCGCACTCTAAAGCGTGTAACGATTGATTATGATGGTACTGAAACATAAGATAAGCTCACAAAATGAAGGCCACTTAGACAGAATAAAAATTCTAGTTCTAAATGCTTATAAGGTAATAAAATATGTTTTAATTTTTGTATCCAGTGATAGCACTGAATACAGATAATTCTGTCCAGAGTTCCAAGGCAAAGAAGGCCGACAAAATCTCGTTTGAAAGTAATTCAAAACAGAAGCTTACAGATAGCACAAAGGTACTTAGAAATAAAGTAACTAAATGATAATTGCTTAAACTGCGTGTTCAAGAATTGTAGAACAAATTGGTTTTTCAGAGCATGAAATTGGTGAGAATACGTTACGACCTTGCCGAGATTCGAAGTCTGGATCTCCCGACTGTTACCAATTACATCAGAGAGCACACAATGGAGAAAAAAAATATTCCTTATAAAATTTGGTTTTAATGATAATTTGTGTAGCTGTTTAATTTTTATTTCACTTATTTATTAACAGTTCTTTAGAATATGTCGACTGATTTTCAGGTCTCATTTATTCTAAATGAAAATATAGTGCAGCAAACGAATGTGAAATCACTAACAGCAGTACAGACGTAATATAAATTTAATAAAACTTTTAAAACTATGAAGAATTAAACTGAGATGCAATAATTGTAGAAGTGTTTCAGTAAACGTTGTTTCATGGATGACAACAATATAGAGTTTTATGAGCTAGAAAGGTTTAGTTAACTTCGAGAAACAAATCAACAGATCGTATAAGAAAGAGAGATCGTATAAAAATGCGGCTTGCATCAAAATTCATGACATGAATGTAGACATTTTTTGAAGGAATAGCAATAAAAACAATTAGTTCACATTTCGATAACAGAAGATTCGCTCTCACGGATTCCTCGGACGATATTTGAGGAAAGCAAGGCTTCTTAAAGGCTATACAATTACTTCATTACGCAGAAATTCATACTGTTAAGTGTTTAATGTGTCTCCAGCACAGAAAATCACATTTTGCAAGCGTGTTATTTTACCATTCACATATTCGTTGAATTTAGCTGAGTCTGTATAATATGACAGATATTATCATTTAACTGTTCTAGGCTTGATCAGAGGCTTGTGTGCTGTTTGGAATTCAAGTAAACTTGTCAGGACTGAGTGTTCTGTGTGTAGTTTTGGCAAACATCTTGAAGTAACTCCTTAAAGTCCTAAAGTCCTGATCTGGAACAGGGAGCTGAAATCAGCTATGTTTTGGTGTAGATACTATGATATACGTGGTATAATAACTGCCCTTGGAAGGGATTTAAAATCCTCTTTTATTAAATTAATATTATTTACAATTCACTTCCCAACTTGGGAGGGATACAGAAAGTAAAAGACCACACTTGGGCCTAACTTAACAATCAGATAAATTTAAACTAAAACTAAATAGAAATTTGATA
This sequence comes from Stegodyphus mimosarum, assembly GCA_000611955.2. Taxonomy (NCBI): domain Eukaryota; kingdom Metazoa; phylum Arthropoda; class Arachnida; order Araneae; family Eresidae; genus Stegodyphus; species Stegodyphus mimosarum. The sequence goes on from KK115555.1 coordinate 831,966, forward strand.
TTTGCTCACAGAGCTCTTCGCGGAGTTGGCCTCTAACTAAATGATGCGTAGCAAGAAGTACTAATACTAGCGCACTTGGATTTATTTCAATAAGCAATCACGTAGTAAGCACTATGGCTTAGAAATTATCTGCTAGCTGGTCAGGCGAACGTCGAACAGAATGACCGTGATCTGAGACTAAAAGCTCTCTCACACTGAGAGGTTTCTACCTCTGGTTTAAATAGTACTTGGCTCTACTTCAAATTAGCATACGCTGAAAACGTGCGCTTCTTCTGACGGGAAGTTGAAACTGAGAAGAGATAGAAAGATTTAAATTAAAATAAAACTTTGCTAGTTTAACTAAAACCTTACAAACTCACAGAGGAAAATCTAAATGCGTCTCAAGTCCAAGGAATAGAGACGGCAGATAGTGAGCTATGAGAGATTCATTAGTCACTCGAGACCAAATATCTTTATAAAGAACTGCTTTACAGCAGCGGATATAAAAATTCGGAAACGAAGAGAAATTTTAAGCAGGCCACATCTTTTTATGGCCACCCGTTCATTTCTAATAAGTTCAAAAATTCGAATGACTTCTCTCACATCTTGTATTTTATTGAAAAATTTAATCAAATCCGATACCATGTTCTTATTCAGAATTTACTTGATTGCAACCTTATCAAAACCCTTTCTATTCCTAAAAAATGAAGTAAATAATAATTTAACCACACCGGATGAAAAAGTGTAAAATTTGTTTATAGATACTGAACTATCTAAATATTTTTAAGAAAATATTCTTAAAATCGTTATCATTAATTTAACAGAAATATTTTACCTATTTTAATTATGTAAAAATCAGTACTTTTTGTTCCAATAACGTGGTTTTTTAATTTGCTGGAAACTGAATTAATAATGTAAGAAAACTAACTTCCTGTGTTAATGCTTGGATATTGATTTAAGTTTTTAGGCAAATTTTCCGCTCAAAATAATTAATTAAATTTCATTCAATTTCGCACTCCAGACTTCTTATAATAGATCAGAAGCTGAGCAGATAGTTAATGAAAACTTTTGAACTGTCTAATAATATGCAAATTGTTGAACAATGAAAATTCTGGAAGAAGTTAAATAATTTATTGCGTACTAAAAACGAAAATATTTCCAAGGATATGACTGTAGCCCCTCGATCGTGCTTATCTAAAAAGTGTATGCGATAATTACTTCACAATCTAAGTTTAAAAATATCTTTAAATTCTTTTTGGAATTCCTTAAATAAAATTCCTTTTAATTACAGCTTCTTTTGTATACATACTTTAAAAAAACGAAATAAAAAGAATAAAGCAAATACAGTGAAAATCAAAATTTGTTTGGGGAATTTCATCATAAGCTTGTTTAATCGGCATTTTTAAGAAAACCATTAAGCGTATCAACTTTCTCTCGCGTGCGCAACAGTTAAGAGAAATTTTTTTTTTTTCAGTGATGGGTATCAGCCACTGCTAAGTCCGGAAGTAGTGGTCACTTTATTATGGGGGCACCTAATAGGGGGACCAGCGTTGCCTCCTCAGAATGAATATACAAATTACATCCATGCCCTCTACGGGATTCGAAACCGGAGAATTCTCCGGATTCGGTACGAAAGAGACACTAACCACTTTTTGTCTGGGCGGGGAAATTTTTAAAATTAAATTTGAGAAAGCTAATTCATATTCTTCTCTTTCTTAACAGAAGGAGCATTTATCACATAGTAACAATAAAGAGAATGATTTGTTTCGAAGAACTCTTGTTTTTATGTTTAACAGTGCATCTAATAAATTATGCCATTAATAAGAAATTAACGGAGCTTTACCAGTCACCAAGTGGTTAAGACCCCTAAATACTGGGTAATCGACTTGCATTCCATCCCAGGCGAAAGGCTGGCTGGTTGGTTGATTTTCGTGGTTTTCTCCGTCTGTAATTTGAATATGAGCCAGTTCCTTTCAGAAATTCTTCCACGAAGGTATCGTTCTCCTTAGGCAGACAAATCTTCGTGTACTTTGCTATATTCAAATAACCTACTTCGCCGCTTGCGAACTGTTACTCCGCCGAGTAGAAAAAATATTGAAAATGCAGAATTACTTATTATTCGTGAAACATTTTCAAAATTAATGACAAATATACTGTGCAAAAATTGCCAAATTTTATTACGCTGAAACAGTGGTAAATTTATTCTTCTTTTTTTTAAATATAATTTAAAGCGTTTAACATAGCCACATTCGCCAACACAGTAGTCCTTTAGGTCACCGCTTCCAAACTCCAAAGCTAGGAATTTTAAATAACAAACAATAATTAATAATCTTAAATTTATATCGATAACAATTATAATTCGAGAACAAAATTATTTAAACTGGTAAATTTGTTCTTGAATATTAGAGTGAAATCTGATCATATATCTAAGGAATGTTTTTGGTAAAATACTCAAGACTCAAGCAAGCGGAAACTTTATTAACGGAACATTTTAATTTATATCAAAAGTTAAAATATTTTAAAGAACTCTTCCCACTCGCGGAGCTGAAACTGCTTTCGTGAAATTTTGCAGCGCAATTTAAGAGACTTTGTAATAGGACGTAATGACGTAATATGTTTAGTTTGGTATGTTTTATTATGGCAAAGCATGCAAGGGCTATCTGCCTAATGGAAGGAATGCCTTCGTGGATGACTTTCTAAGGAAAACTGATTCGTATACATGTTACACATGTTTCGTCGTTTCCCAGGGATCATTTCCCGAGGCTCGAACCCGAACTAAATTACCAGTGTTCAGCATCTTTACCGCTCGGCCGCTGGTGGGCTCGGCATATCTCTAGAATCAGTGCATATAGAAAAAATAGCTCATAGGCACATTTATCGGTCCTTCTGTACATCAAATGCGTAGTCGCTTACTTGCAGTTTTAAGAAACCTTTTATTTGCTTACTTACCCTTGCAACAACTAATATTTTTCTAGCCAGGTTTTAGTTTAGTTGCCTGTTTGTTCCTTTCCGAAAGATTGTAAATGGAAGAAAAAGTACTACTTATAATAAATAAATATCCTATAGTTTAAAAAGAAGTTCGAGTATTGCTGACGGAGCTGTGTTGTGCTTGTAATGCACATACTTATTTTCATAGGCTGCTGACTCATGTTAGCTGGGAAACTCAGCTGTAGCTATTGTAAGTCGCCGAAAGAACTTAGAATAACTTCAGGCTGAATAAAAGATTACTGTAGAAGATTTGAATAGTGTTACAGCCAAGTAATCATCCAGCAGGTCATTAGTTTTGTGTGTGCTACTGTAATCAATCACATGAAATTTTCTTTAGCATTTGACAGTCTATAAAATCCAGTAGCCAACTCTTAATTCTAATATTAACTTCCATCCTATGTTGTTCAAGTTGTGTTTTAAAAAATTTGTTTGTCAAATTTCCGTATCTTTAGGCTTATTTATTTGGCTACTGTACAAATACAATTCTTAAAGACCAAAAGAAGGTTTGAAAAATAATCCGAAGCAAAAGTAATTAGAAAGAACTTTAATAATATTCTAACATTCCGCATATACCTATTCAAATATCAATCAGTTTGCTATCTGTAACTTTCTTAGATATACATGCATTTTACTTGCATATAGTACAATTATATACAAATTACATATATATATATATATATATATATATATATTATAAGTTACAAATACTTATACCTATCTGCATCTGCCTCCCACAAGGGAAAGTGATTAATGACTCTGATTGCCGTACCGAAGGGCCGGGTTCGAATCCTGGACAAAGCATGGATGTGTTTGTCCGTCCCCTCATAAGAAGAAACGGTGACCCACCTGTTAGGTGCCTGCATAATAAAGTGACCACAGCTTCCACTTTTAGCAGAAGCCAACGTCTGAAGACGGCTTGGGCCCGCCATTGGGGGGCACTTAAAAAAATATCAACGTCTATATATATGTGGCGTTTTGCGTTTTCATATAATTCAAAATATAATTTCGTTTTCTTTCTCTTACATCTGTATGGATTGAAGATATCACTGATATTCTTATTTTAAAGAAAATGTATCTGTAAATAACAATTCATTGCCTAAGTATTTAAGCAAAAAAAAATTAACAATGTTGAAATTTCAAAAGTTGTCTAACTTTGCAAAAATTTTGATGTATTTATTTAGATGATCCACGCATTACTAGCAGTAACTATAACTTAAAAGATAGATTAACGTCATTAGACACACAAAAGCAGTTCAGTGATATATACTAAGATAGTTACTAATTAGACAGAATAGTTACTAATCAAATCAGTCACACTTGTCTGAACACTTTTTTTTTGCTGAATTTTCTATCCTTAATTAAGAAGGAGCTTGAGTTAACGTTCGCTTGTTTATAGCAGACCGCAAATTAATTAATTAGTTACTTAATAATTTAGATTATATTACTTCCTGCCTTCATTTTGCAAATCATAAACAGTTTCTACTTCATACTCCTTCTTGGGAATTGCGTGAATTATTAAATATTAAATTGTGTGAATTATTAAAATATGTGAAATAAATCAGTTTCTAAATGCTTCAACTGCCATTTCGAATGACATTGAGTTCAAGCGAATAATATTCGTGTCTTTCCTTTAAATCCTATATGTTTAGCACTTCATTTATTTATTTCGGAAATGAGTTGTAAAATGTGCACGAAGGAATAAAACAATAAAATAATAATTATAAGCAAAATAACAACACATTACAACCTTAATCTTTTATACGATTAGCTCGGTAATCTTCAATAAGTTTTAGTGAGATAAATCACCTTTTATACATCTTTCAAGGAATAGTCACAAAGGAATATAAATAGGAAAAGTTGTAGAGACATCAGGTTATTACGGAGCCGGAGAGGTGAAAAATGAGCAACGCCTTCGCCGGGAATCGAACCACGAACCTCTCGGTTACGCGTCGAGCATGCAGACCACTACACCAGAAGGCATGCGAAGAAGGCGGGGGAAATACCTTATAAAGTGTATAATTGAAATTTCAGTTTAAGAACTGATACGCATTGTACTCTTATTCTAGTATGACTGTTAAACAAACTTAGTTGTATCATCTTATAAAATTATGCAAAACAGCTACCTTATTTTCGTGTAGACTTTGAATAAAGCAGCATCGACATCGGGACCCATCACTCATAGGTCCCTCTTCTTCAGCAGCAAATATCTGCAAAATTCTGCAAAATGGAATTGTCTTGAACTAGGATACTAAGATTATTGGCTAGATTTCCTTTATTGGCATTACAGAGCATAACTAAATTTATGCCTCAACAGGCTACCCTGATTTTGTACAGTCCTCAGTTATATTTCCTATGGAGAAAGGGAAACTGTCAGCTGCAGAAAGAAGGGCAAAAACCTTGCCTATGAAACTATAAAACATCTACAGGAAAAATATCCGAAAAGAGGGTGTTTCTAAGGCGTGGAAGAACATAAATTTAATAACCCATTGTAGAATACGGTACATGTACAGACCATGCTGCTAGTTGAACAAAAGTTATACATACAGTATTGCTGGATAAATGCGAAGAAACTTAATGAGAATATTTACTTAAGAACTTGTGCTTAATGAAATACAGGAACTTTGATACAAAAGTTGCACTAAAAGTTAGCACAAAACACAAGAAGAAGAGAATGCTCATCACGGATTTCTTAAGCAAGACAAATGTCACTTTCATTATCCAGTAGAAAATCTTGTTCATGTTTTTATTGAGAATATTGTGTGCATTCCACAGAGAAAATCTCACTCACAGAGCAGTTATAATAGCAATTCGAATTTATGTTGAGCCTGCATATTCATAGCTTTTCTGCCTAGTTTTGGGTTAGTTTTGATTCAAGGCCCTTGACCCTTACCAAAATATCAGATATAGCATCCAGGGTCTTCTCTACATCGTTTATTTATCTTGAGAATTTAGAATACAAAGATTTAGTAGCTTTAGCGCGTATCTTAGTAGCGATAACTCTTTCAAGGTGACCATGACATCTCATTATAATAGCTTCATTCAATTTGACTTCAGAAAAGAAGGGACTATCTAGCTGTGTCCGGCACCCCACAATTGGAATATTTGGACTCCTCTGTCTTATCTTCAGAGTAGTCTCCGGATTCACGGCTCTTTCCGCAAGGAACGAAACGTGAAGCGTTGTGAAATTTCTAGCAACAGTAATACAGCGTGGATCATCTTTCACGCTGCAGCTTTACTTTGATTTTCAAATGCACCAGTTATTAGAAACTATAGATTAGATGTGCTTTATCGGTTTTCTCAAGTGTGACTAAGAAGAGAAATAACGGAGATAACTTACCATCTTTTCTTTTGGAAAACTGGGAGAATCTCTTGAAGCTAAATTCTTTAAATAAAGTTTACCGTCTTGTACGTTCACCACTAGAATATCTACAGGAAGGCTTCTAATGACTATTTTAATATCCTTGTTTTCTAATAAAAGATAAGTATGGTATAAAACATCCTGTGTATTCAGAAATTTGGTAATCTGTCTATGCGTTTCTGCAGCGAAAACTTTTATTTCATACTCATTGTGAGCTTTCATTTTCCCTTTATAATCAACAAGATGATCTTCCTCAAATACGATAGTGAGCTATATTCAGCTTAGTGCTGCCCAGGCGATATAATAGTTAGTGACCCTGACTGTCATACCGAAGGCCTGGGTTCGAATCCCAGAGAAAGCATGGATGTTTGTTTGTCTATAGTATCTGTGCAGCAAGGTGACATTCAAAGTACAAGGCCAGCCGAAATGCTCTCGAGAGGTTGGTAGTAGGTAAACGGGATGGGAAAATCTCGGAACGCACCCCGAGATGTTCTGCCTTGGGATTCCATCCTAAAAGAAGCTTAGCAGTTGAAAAGACTCGAAGATACATAATATGCCAACATGGATACACAGGTGTTGATCTTGGTTCAACATGTAACTGCATCTGTGTCCAGCTGCGTTTGCAATCGTTGACGACAATCGCCGGAAAATTTGACCAACGTCTGGGGTACTGGAATTCCTTAATGCTGTCGTGTCTGGGTTCGTCTTCAGTGTCTATTAAGTATATCTTATATAGGAAAGGTTTCTCATTCATCGTTATGCACACTTAATTCTGAAATGACACTATTTCCTGTAAAAAGGGTTCCACAGTCACCCAGGCGTTAGCTCATTTGACTCCTTTCGGATGCCAGTTACATGGTCTTTCTCACATTCAATCATCTAAGAAACTTTTAAAGTGCTTTTTTGCAAAGGTTTTCAAGTAGGTGTTTAATTTTTCTTTTTCTTTCTGCCTGTGGAAAAGTTCTTCAGATCTTTCGAATTATCCATAACGTCACTTTTCTCGTTTAAAACCGAGAATTTGTTGTTTGGGGGTGTATAGGAGTTTGAAATAAAGGCTTCGAGGTCTCTTATTATGTGATTTACCTCCAGCAATGTCCTCATTCACAGCACTAGCTTTCTTTATTTTCCAGTTTTGCAATATATCAGTTCACAATTTTTAAAATCTGCATATCGAAGGGGACGCAGTACTATTTTGAGTACTCTGCTCTATACTTTTCTTTACATTAGTTGCAAGGTTTTGAACAAGAAGTCTTTCTTCGCTATCTGCCATGATAAACTGGCTAACAGCTGAAATACAAACGCTCGAAAAATGCGTGTGCGTGTATCAAAACCAATGGGCGGAGCAAAGTGAACACTAATGTATCGCCATCTCTTCAGAAAAATTGTGTTGTAACGTGAAAAATTGAAGTATTAGAATTCTAAAAGGATTAGTTTGGAATTAATGTCATCACGTCAAGTAGATAAATCCTTTATGAATGTGAAAAGCTTCAATACAGTCCATTTCACCGAATAAAGAGCTTTATGTATAGCTTTCGTTTAGAATTCCTTAGCCGAAACTAAAGCCAAAATTGTGATTAAGTACCCAGCTATCGAAAATTTACTTATTTCTACTTCTCGAACATAAGATTCATGCCCTTTAATGTGAAATTTAATTTGGTTGAAATTCATTTGGCTGATATATCTCAAATCACATTTACAATATATGTTATAAATTTCCTAAAAATTAAAATCAGAGATGAAATCTTTAAAACCCAAACAACGAATCGTATTGAAGAGAGAGAAAATGACTTCAAAATTTTACTTGTGAAGAATCTGTGGAGTTTTAGCACTCATAGTGGGATGAAACGGCCAGAACAATAGAAATGTTTTTCAAAGAAAATATATGAACTGTTAAACGAATCTTCGATGAGTAAATCAGGTGTGAAAACTATACATAACCCAAATTATGCGTCGTAGAAATAAATATTTTACTGTTTTTGGCGTGCTGCTCTTCCTAATTGTATGAACTTGCTTCTAGTTTAAATATCATTTATATTATAAGACACTTAAATATTTTATTTCTAAAATCATAATAATTCAAACTGCGTAATATTTCATTTTAAATGGAGAAACTCTATACTTTATTTTAATTACTCGTTTTGAATACGAAACACATTTTCCAGAAAGATTTTTAACTTCTAACTAATAGATTATTTCTGGTATGCAGTTTGATTCTAGGACAGAAAACTGTCTTGAACAAATGACAGTGGAATGAAGCCCCTTCCATGAACAAACCTGTCTGGTCCGAAGAGGACCGTTTAATCCGATCCTCTAAGCAACCCGCTTTCTTTTCCTCTCAGTGTATTCCTAAATGCTATGGAAAGAAATGAAGAATTTACAGAGAAAATATTTGAACTGCCGAACGAATCGTAAGTGAATACGTCAGGTGAAACCCATGTTATACATTGCAGAAATAAATTATGTTACTGTTAATCCAAATAGAAATGAATCGATATAAAGATTAAATAGCGTATAAATGTAAAAGAAAGCACATTATAAAAAACTCAATAAAGAATGATTCGGTATGTAATTAAAATAGAAAATTCTAAATCTTGGATAAATATTAAAATTAATTTACGTTTATAAAGAGTACGACTGGTTTCTGTACGAAAATTCGAGACACACATAAATTTAGAATCGTTAAAATAATCTAAACGGACGCAAATCTAATTGAATTAATTTTAAGCTAAGGAAGCATATCACAATTTTAAAGAGGTTTATCTTCCTGACAGCAAACAATGGAAATTACTCTGAGATTCTTCAATTAGCTTTCCTATCGTATTATTAATTTAATTTGCTCCAATTCTACGTGCAGTATTTTAACACTGAGTGTACACTTAATTTGCATGCGTTTATTTACACCCCTAATAATTATAAAAGCGTGACCTTCAAGAAAATAAAGGCCAAATTTAGTGAATTCAGAAAAGATAAAGGAACCAACACGGTATTCAAAACATTATACTATAAACTTTCTTTTAAAATTAGTTTATTGTTCGCTTGCAAAGAGTATTGCTTAAGAGATAATTATATCGCTCCCTCAAGTTAAACGAAATTTTTCAGGCGAAAAAAATATAATCCATTGAAATTTTCAACGCAGTGAAAAATATTGATTTTTCTTTTAAGAGATAATTAATCACTTGCATAAAACTAATTACTGCACACCCTATTGATTATAATACAGATTCAAATTAGCTGTTGTCAGGGTAATTAGTGTCCCTGCAAGGGGAAATGGGCAGAGGAAGACAAAATAACTTCTCTTACATGTACAGGGACTCCCCAAATAAATTAAATTTTTAAAATGAGACGCTTTGTATTTGCCCGTAAAACACACAATACCTTAGTGAAATAAATCGCAAATGAATATGAATGCTGTTCGTGGCATACGAAATAGTTTATTTCCTCGTAATATATTAGCAGCTCAAAGCTACTGAAAGAATGTATATTGAGCGGAAAGTAATACTAGCATTAATTTTGTTTCTCAATGTGAAAACGAAAAGTAATTATAGGCCTGAAAACACATAGTCACAATGCTCTAATATTTAGGAGACGCTGGTTTACAATGAAAAGACAATCTTCGCTGTCGAACTACTTATTATATTTTTAGGATAAATATAACAGTTTTCCATGTTACTTCAACAATAATAGTCTCAATATTTACTATTCCTATAGGAAAACATGTTAGTTATACTAAATTAAATTAGGTTTCCAACAAGACTCTTTTATACCTTTTTAGCATCAACGTAATTTTGAATTGAATTTAAATATTTCTTGTCTCGGTAATTTCGCACGAGCAATCATGTATTCGTTTTCATCAAATCAAGAATTCCTACTTTCCCTGTTTTTAACTCGCTTTAGTAGAAAGCATTTTATAAAAAGTAATTTTCAAATGCTCGGAGTAACTAATTAGTGTGATTTTTCCTAATTAAGAAGGAAGTATTTATTTGCATAAATTGATGATTCAAAAGACTCTTTCTAGTAAAATGTTTTTCCAGTAAACGTTGGTTTGATAATTAAGAATTAAATAATAATTTATAAGGCTTTTTTAACATATTGCACTAATTTTGAGAACTAACACTGTTACAATATAGTTAAATCTTAATCGAAACGAAAGATTTAATCAATTTTTTTATACCTCGAAGGAAATATGCAAGGAATTTTCTCCTTCTTTATCACATATATCCGTGATGTAACGGGACGCATATCCGGAAGGCAATTTGGAAGTCCGAAGTTAGAATCTCGCCGCGAATGTAGCTGATTTCTCACATTTCTTGCTACAAAAAATTCTGAGTAAAATTTACAAGTACCGTCAGAACTATAATGTCTTGTACGATAATTCATCGTCACCTGGATTTGTCGTCTTATTCGCTTTCGGTAGCACATAAGCAAGCTATACTTTGTTCTGAAAACCGCGCCTGAATATGGCCAATGGCAGTCGATATAAGCACCATCATTAGCTCCGCCCACAATGATGATATCACAAGGCCAGAAATTTGTTTACATTCAGTTATTACCAGAATTATTTTGAAAAGCTATCGCTAAGAAACTCCATTCGTGATAATTAGACATCATAATTCAAACTGAAACTTTTGTGCCTTCTATCATATGGCAACTGAAGTATTTTTGCCAGCTGGTTTTTAATAGTCTTTCGATATACTTCATAACCTGTACTAAGCACAGCACAGATTTCGAGCAATATGGCATCATCACTGTAAACGGTGTAAATGATTATTCTTACAGGGTCTGTCATTGACTAATTTCAAGCGGTTGCCTTAGCAGAGCACAATTTCTTTATATGCTCCTTTGTCGCCGTCTAAGCGATGGAGAATATTAATGTTTTCTTTCCTTATCGCGTGCCTTTGCTGCAAGAGGAAGTATATCTGGAGTTTAAAACGGGAAGCTCGGAGTTCGAATCCCTAGGAGGGCATTGCGGATATTATGTTACTGTTATATTATTTTACTGTATGCGAATATTATGTCTCCCGCTTCGAAGTAAACGTAATAATTCTACATGTGCGTTACTTATTGTATAAAATCTTGTCCTCGGGAAATAATTTCATAGACAAGATCACACTTTGGAAACTGTCGAACGCACAGAACGAAAGAGAAGATAAAAGCAGCCCTTGGCAAATTTGCCATTGCGTGAAACATAAGAGTTTTAATTTATCTTTGCCTCCTCACAAGAGTGGACTCTCAGAATTTGTTACGCCAAACAATGCATGAAACCTTTAACCTTCAACTTTATGATTAATAGACTGAGCCATTTAAAAGCAATAAAAGTAATTCTTATTGATTTAGATCATTATTTTGTTTCTTAATATTGTATCTAATTAAAATGCATTAAAGTGCATTTAAATTTTTTAACTGATAAATATTATGAGCATGTGAAGATTTTTTTTGTTTTGTAACTAATAAAAGATATTTCTGAAGCCATATTTTATGCAATTATTGAAACATGTCTCTGTTCTTTATGTTACGTATCTATCTGTTGTACTTATGGTTTATTTAAAAAACATGATTATAATACCATATATTACTATGAAATCTAATTTAATTTGAATATTATCATAATTATTATTGTTCTGCCATTAAATGTAACTAAGCAAAATTGCTTTTAAATATCATGGCATCGTTGTTTCCTTTCCATTTTCCATTTTTCAAGAGAAATCTTTGCTTGACAAGAAATTTAATCCCAGAAAGATTTTCTTCCGAAGACAATGTTATGTATTACTTATTTCAGTTGTGATTTAAGTTGTTTTAAAGGTAATGTTTAACTTATTTCAGTTGTGATTTAAATTGTTTTAAAGGTAATGTTTAACTTATTTTGCTTCAGACTTAAAGTTTAATTTGTTTTAATTTTTGTAGTTGAACTTAAGTTCTTTGGTTTGTTTAAAAGTAATTGTAGTCATTTAATTTGTTCTCTTGACAGTTTTGGTTAACGCTGATTTTAAGTAGCTTGTGTAATTAATTTTTCTTCTTTACTTTTGGTTGGTTAACTATTTAAATTCTGTTGAGTTAATTATTTTTCTTAACCTTGGTTGTTAATGTTAATCTTTTGATAAGTTGATCCTTAAGGTCAATCTTTTTAAAGTTTTGTTTACACAAGTTGGTGTTTAAAGTTTAATTTAAGATTATGCCCCCTTTTCTGCTAAATTTGGGATCCATATTTTCTGACTTTGGTGGTCGTTTTGGTGTTGTGGAGTATATATATAAATTTTCATACTTGATTATTGTATTTTAACTGAAGTAATTTTTATTTCTTACTATGGTGGTCGTGTTTGGTGTCGGAATAAACCCAAGAAAATTATCTGTGAAATTATTATATTTTTATTTAAGTACTTATCAGTATTGAAGTTAATTTGTTGTAAATTCTATAATTTACTCGTATCCCTTCAAAACTTTCGAATTCAGTCCGTTGCCCTTCCAAATAGATTTACGACTTTGTTTTCGATTTCTTCGCCCGCTAGACGGTCATCTGTGAAACCTCTGTCAACATTCGTAAAAATTGCACCCTGCGGAGAGGCTAGTTTCTACATTACTAACTCTGCCGTAGGGTCAGGTTGGCGGGATGTTTTTTCTTACTCGTAGGCTATTCATATGTTGGATTGGGACCCCTCGCGAGGCTAGCAGCGATTCGCCGCCAATTCATGGAGCTCTTTCTACCTTGAACTGCACCTTCCTGCGTGGTTTTTCCCTGGGGTTGCCGGGCTGTTGGCGGTTTTACTACCATCAAAAATCGCCAATCAAGCGGTCTTGGCGTTTCGAGTAAAAAGGGCTTGGGAGCTGCTGACGAGGAGGTCTGACGGGAGATTGTGATGCAGCATTTTGACGGAAGGAGACGGAGCTGAAAGTGTCGGCGTTATCAGAGAAACATCGATGTCGGAAGAAATAGACGAGAGATGGATACTAAGGAGGGCGACGAAAATGACCTAACATAACTAACATTTATTTTTTTTCTGTAATGAAATGAAGTAATGAAATTCAGTAATGAATTTTCAGTAATGAAAGAAACCCTATCAACTATGTATCACTGTTTTCATCACTACTACATCACAGTTTGGAACTTCTAATTGTAACTAAATGAAGTTGGCTGAAATTCCTTTGTCTACAATGTTAAATTCCCTGTTTGGACTTGGTATGAATTTTGTTATATTTTCCACTAAACCGCCACCTTTGTACTATTCTGTATTAATTCAAAGTATCTTAAATAAATGCTATATTTAATTTTAACTTTCTTGTAATGTTTTCACTTTAATTTAGAACACTGGACCCAATCGTATCTTAAATTCACAACGCAAACTTAAATTATTCTGTTGGAGCCCTTGTACCACTATTTACTATTGATTAGAACACCAGTTTTACAGTATATATTGTGTTATCATGTGTGTCACAAACTTTAAGTATTCAGGTTATTGAAAATTGTTTATCCAAATATTGACTTATCATTTGGTATTGAACTTAAAACCTATACTCAAACTCTTAAAAATTTAAGCTCCAACA
>KK115555.1:856117-911399 GCA_000611955.2 Stegodyphus mimosarum
GGGCCCTAAATAATGGAACCGAATAAAAAAATATATTGGCAAATTATAAGAAAATCTCATGATAAGTTCTTCAATAGTGACACAAGCTTTTGTTATTCATGATACAAAATTGTACATGAATTTTTTAAAGAGAATTATTTAATCTTTTGTTCGCATTAAACTATATGATAATTTTTTTTCTCCCTTTAATTCATTAATTACTTTATAAGTTTTAAATAAAATTTATTTTATTTTATTTATTTTTTATGAAGTCTTCTGTTCGACATCAATGAAACTTGTCTTGCCAAAATTTTTAGTTAAACATTAACGAGTTTTCAGATTAGGATCGCAAAGCTTTGAATAAATCCTTTCTGTCTCTTCCCCCCGAAAAATGTTAATCTCGAATTGTTTTCAGAATTCATAGAATACTCAAACACATGTAAGTACATCGTCCCTAATAATAGGTTTTAAAAACATTATGATATGATTTGATGGTTACTCATTTAAGTCATTAATAATGAGTAACATTATTTATAGAAAGTCATGAAAAAATTGCTATGATTCGAAAATGGTAATTTTTTGACATTTTGCAAATACCTTTCAAGAACTTTTATTCAAGTCTAATTCATAAGAAAATATTTTTAACACCTAGAACTACGCTACTAACTAATAACAAACTTTTAACTTCATGCTTCGTGGAAGCGGATGGGAATGCAGCTTGTTTGCTATAATCACTTGGAGAGTTCACCATTTAAACAAATATACGACACACTGCAGCGAAATAGACCGTCGATCATTTAGGGGAGCAAATAATTTCAAATTAAGTATTATGTTTATCGTGTTTTAGGTTTAGCTTCTACATTAATAAAATTCCTTTTGTTCCGCTCGCCTTGTGAGATATCATTGAACGTAAGCGCACAGGAGGCATCCTGCAAAAGAATCGATTTTCTTTCGTCGGGTTCGGAAAGATAAGGAGAGATTTGAATTACACAGCAGATGTTGTATGCAACCAATTTATATAAATGTGACTTGACAACGAGGATAATGAAATGTGCTGAATTCTTATAATATGATTATTTTTCGCCGAAATCAAATTCTTGTTATCTGGAGGGAAATTTTTTAAGTTGCAGTTAGATTATTATTTTTTATATTATTTAGATTCTTGTATTCTTATATTAAACTAAACTTAATTATGTGTTTCATTAATTCAATTTGTTTCATAAACTTCTCGGTATTCTCGATTAGGACTAGAAGGGAATAAAGAATAGCAGAAGAGTTCAGCAGCCTAACAGACAGAACATTTGTCTGCGTATGAAGAGATTATGGCTTTAATTTTTTACTTCTTTGGATGAAGTAGAAAGGAAATATCGTAATCGCGAAAAATTTCGGGTATCATATTTCATCGAAAACATCTATTTTGACCACTACAGAATGCAAATTAACGATGTTTTTGAGTGACATCCGTATGTAAGGACAGAATAAAGGGCTCTTCCCCCCCCAAAAAAAAAATTATAAAACTGATTTAAAATCGATTCTGAAGAGATTTTTTCGTGGCGTATGTGCGTACGTACGTACGTATGTATATATGCATCTTCTATGACTCAAAAACGAGTAGCCTCGGAAAGTTGAAATTTTGTATATATGACTGCTATAACATGTACGTGTGCCCTCGTATTTTCGTTGCAATCGGCCGCACCAAAAGTATATAAATATATGTATATCTATATCCACGCTGTTATTTGTATCAGTGAGCTCAGTTAATTTATTCTTATATGTTTGTAAATTGTGCATGTTTTGCTTTAAAAATGATTAAACTATGCTGCTCTTATCTCCCGGTTAAGGTTTTTATGCCTTTTGAAAATTTGCATGCAAGATTTCTAGAATGATCAACAATTTAAAAGTTGTTTAAGTGCGGCTAAGACTAATCATTTTTCTCATGGCGGCCATATTTGTTTACGTTTGAAACCTAGGAGAATAGTGGATTTGTTGCCAATCTAGAAAAACTATGCTTTGCAACAACAAAGATAACGCCTTTTTTATTATTGCGAATTAAGTCGTGCTTAATCCCTTCTGGAATTTATTTGAGGATATAAGTGTTTAAGATTTACTTCGTAATTTTTAATACAGATATTTTGAGTTTTTAATGTATCGTTGCCAAGCCTTGTCGCGAAATGAGAACTGAATCTAACCAAGCCTTGTCGCGAAATGAGAACTGAATTAATTGAATGAGAATTACTGAATCATCTGAAAAAAACTGTTTTTTCATCATTTTTATTGTCTTTTATACATCGTTTTAGATTTGTTATACACTGACTACCAATAAGTATTTGGAGACCTGTGATAGAAAAGAAAAACTAACTTTATTCAAAATCAATAGTTGGTGGAGCCTTCACGAGAGGTAATTACCGCGTGGACCCTCCGGGGCATACTTTCCACAAGTCTTTGTATGACAGCTAGTGGTATTTTCTTCCACTCGGCTTGGAGAAGACATAGAAGTTCCTTCACCGATTTTGCACGGGTAGTGCACCCCTGAATTCGGAGATGCAACTCGTCCCAGAGGTTCTCGATAGGGTTCAAGTCTGGACTCTGGGCAGGCCAGTCCATTCGATGAACTCCATTGGCACCATACCAAGCATTGGTTAACGTCGAAACATGACAACTGGCATTGTCGTCCTGAAAGTAACAGGGGTCCAACCCGTAAAACTGGCACAACGTAGGAAGCCCATTGTCATCCAAAATAGTGCAGTAGGCATCGGAGTTGAGCTTACCATGAATGGGGACCAAGGGTCCCACCCCATACCAGGAGAAACACCCCCAGACCACAATTCCACCTCCGTCGAACTTGACTGTTGGCACAATGCATTCTGGCAGGAGACGTTCTCCAGGTAGACGCCAGACCCAGACCCTGCCATCGGAACGGTAAAGGGTGAACCTTGATTCGTCACTCCAAAGAACCCGTTTCCACTGATCTACGGTTCAATTTCGATGTGCGTTGCACCACATTAACCAAGCAGCGCGGTTGGACTTTGTGATCAAATGCTTATGGGCAGCAGCACGACCATGAAAACCAAGCAGATGTGCTTCCTTACGGATGGTATTCATTGAAACAATACTCCCGGATGCCTGTTGAAACTCCTCGCGGATGAGGGCCATCGGTTGGGTGCGGTTTTTCCGAATTTCTCTGGACAGCACTCGTCGGTCTCTATCTCCCAGTTTCGTTGGTCTGCCGACTCGGGGCACATTCCGACAATCACCGCTCACCTTCCACTTCTTTAATCACGTAGGCCACTGTCGATTTTTTGTACTTCAGATCGCTAGGTATGACCCTTAAGGATCGGCCACATTTGTGATACCCGATAATTATACCTTTCTCGAAATCAGAGAGCTCCGAACTACGAGGCATCTTGCATGCGACTAAAGCGATGCTGTTTCCTACACGATATATATCGGCGGAGGCCGTGACTTACCTTAGGACCGCAGATATCGTCATTTGCATAGGTGTCCAAATACTTATTGGTAGTCAGTGTAGTATTTGAATAGAATATGTGACAACGATTAGACTATTCTTCAGATGATATATACATAATTTTTGTGTATTTTGAATTATAAAATGAATGAGATATAACGCTGTTAAGTGAATATAGAGCCAGAGTGTCGCTATGGTAAACAAATATAGCGAATTTTAACGAATGTATTTATTCTATTATGGTTGATGCGCTATCGACGTCGTAGATTTAATTCAATCCAATAAGTTTAAATGAAATACAAAATGCATATAATTTAATATTCCGTACAAGGAAGTCATGTGGTGTACACATCAGATTTTTTATTATCATTCTTACGTGGAATTTCGAAATATTTGAGATTCGAAAGACCAGAGATTAGAAAACGTTTACGAGCCAGTTTCGGATTCGACAAAATTTAGAATTCATCGCACTTTTAATAATTTTAGCATATATTTTAATAACGTGTTCAGTTATTTCAATATGGTAATGTACGGCTTGCATAATGCAACCTAAATTTTGGTCCACAAAATGAAGGTGATGGAAGGAATCATACTTATGTCCCAGATACCCTAAATTCCAAGCATTTTGTCTTTTCCCAAGAGGTAAGCCAGAATTGCCTTTCCGGCTAGATTCACAAATAACAGTTATTTTCAACTGTGCAAGCATCAAACCAGAGAACGTAATAGTGGGTCAGTTGCCCACAGAGTGAGGAAGACAGAAAAACAGCTAGAAATTTTATCCCGCGCACAAAGACACTGTTCATTTTCCAGATTCACTTATCTTTTCTTTAATGGTATAGTAGCCAAGTTTCTCATTCATTACATTTTCTTATCTTTTTACCGTATTGTCGGAAATAATAAGATTCAAGTTTCAGTATTACATTTGATTCTACATTTCACCAAAAATGTTGTGGGGTTTTACTTATTTGATTCTAAAGTTTTAACTTAGAACCCCACGAACATTAACAAGCGAATGATCGCTTAAGTGTGTGAACAAATCACGTAAGACTTAAGAAAGGCTCACTGCCCTTTATTTTTCAGAATATTTTCAATCAGTTCCTACTTGGAACTTTACTCAAAGCCTCCATTCGGGCTTGAACTTAAATAATAATGAATTTAAATTAAACTAAACTAGCTTCACTAAGCTATCTGAAAGGTATAGCCAAAGCTATCAGAAATCTAAATAGTTGGCCCCTAAGTATTTATTAAATTGGCGAAGCCAAGCAAGGGCCTAAGGTATGACCGAGCGTAGTAACTAAGAGAGAACGTAGCCAAAAGCAAACGCGCGCTAGTTAGGAAAGTCATATTCTCTCTCTCGAAGTCGGTAAAACATCGACTTAAATAGTACTCTTACTCATTTGTATTTACTGCGTTTCTGAATTTGCATTCTGGCAGGAAATCGCAAGCTGAAATTAGAATAAGATAGGAAAGCTACAAAACTTAAAATAACTGTTAATAAACTTAGGCTAAACCTAACAATGTAATAATGTTATTCAGAAATTAACCTACTAAGAAATGAAAAATAGAAGACAGTCTGTTACTAAAATCACTAATATAATAGTACAAAAACTATGTCTGACAGGAACGAACTAAAAGAGAGCATTCAAATCGACTGAGATTTATCAAATTGTAAAACGAAATTCATTATTTACAATAAATCATTTTTTCTATATGATTTCAATAACTTATCACAAATTCAGAAAATGCTTTTCAGTTTATTTTAAATCCCAATTCACGCTGAAAAACTCAATTTAAATGAGATAAACCAGACAGAAATGAGTAGATATCTATCTTAATTACATTGGGATACAAAGCTTAGAAGAGCCAGTTTCATTTATAATCTCTGTATTTGCAAATCATTATTTAATTCAAACTGAAAGAACATACTGATAACAAATTCTAAATTTTATCTATTTACATTCATATGCATTTTTAAAATTTAATGTTAACTCGGTCACATCCGCAACTTAGAACAGCAATGGATAGCAAATTGTTTATCAAGAAAACCTTTAGATAACTGATTATTCAAAATTACTTTTGATATTTAAAAGATATTATTTATGATTGAAAATGATTTAATATTGTTAAATTTCATATACGATCTAATGAGTTTTCTATTTCTTTCCTTCGTTAGCTCATGATGTCCATTTAGCGAATATCGCTACAAGAGCTAAACTAATTCTTATTCAAGAATTCTAAAATGCTCTGAATAAACATACGGGATTTTAAAATGAGTAAACTTTGGAGTAACATGATCTAAATATGACCAAAAATACATTAGAATCTGGAGAATAATACATTTGAATCTGGAGCGAACCTTAGCTGAGTAAAAATTTTGATTCTAAGTAAATTAATTTCGAACAGACGTAAGAAAATTAATAAGTTGGGAATTCGCCAAGAGCGACATCACTTTCAGGTATTTAAAGTGATCTAATTAATGAGTCTATCTAAAGTAATCAAATTTATATTTTCCAGACTTTTAATTGTTAAGACCAGTTATTCTAATGAACATATTTAAAATATTCACAGTTAGATTTTAAAAAATTAAGTACAGTTTTAGTTGTGCAAATAAACCTAATATTTACCAGTTATTAAAGAAACAAAACACAGTGTAATAAATCTGCCATCGAATAACAGAACACGTCTTCTGGACCAGTAAACAATGAGCGTCTGTCCTCTCCACAGACACCTCCAGGTTCACACTGGAGAGTGACTCAGGTCGTCAGCTGATCTAGAAGGAACAACGCATCAGATACAACCAATCCCACGTTTTGGAAAGACACAGTTACAAAGGTGGTGACTGACCACCGAGACAGATTCCAGCAAAGGATGTGGAAGGGAAAATTTTATTTAAAATTAACGATGTATAACTCAAGTGAAATCATTGCTGGCAGCGAATAACGAAATAAACAGACCTGTAATAGAAGCTGATCCTAGAATATTCTCGAACTGATTAATTCTGTGTTCACGTTCCCTTAAAATTCTTTATATTTAATCTTCTCGCTTACATTTTTTGGAAGATGATGAGTGAAATAAATGAAAACCCGAAAGGATAATGAATGGAAAGATCTTCTCAGAACAAAACATCGGAAACTCGAGGGTAAAAACTGAAGTATATTAAC
Organism: Stegodyphus mimosarum; assembly: GCA_000611955.2. Classification (NCBI taxonomy): domain Eukaryota; kingdom Metazoa; phylum Arthropoda; class Arachnida; order Araneae; family Eresidae; genus Stegodyphus; species Stegodyphus mimosarum. Next base: position 862,724 of record KK115555.1, read on the forward strand.
TGATTTATATGCAAACTGAGGTGCCAACTAACTAAAAACTCGAATATAAAGTGTCTTTCTAAATATCCCCATTATCACTGAATACATAAAACTTTCACTCTAGGAAAATGCGACAACTTGTATTCAATATTAAAACAATCGTATTTTTTCAACTTCGTTTCTATCAAATTGATTTAAATCATGTTTATTCCCAAAGAAATAAGTTATTTTTCGAACGTCTACCATGATGTACAATGGTTATAATTTCCTCCAACCATAATAGAAACATTTGGAATTCTTCTTTTAATAAATTTTATAAATCCATTACATTTCCTGCTGCCCTGAGAGGAAGCATTACAGGTGCGACGTATCTGAAACTTTACAGAACTTTTAAACACTAAGATACTCAAGAGAGAAATTACTGCCTGTGTTGCTGTTTCTTTTCCTATTAAAAACAAGGACTAAAAGCTTTTTATACGATCAGCCCATTATCTGCCTATTCTAATAGAATAAATGTTCGTTGTTGTAAAACATTACTTCAGATAAACATGAACTGAAAACCCTGTTAGTTACTGATTTCTCCCAGCAACATAGTTCTCTTTTCCACAGTTGGTTCATATATAAATGTTTATGTAATTTTCTTTAAAAGGATTGAAGTCATTTTTATGGTTGGCAACTTATGCAGTTTCAGAGCTTAGTCTTTCATATTTCTCGGTATATTCAATGACATAAATTTGATATAACTTGAACTGAACGATTGTTTTGAAATAAACTATCATTTCCAAGCAAGAGGCATTTCGACAACCTTCATTCTTTTTTTCTGATACAGTCCTGTCCAGAAGTCCGCAGATTTACTCAGTATAAGAGAGACAACGAATATCAGAGAACAGTAATACAGTAACCTTATTGTGAAAACTGTGCGATTAGTTTTCTGCTGATCTTCAATGCCTAAGTTGCTAGCAGTAATCCACCTTCGTGCGTAGCATAAATTATAATTTGTATTCAAAATGTAATGAATAATTTTAAGCTATTATTTTTAATAAGACGTGATAGGAATAAGCGGATGGAGCACCAGTACTGCGGTACTGATACAGGTGCAGTACTAACGCACTATTATATTGTAAAAAAGATATTGCAAGTATTCATGGTAGACCAAAGATTAATGAGAAGGAGATCTGAACTGTACCTTTGTCAATCAGAACAATGGCGTACCAATTTTTGCATCAAGTAGAAGCGAGGAGGTATAAATATATATATTTCAGCATGCATTTTAAAAACATACATTAGAGTTTCTGATAAAACGACACGTGCGTAAACTAGCTCTTTATGTACATTAATGATTCCATATGCATTGCATTGTCATATGGAATTCTTCGGTTACATAGTTATCGCATAGTATAACTTAAGTTCAGAATATATTCCCGAAATTTATTTAATATCCATACCAATGCAAGCAGAAATTGAGCTCTTTAGGTTTTTTATTATATTTACCCTTCTTGTCTTAACAATATTCAGATCAATTGACAGTTTATTAGCTGGATTTTAACATTTTTAATTAGAATGAATTAAGACTACTTAACAAAAGAACATATTTCAAATTTCAATCAATTAAGCTAGTTAGTACGAACATTACCATCTCTAAACAGGTTATATGATATATTATTTATAATCAATTCGCTTATATCAAAAAGATCTACACAGAAGTCGAGCAACAGCAACAAGAAATTTTATTACTTTCACAGAAATTGACAAAAAATTAAATTTTTAAGTACTTTTAAGAAGCAACTGAAAAGAACTGGCGTCGTCTACGAACTATGAATATTCTTTTACTGATGAAGTGCATTTTTAAAACGCAAGGAGAAATGAGGCTAACGGGTGAGAAAATATATTTAATAGGTAAACTATGTAGTTTATTCTATATATGTTATTTTAATTTACTCTTTAATTATTTACAACAACTTTTTTGCCAATATTACTTGGCAAGATTTAAAGTTGCCAATAGTAAGCCTGCTTTACATTCCATTAGAAAACCATTCATCCTCCGATATTCTTTCCATCGTTCATTTTGAAGAAACTACTTTTAGAGTAACTTGTAATTTATAGCTGGGCCTGTTTTGTGTTCATAATTTTTCTATGTAGGCGTGTATTTTTTTAATATTTAGTAATGCTTAATTCAGATTGTTAATTTTACAATAGACACTGTTTACAGTCGTTTATAGCTTTCTGGTATTAAGGTCTGTTTTTCCACCATTTTGCTATTTTTATGCATATAACGCAACGAAAATTTTATGATATATTAATTTCATTTTGAATCTTGTTACCATTATTGCATTTACATTAGATTTGATAGTCTAGATATGTAGGAGTGAGTCTTTAAATTTCCAGAGGTGCAAATAATTTTAAAATGATAAATTTCGATACCTCTGATAATTTAGAATGAACAGAAACATAGTAGCTAGCGAGCCAGATATGGTTGTAATATCAATGTCTGGTTTCCAGTCTCCTAAAGATGCTCGAATATGACAGTGATAAAATGGGTATATGAATTTTTTTTAATTTTTAATTTTCATGTACTTTTTATTTTAATTAAGATTCAAAATTTAAATTTTCGATCCAATGTCAGTTCTCAACCAAAGGCTATTGATTCATTTTCTTACATCCAATAAACCAATAAACTTTCCTTGTTCCGTTGTTCTATTTCTTCGTTCTGTTTCATCTGCTTTGTTCTTTTTTAGAATAATGTTGATTTTGTATTCAGTTTGTAAATTTAAAAAATTGCCGGTTTTGTTATAAATTAACATTTTCATTATTTTATGTCAATCTTAGCAGCAACTGAGCAGGATTATAGTTTTGAAAATCTTTCTTCCAATTTACTTTACAATATATATATATACATCGATATACCACATAAATAGATATATATACATATAAACAGGCGCAACCGCCGAATTTTTCGCAACAATATATATATATATATATAGAGAGAGAGAGAGAGAGAGAGATAGATAGATATAGATATATGTGGGGTGCGTGGGGTGCGTATTAGATATCGATGGACAAAAGAATACACAATGATCTTGGGTGCTTCTTTCGCTATACACTAAGTGATCGTTAAAGATCATTTTCTTACGGACGAGAGTGTATGAGTCATACTGCATCCTATTAAATAAATCCTGATCAACAAATCACTTGTAGGTTTACTGAAGGGTTAAAACGTAAATGCCCTGCGTTCTTATCTGCTTGATTCCGTTCTTAATCTGAAGTTGTCGTACTGTGTTCCTGTAAAAGATTTACGAAGTATTATGTCGATCATATTATCGTTATATGCAGGGCACTGGGCTCTATACTGTTATTTGTGACACCAGAAGACTAATTTATGCGGGTTTTGTCCATCCTAGAATCGAATAGCTGACACATACATAAATGGCATTCTAATTCCTCGAACATGTAGAGGATCTTATGTTGCACTTTAATTTAAGTAATTTATGTTCCTAAGTTATTTAAGTTCTTCCTAGAAAGAAATCACAAAAGAATTTAAAATTTACAGCTGTTCATTCAAGTTTATTTGCTAGAATTACCGAAATTAGTAAATGCTGAGACTCTGAAGATTAAAGTGTAATAAAAATTGGGTAATAGGTATCCAATCGATTCGGCACACTTTGTAATCCAATACCACTTTCAATGACATTCTTGGTATAATCTGACGCTACTGGCATTTCATACGGCAATATTCGTAAAAACTTCGCAGTTGCTTCGCATCTTTTTGCCGTTTACAGAATCTTTTGTTCAAAATTTGGCTTTCTCATGTTTACTTTCTCTGTCCTAACAATTTAACAGAAGCTAGATAATATTAATCAAGCCTATAGCTCATAGAGTTATTCCAAACTTTAAATCAAATATAAGAACTAGTTTATGCAAAATTTATTAAAATCTGATTACAATATTAAGACCTTTCGAGGTCATTCAATACAAAAGATGCAATTTCAATGGATAGTGTTGTCTAGAAGCATGTAAGCAATGCAACATTATATAAAGCTTGAGAACAATTGCTGTCAAATATCAAGAAACAGAATTTTATCGGAAAAGTTCATTTTCAATGATCAACTTTCTGAGCAGGGTGCAGGGTGCTTCAGAGCTTTCTGATCAACTTTCTGTAATGAAGTAGGCTTTCTCATGGTGCATCTTGATTAACAATAATCCACTCTAACGTTTTCGCTTCTCTCTGTTTATGAACATCCGAATCTATGAATATTTATGTCCTTCAGGAATCTGTGATTTTATTATGAACAAGATACACTTTCGGAGCATTTTTAGTGGAACACATGTGCACTTTCCGTTTTATACCTTAAACATACAAATTTTTGTCCTTTGTCTAATGTATTACGATTGTAATATTACGATTTCCAGAGACAAGTCTACCTACTTGGGTTATAATCTGGACTCCCACCTGCGTTCGAATGAACATGCACCTGTTGTAAAAAAGAAAGTGGAACAGATATTACAAATTTTAAGAGATGGCTGATTTTAAATGGGACAAAAACTCAAGCACCTGATACACACAGTGTGTTTCTTGTAAGAGATATATCAAACTTCTCCTAAACTACTGTAAAAGTTTGTGGGGTTCCACTCTTTTATTTAACAGTTAAATGTCGAGTACCTCTTGCACCGATAAGCGAATAATCGCTTGAGTGTGTGAACAGAGACATAAAACTCAAGAAGGGTTAATTACCCTCTATTTCTCAAAATAACAAAGAGCACAGTCGGCTCCTATCTCAGAGCATACAGCAAAGCCTTCACTTGGGCTTGATCTTAAATTAATAAGAATTAAAGCTTAACTAATTCTTAACCAAAATGATATAGCCGAAGCTATCAGGTTTCTAAGTAGTTGGCCCCTAAATCTCAGTTAAGTAGGCGAAGCTATTAAGGGCCTGAAGTACGGGTGAGCGTAGTAATAGCTTAAAGAGAGATGTAGCTCAAACGCAAACGCGCGCTAGTCAGAAACTCTGGCTCTCTAACGAAGTCAGTGAAACATCGACTTAAATACTACTCTTACTCATTTTCATTAAACTCGTTTCTAAAAATGCATTCTGGTAGGAAATTGTAAGCTGAAATTAGGAGAGACAGGAAAGTGTGACAAACTGTCATAAACCTTATAAGATCTTATACCTAACTGCAATGTGTTTTTTCTAGACCTGCTAACTGTATATTTAAATTACAAGTTTGTAATAAGTAGCTTCAAGGAAGAGCAAGATCACTTATGTTATCACTTCAACTTAAGTTTGTTAACGATATTATTCTTGGTATGATATTTTTGCCTTCTTAACAATAATAAATATTCAACCTTTTTATGTAAATACTAGGAAACAGATATTTGTGTTTATGTGATCAGCTGTATTTTGGAATCTCTCCCTGGTGATCTGAATTAAGTGCTCAATTATGTTTTTTTATAAATTATGTGCATGTACTAAGATGATAAAAGTAACTACGGAATTAATTTAGGTGAAGTCTGTTTTCTTAGTGATAATAAGAGCTCAGCGTTATGTATTCAAGTTTTAAGATTCAGATATCAGTTTTGCTGAGTATAATATTATGCTGTACTTTTCTGCTTATGTTCATAATTTAATGTACTCAAGTGTGTATTTATTAGATCTGTGGATGTACTAGGAAGGTTAGTTCGTACTTGGCAAGGATTTAGAATATTTAGCATTGCTTAATGATCAGTTTTATGTATTATATTTACCAGTTTTATTTTTCATGTGTTATGCATGCAGTTATTAGCATTATATAAGTGCCATGTATGCAGCTTTCTGTATTTCTGTACTCGGTATCATTTCTTTTTATATTCTGTTTTGTACTTATGTAGGTATTATCTTATCTGCAAGCAGTACTAAAGGAAATATGGATGCATGTATCAGTTTGTAAAACAATTACTCTCTGCTCCACCTAGCTTAAGTTTGCGCAAAGAACTAAATTATGCAAGAATTTCTTATATTAGTGATAGCAGGCACACAATCTTTTAAATGTTTTACATAAGAGTCAGGTACATGGAAAATAATGCGTTAATTTCCATTTGGACGCTGGGACCTTTTGTTTTAAATCCTTTTTTTAATTAATTTTTCAGGCAGGTCCTCCTTTCTTTACTTTATATAATACAAGTTTCTGTTTTATTCTAACAGTGATTCTTAACAATCTTTTGATTGCTTCTTTGCTTAATTTTAAGGAGTTCCTAACAGGTTACTCTTTAAGCGAACAACAACATCTAAGCTCACATATAGGCTCTTAGTTGTCCATTCGGCTCTGCTCTCGGGGCAGAGTGGAGCAGAGAGTAGATAGTTTCTGCCAGGAAGATAACACACTCTGAGGCTAAGACCATGTCAGTGGTCCTCCTTGGTGGAGCTCATTCACTGACCTAACTGCCTCAGAGAAAGCTATCAATATCTTGGAAATTGCCTGTTAACCGAGCAATGATATCCGTTTCTATTTCTTTCATGCAACTGCTAACCAATCTAATCTGTATTGCTAGCTAATCTAATCAATCTAAGTCAAAAAATGGCTGTAATTTTGCTACAAAATCTTTGTAGACTCCCTCATAATACCTACTGAAGAAACTTTTAACTTCAAATCCCCCAAATTCTATGATTCAACCAGACCAGCTTCCTTATTGCAGAAGATCTTGTTGTTGCTGGAGAATATGACTTTTTAAATGGGCCATAGTGAGCTCTAGATTTCTTGAAAGTCCTAGTGAATTTTGAGCTTGTCTCAAAAGTTAACAAAAGATATGAATTACTTCTCAACACATTCAGTTATTTTAGAAACAGTTAAAAGCCTTTTCCTAAGAGTCAGTGGACCCATGTGCATACTGATAGTTTAGTCAAGGAAGGAGCATTGAGTTGGATGCTGAGCACTAGAGTATATAGCAAGCTGTCTTCTTTTTACAAAGCAGTCGGTGTCAATAACACTACTTTTGATGGCGAATTGGAATTCGTAAGGCTTTGAGACATCTTTGCTCTCATAGGACTTCTTTCTCCAAAGGTGTCATTCTGGCGAACTGTTGATCTGCCCTTCAGGTACTTGTCGCCAACATAACGTGCAATTCAAAACGTATTGATGCCAGCTGACATTCTTTTGAATACCACTACCAGCACAATAGTACTACAGCGGGTGCCAGCTCATTGTGGAGTACAAAGAAAGGAGATTTATTAGAAAGCAAAAAAGGAATGTCCTAAAAAACACAGACCCTACTGTAAACTTGTAAGATTTAATTTTCTTAGTTAATATAAACTACTATTAGACCTACCTGAAGGTCTGTTAATGACTTATTTAACAGAAGAATTTATGTAGAAGGTTCATACAATAGACGAATGATGTAAAAGACTCTTTTATTGAACTAAATTATTTACAGACGGCACAGTCTTTTGCTTATAAATCCAACATCCATTTGTGGGAATAAAACTAAAAATAATAAGAGATTGATAATAATGGAATTTAACAAGATTCATGATACAAATCTGTGCGTAAATGCTGAGAAAAAAGTTTTGCTGTATCTCTTGAACAAAGATACTTAATGTGCTATTCCACTCCGTCTTTTACCTGGACATGATCCTCTCAGTGCTGCTGTCTTTTATAATAGACTCAGAAATTCTCCACTATATTTTGTTTTTGACACTAAGCAACTCATTCAAAAAGAACATTTAACACATGCTCTGAATCTAATGCTTTTACTTCTTCACCCAGAAGTACTAGTTGGCAAAACGGCTAATGGCTTACCTACCAAAAGCCGGGTATTTCTAAATAAAATAAAAAAATATATGATTGAGAAATTATTGAGAACAGTTTAAAGCTTTCCTTCAAACAATCCATTAATGACGTTGTCAGAAAACAAAAACATTGAATGGATTGAAAATAGTAAAAATGAACTAGATGGGGAAACTTGCAGTTTACAGAAGTCGAGCTTTTGGGTATTACGCCATTGATTGTATTGTAGAACAGTTGACTACATCATAATTATAAGTGCACTGAATCCACAGTTAGACGAAATAGTAATTAACGAAAACGAAGATATTACGCCCCTAGTTGTATTCTAAAAGAGTTAATTGAAGACATCGTTATTCGATGTGCGGTAAGCAAAAGAAATAGACACTAGCGAAAAAGAAGAAGAAACCTGTACCACTGACGTGAAGTTGGTTAAGCGTTAAATAAATTCGCAATAAGTTCATGAAGCTAGTTGAAAAAAACTAAAAGATGTAATATTGGAGGAATAATAAACATTCCTATTCTCCTTTTTGTTTTTTCGAAACACGAGTAGAATCTGAATATTCCTTTTCTGGAAAAAGAGTGGAATCTATAAAACAAGTGGACATTCAAAAGATTTTGAAAACTTACATTGTACTAGAAGCATTCCTGATTTCACGATAAAAACTGATCATAATGGAATGCATGTGAGGAAATGGGGTTGACGGCGCGAAAAAGAAATCAGTAAAAAAGAGAAGTAAGTTTTAAAAAAACTTTTTAGCGTTTCAGCTTTCTACAATAGGCTCGAAAATGCATTCATCAACTATTACACAAGATTCTCACAGGCGGGTAATTCGTTCGAACGTTTAGTGATTTGAAAGTTTTCTACTCGGAAATCGTTCTCTGTATATACCTGCAGAGTATATAATACGCATATGTGTATATGTGTCTACTATGTATATACAAAAGAGGGGCAGCTGCTCCGCTTTTGTTTAAAGCCACGTAAATAAAACGTAAGTCGGCGAGCACTCGTGTAACAGCACATACCACTTGAAATTCGTACGCAGAAGGACGATTTACGCCATCGGATAGTTTCATTCACCGATCTCAATAATGCCCACTACCAGCTAAACGTTCCGTTTCTACGCGTATATTCTACTACCAAATATCATTTCTGTCCCCTCTACTGCCTTTACATTTTTGCCAAATACACTGTATTGATAGAATCACACTGCATTGATAGTCATTAAAATCACAACACTAACAAAACAAAAAATAACGCAACTAACTTTAATTTCCAAATTTCTTATAATTCAAAGATGAAATAAAGTTTCAAGTATGTTTGACTGAAAAAACATGAATATGGTCACCATGAGCAGTCACGTAAAGAAAAGAATCGAACAGATTTTGGATGACATTTTTAGATACTGCAGTCCCGAAAGCTGAAATATTGTATGAGTTCATTTGCTGAGCTGTTAATGATCTCTGTCATGATAGTATGTGTAACTGTATAAGCCACACGTGTTTAATCACGAAAAATGTCTGGTGAACGCGTCGGTTAAGAAAAAACTGTAATCTGCTATGTGTCGAAGATGAAACGAACATTGAATGTAACATGCCGTCACGTATTATTCTGTTGGATGATTGCTCTGGAGTTCTATAGGTATATTACAACCACAGATATTAATATATGTAATATGATTAGTGATGTCAGATACGAATACCAGAAGCAAGATCAGTCTCATCCCATATTCTAACTCCCAATGTTTGGTCGGTATCACGATGTAGAAGCAGGTTTTCAACGAATGGCCCTGACGATTGCATCATAGGTCCTGATGTCCAACATGAGGTGGTATGCAAATGCGAGATTCGTCTCGGAAGACATTTTCCGCCATCCATTATGGCAGAAAGGGGTTATGGTTTTTGGTTTATTTGTTTATGGCAAAGCAAGCTAAGGTTATTTGCCTAAGGAAGGGATGTCTTCATGGAGTTAATTCAGATTTTAAGTTAAAAAGTGGGTATAAATGGGTTACATTGCCATAAAAGGGCGTTAGTTTGTAAGGTTTTAGTTAAACTAACAAAGTTTTATTTTAATTTTCCCTTTTCTATCTGTTCTCAGTTCAACTTCCCGTTAGAATAAGCGCGCGTTTCGGCTTTATGCTAATTTGAAGTGGAGCCAAGTTATATTTAAACGAAAGGTAGAAACCTTTCAGGGTGAGACAGCTTTTAGTCTCAGACCACTGTTACTCTATTCAACGTTCGCCTGACTAGCTAGTATTTAAATTCTAAGCCGTAGCGCTGTTACGTGATTACTTATCGAAGTAATTCCAAGTGCGTCAGTATTAGTTAAATCTTTCTACGCACCATTTAGTTTAGAGGCCAACCTCGCGTTATAGCTCTGTGAGCAACAACTACTTAATTTCTATTTAGCCTTAGTTTCAATTAATTTGATTGTTCAGTTTAGACCCAAGTGCGGTCTTTATTTTCTGTATCCCTTCCGAGTTGGGAAGTGGCTGTACATAATTGTGGTTTAATAAAAGAGGATTTTAAATCCCTCTGAAGTTTAGTTCTTCTACCACTTATTCACAGTATTCTACCACAGAACATAGCCATATTCAGCTCCCTGTTCAAGATCAGGACTTTAAGCTGTCACGAAGATGTTTTCCAAGAATATGCACCGAACACTCAGTTCTGACAAGTTGTTATACAGCTAATTGTGGCTTAGTGGTGGTTGATTGGTTACATTGATACAATAAAATGCACGTAATTGATCACACTGATATTGTATCAGTGTAACCAATCAACCACCACTGTAAGCCACATTTATCTGTAAAACAACTAACACCTTTGTATGGCAATGCAACCCACTTAAGTTCTGAATTAACTCCCCAGGTGATCTCTCACGGCTCCAGGGAGTTTTGCCACTAGGTAGTGGAGGCATGCCAAGAAGGCATGCAAAGAAGGCGGGAGAAATACCTTAGAACCTGCCTTCGTGGAGGATTTTCTAAAGGAAACTGGCTCATATCCATATTATACATAGAGAAAACCACGAAAACGAACCTGCCGACAGCTCATTCCCCTGTAATTGAAAACAGGTCGAACTACCAGTACTCAGCGACTTTACCGCGCGGCCGCTGATGGGCTTTTCTGCCATCTATGCGGCCATGTTAGAATATGTCACCCATTGTAGCCGAAAAGGATGGTGCTATACCTTTAAAAGTACGCAAAGCAACAGCCGCAAAGTAAATGTTCTATGACATTTAATGAAGACGTATGGGCAAACTCTTCTTTCCGTGTCTCTTCCTGTGCTAGGGTGCGTGATGCGGTTGTATAGTCTATATGAACTATTCTCTCAGCATGCTTTTGGGCGCTCGTATTTCGATATCACTGTAAGCCTTCGGTTCCTTCCGTCCTTACTGGGTTCATGGAGTCTAAATTCGAATGACAGCAGTGGATTCCAATAAGTAACAGTTTGGCAGCATACGCAGTTAGTCAAGATATTCTCCAGCAATCATATTAGGACGCATGTTGCTGTAGATTCCGTCTTTTAAATAGAGGTGTACTATACTTTTTTTATCCAAAAATACCGTTCTCCCACGTATGAAAAATCCGTCCTTTGCTTTTCACTTTTATATTGATTCTAGATAGCGCTGTTAAAACCCTCTTATTCATATATACACTGAATTGTTAATCCTTTATATATGCTGCCATGCCTTATTCATAATGCAAGTTTAATGTGGATAAGCCGTTTCTTCATCATACTGCAATTTTAATAGTTACCATTTCATTTATATGCATATCTATTTTAAACTGTAGCCTATTTCAAGCTTAATTTTGTTTTAAGTCACCTATTTTAGGTTATCATTAATTTTTTTTCTCTTCCGTCTCAGTTCAGGGTGATCGAAATTTGAGTTCATTTGATAATGAGAGTTAATATTACAAACTGAATGACAACGTTTTCAGAATGTGGAAATATTTTGAAGTATAAAATTTTTATTCTTTAAATTTTAATTATGATTAAATAATGTTCTGCAAATCGATTTAAAAACTTCCCAGTCTATTGTCCATTGTATCCATGCGATCTTCACAAATTAAAGTCAGAAGATAATTTTCAATAAAAATCTATTAAGAAGAACATTCTTTATTTTTCTTATTACCAGCGCATAACGACATGTCAGTAAATGTCAAACAAGGACAGCTGCAGCGAAAATGCCGTAAAGATTTGATGTCGGCCATTAAAACACTAATATTCATTAGTAACACTGAACGATATGGTTTACTCATCAGATTTATGGAAGAGGATGTGATATAAAACAAGACATAAATTTAAGTGGATTCAGATAGGAAGTTTCAGGAGACTTATCTCTTTTTTCTTTAAGTTAACTAAGCTTTTATAGCTGAAACAAAAGATTTTATTTTTATATCCGCGATATAAAATACGCTATGCTTTTATCTTACTCTCGGCACAAGAGAGGTCTTTAGCTACGCGTTAAGAGCAATATCGGAGAACAGCCGAATAGTTATAAATTCTGGTTACAGTCTTATCTGAAAGCCTGTTCTAAAGCTTAAAGTATTGGTTGAGGCGGAAAATCCCGACATTAAAAATTAATAGTCACTTCTTTTGCGACAATGGGCCAATAAATGTAAATGAAGATTATATTGGCATCTTGATTTTTTCTCAGTCTTTTACAATGCATATGGTTTCTAATAACTATTATTTATATCTAAAAGGAATATTTAGAAGTAGTGTATTGCACACGAGAGTCATTCAAAGGTAAAGATATTTTGCTACTTTTTATATGATTATGTGGGAATTAAGTTCGAAATGTGTATTATGTGGGAAGTGTTGTGTTGTTCGGAATTCTCATTGAAGATTTCGAATTTTGATCAGTTATCTTCTTGGTGAAATCAAGAAGACTTTTAAGAAATCTCACAAATTTAATTGAGTCGCTGTCAGAACTAAGCTCCGTCGAAACCACGTACACTCCCTCTGTGATTTATTCATTCTTGTAAACTGTCCCTCTGTGACTCGTACACTCCCTCTGTGATTTATTCATTCTTGTAAACTGTCCCTCTGTGACTCGTACACTCCCTCTGTGATTTATTCATTCTTGTAAACTGTCAATAAATCTCTATCATATTGGATTTATGTGGTATCTTGCACCCTTTAAGCAAAATAAAACGCTTGTTTTGTTTATCTGAAATACTAAAAAGGAATGAGTAAATCAAATACGTATTTTCTTCAGTGGCAGGTGGACTGTCTCTTCGGTAAGAAATTAGGTCAGAAATTAAGCGTCATATACCTAATAGTTATGAAGCTATGTAACTTAAGAGCAGTAAATGTTAAGGAGAGAACTTAAATGTTCGTAGTTCTTGCTTTTAAGATACTTTGAATATAATTACTTCCTCGAAGAAGTAAAATTTTTAATTTAAGCGTAATGTTCAGAATTGGTTCATTTATGAGCTGTTCTAATTCCTCACCAACTTTTTACCTGCTTTAATAGCTACACAGATTAATTTCACAAAACAAGAAAAATAAATTTATCTCAGATATAAAAATTATCTACTTTCAATTATGATAATCTCTAACGATAACATGGATTAACTTATAAGATTATTTAATTAAATAGCTTTTTTTGTTAATTCTTTTCTGTAATTTCTATTTTTTTCATCTATCTTCACCGCAATGCATATTAAGTAAAGTTAAACAGTGTGTAAAACAGTAATTCCCGAACTTGGATTAGCAGACTAGTGATATTTATATCCTGCGATCCACTAACTACGAACCAACCATTTGCTAGTTGCTGTTTTGTAGACTTTTGGAGAGCATTTATTTATCTGTCACTGTTTAATGACAGACACAGATGAAATACACTAAAGCAGAAGCATGGCCAATTTAAAATCTGCATTTTCTTTGCCACTTCAATACTTTATTTTTTGCCACTTAAGTACTTAACTTAAAATCCTACGAGTAGCAATATTTGGTGAGGGTTCCCCCCTCTTTCTAAAGATTTAATTTACAAGAAAGTATCAAATACACTTTATCTGAGTTTTATCTCTGAAGTTCTGTACATACCTTTAATTAGTTTCGGCTATGATAATTCGAATGTTTTGTTTAAGTCGTCAGTTAACTAAATCTAACTACTATCTAAATTAAGCCATTCGAATACGTGACGGCGGAGAAGGAGACATCATAAAGGATTAAATTTGCTACAATGATCCTTCTATGTAACGTGGAGGTTACTTTACCAATATATAAATTTGATAACTAAATTATAAATTCAGTTTGATTTCAAATTCTTTAAACGATATATATTTTTATTTCGCATTTATCCGTTCAATTTTTTTCACTGCAACGATTATAGAAATCTAAATTCACACTACTACAACATTAATCAACAAGCAGGCTCGCCGATTCTGACTCAAGTTACCAGTCTTAAATAAATATGTAATAACGGGGGATATCAAATTATTATGAAAACTATTGTTGTTGATGTTTGTTGATGAAATGTTTATTTTAGCTTTCATGTCGTAGCAAATCATTGTGTTTCATTATAACATTCTGGTGAGATAAAAAAATACAGTTTAGCTGAGTGGATAAGATTGCCAAGCATTGGTAGCTCGACACGAGTTAGTCTCGGCGCACGGGCGCCCCACGAATGGCCAAGTAGTTAAGACTGTTGACAACCGTTTGTTCGACCTAGGTTCGATCCTAAATTGCATGGTTGTTTTCGTTTTTTTTTTCCTATGTGTAACGTGAATACGAGCCATTTGCGCTTATCCTCCACGAAAGCATACCGCCCCTTAGGAAGTTAGCTATCATGTATTTTGCCATATTTCTATAGCCTAACCTTATGCTGTCTATATGAGAGTTTTCGTGGTTTACCCATATATGCATAAACACGAGCCGGTTTTCTTTTGAAGGTCGTTCAAAAATGTACATTTCTTCTTAGACAGTCTGCAAGTACTAAGTCTCAATAACCTAACCTAACTTTAAACAGACAAATAACTTTAAATATCCTAACTTTAATAGCCATGCTTTAGAATATTTTTTTATTTTTTAATAATATACATGCTTAATGTAATTTATAATATTTCTAATTGGAATTTTTATAAACATTAAAGCTTCATAATAGAAGGCGTTTCTCACGCCAAATTAAGTACACTGCAACTTAAAGCAATCTTTAGCCCACCGCCTAGCAATGACGTCACCATAATTTCACTTCAATTGTAAAATTTAGGAGCTTTATCAAAAACAGTGAGAATTCAGGAAGTTGAAGAGAATTCCAAAAAAGAAACATTGAAATGAATTCGCATTTTTAGAATAATCTCATGTGGTCTCAAAAAATTATCTCAAAAAAGCAGATTTTGAAATAATTGCTCAAACTGGCTGTTAACGAATATTATAATAATCTAGGTACATATATAAACTGGAATGCATTCCTTCTCAAAAAAGGTGAATATTGTACTCACATATCAATGAATAATAACGTTTAATAACAATAAGTTCTCCTGATTTTAAAATTTAGTTCCGCGTAAGTTCTCCTGATAATCCTGATCCGCATAAGCTCCTCCGCATTCTCCTGATCCGCATAAGTTCTCCTGATTTTAAAATTTAGAAGCCTAACAAAAAACAAAGCTTTCAGCATCTTTAGAAGCTGCAAAGAATTCAAAAGAAGAAAATTTCAGCGAATGTGCATTTTAAAAATGATGCAAAGAAAAAAAACTTTAAAAAGTTATTCAATATGGCTCATTTAACGCATAATGCAATAGTGGGAATACTTATATATACTGGAATAGATTCTGTCTGTCGGGTTTCAAACCCATTTCCAAAAAAAAAAGTGAAATTTGAACTCGGAAAGAACGCTAAATGATTACCGTATTTGTATTTTACTATTCGAGATTAACAGAAAAGAATATACGATTATAAATACACGAATCAGTCTTTTATTTTAAAAGAAGAAAAGGAAATGGTGAAATGCTTCTGTAAATTAATAAGAAATGGTAAGAATAGCTTTAGTTCTTTAAAACCGAAGTCTGAATCTTTAAAAGATTAATCTTTTGATCTTTAAAGATTAAGTTTTAAAAATTACTAGATAGGTATAAGAAACTAGAATTTTAAAAAGAAGACTGCATTTGTTAACTTTTACTTTACGAGAACATTTCCTTAGCTGTTTATTTCATTTTGTAAAAATAAGCCGAAAGAGACTTCCGCTGTGCTGAATTTCCCATTTTCAGAAGTAAGAAGTTAATTACAAAGGAGAGTAAAAAGCTTAATTATATCCTAATGAAGATTTGTAAAAATCCCTTAATGTTCTTCAAGATTTGCAGCGTAAAATTACTGGTTTAAATGTGAAATTTGGTGAAAACGTAAGAAACTTCTGAAACTGATATCAAATGAAAAAGAATTGAATAGCTCTTCAGTTTTAATTCGCTGTTTATTTGCTTATTTTATACCTTTAATTTCCCATGTATGCATTTCAAAAACTTAGTTATATAATAGTATTCATTACTTAAAAGTTTTATAAGCAAAGACTATAAATTTTTAAGTTATTTTGCATTTTTGTTTTCTCATTTTCTTAAATAAGTTATACCGGAAAATTGCGAACTGGTGTAGTATAAAAAAGGGATATAGATACGGCGCTTTTCAAATACAACACATAACATCTTATTTATTGATGCGTTAACCACTTGCCAACGTGTTACTTGAGAGTTAAACGTAATAGTAAGCATATCCAATCGGAAACAATCGCGGATAGTGAGATTACAATAGTTTTAAGAAAGAGCATTTTCGTGAGATTTAAGAGGATTAATTTAACTCTTCCAGACTAGAAGTCTTGAATTTGTTATCGTTATGAATATCTACAAGTCGTACTAACGTATTTGATTGTTATTACCACTGCGAATAATATTGTGATATCAAATGTTACCGAGCTAAGATGAGCTCAGCTTCGAATCCCGGCGAGGGCGTGGAAGTAGACTGATTCATTCAAATTATTAGATGCTAAAATCTTCTCGAAAGGTTAGTGGTAGGTTTGGTTTGGTTGAGAATGACAAAGCACTCAAGGGCTATCTACCTAAGGCAAGGGATGCCTTCGTGAAAACTTTTCTGAGGGAAACTCGCATTTATACATATTACACGTGTGGAAAACTTTGATGCAGACATCTCTTTCGCTGGGATTGGAATATCGGGCTGAACTACCAGGGTTTAGTGACTTTTACCGCTTGACCGCGGGTGAGCCTGATTAGTGGATTTTCGTTGGGTTCACTTAAATATGGCAAAACACTTTAGAGTTATCTGCCTACGGTGAAGGACGTCTTCATGGAGGACTTTCTATAGAGAACTGGCTCGTATACACATCACACATGGGGAAAAACACGAAAACGTCCATAAAGCCACCCTTTGGCCTAGAAGCGAAACCAGGTCGGAACTAGCAGTATTCAGCGATTTTACCGATCGGCCGCTGATGGACATCCAGTTAGTGGAAGGAGAAGAGATAAAATAGACATTAAAATTGCACCTCGAACTATTCCAGATCAAAACTGTGGCGGATCTTTCTCACCACTTGCTTGTAAGAACTTATTTTATGCTAACCAATTATTTTTAGTTTTCCTTTCCTTTTCCTCCTGATTTCAGTTTCCTGCCGGAATTTAAATTTGTTGTGATGTATATGCAAATGTAAACGTGTTTCAGAAGCAGTATTTAAGCTGCGTTTCAAAAGTTCGAAAAGAGGAGTAGCGGACTTAGTTCCAAGTTTATGCTGCGTGTTTGAATTTAGCTCTCTAGCCGGTGTTAGCCATCGGATTTATACTGATACTTCTAGGCTCGGCCTTGCTGTGTGCAGCCGATTTAGAGTTAGTTAAGCTAAAGGAGCTAGTCGTTAGATAACTTATATAACGTGTCTTATGATTTCTTACATTTTTATTTTATGTTTAATTTACGTTAGCCACAAGTGGTGGTGATTTATGAACACGAAGTGCGTGCATCTGTTTTAATTTAATTTAAAGTAAAAGGTTATTTAAAACTGTTGTGAAAAGAAAAATTTTGTGGGGTTTACTAATAATTTTTAAATTTAAACTTGCATACTCTACCTCTCTTGGTGCCGTGACAAACTAAAAAAAAAACATTATTCTCATAAAAATGTATAGAGTTCAATAAAATCACGCATAGAGACTGGTGTGGGAGGAATAAGTCTCACACACTAAGAAGACAAAAAACCAGTTCAGTTAAATTAATAAATCTGATCGTATAGTTTTAACCCTCATTAAATTATCCTACGTCCGCAATAAACTACCCAGGTTCGAATGGAAGTTTAACCATGTTTTCCGAAGGATCACATGGGTGACCTACAGTAGACCACAAGATGAAAAACAACAAAAAAAACATACAATAGTAAAACAAATAAAAACATTTATTTAATATTCCAAAAGATTATCCATTCAGAATAGCTGGCCAGACTACCCCTACAAACATTTACTAAAAATTACTCACAATTCTTCATGCGACAATCTAAATCATAGTCAATATTGTATTCAAAATTATTAATTACGTATCTTACAATAATTTCGTAATTATCACTGAACCATACTTAAGTAGTCTGAAACATTTTTTATTTCTTTAAATATTTCCAAATCTTACCAAAATCTTAATGAAACAATTTACACTTTCTATTAATCTTAGAAGGTTACTCAAGCATTTAAACTCACACTACATATACAAATATTTTAAATCAATTTTCGTAAAGTGAAAGATGAAGAATTTTCCTAATAATCGATTTCACAAAATCCTAAATCAGATAAGGGCAATAAGTTTGAGGACACATATAGAATTAAATACAAAATCAAAAAAATAATCAACTCACGGTGGAGAAAAATTCCTGTCCAGACTTCGTCTCCCTAATTGTCTACGCAACGCACGTAAAAGAAGTTCAAAAATTTCTCTTCATCAATGCCGTACCAATTTGCGAACTCAGCCGTTGGGAAAATCTTTCTCATGGATACAGTTCCTCTGCATGCAATGAGGTCCAACTTAACATGAGTGTCCACCAACATTTCGATGATGTCCTCAACAAAGAAAAATGGAAGCCGCAGTAATCTGTATGTAAAAGCTCACCGACTTCTGAATGATGTTCTCGCTGAAGATAAGTGCAAGTCACAGTAATCTGCATTTAAAACACATTATTTTTCCTCAAGGAAAAACATCAGTGAGAATAGGACATAGCCGCAGACTTTCAGAAAGGATTCGCCGACGACGATACGATGGGAGCCCGCATCGTTCTCGGGCCAATTCTCGCCCGGACAACCCCGAGAAGGGGCCGCCGGGCCCTCTCTCTCCCCTCAAAAAGGACTCTTAAAATCTGACAAAATCTTGAAAAAGTCCCCGCTCGCCACGGGAGCGACCAAATTTAAAACCTCGTGACGCTCAAAAGTGCACCGCCTCTATAATTACTATTGGTTCAAAAAAAATCCATAAAATTAAAACTCACCAATGCTACACGAAACAGTAACCCTCCTAACCACTAGAAACAGACCAATAAATACCCAACAAAATTCTAAGAAAATCACTCCTATCCTTTCACAATGACAAGCACCTTATTTTTCGAACGCAAAAACAAAGTAGTAAATCTGTTAACGTTCGACTCTTCAGACAGATCCCAAATTTTGCACCCTCATAATTCTATCAAGAATCGACGCCGCTAAGCGGATCGTCTTTGAACAAAAAAAAAAAAACACAAGTTCGTCCCCGCAAGAAAAGGGGACGAAAAAATGCAGCTGGTGGCTGACCCTTGACCCCAAAATTCTCCTCCCGTGAGAGCGCAAAAACAGGCTATCGCTGTCTGCTAACTTAAGAAATTTTACCCAAATCAAAAGAAATAATTTAGCGACAGTATAATTTAAAAATTACATCTCTAACATGAACATTAAAATTTTACTATTCACTGTAAATTAATAAAATTAATAAGCACTGTAAAATAGTAATTAATAAATCTACACAACAAAACTTTTCTTCTACAGCATTTATTCTTCAAGACACAGGGAATTCGCTACTTCGTCTTCTACATAGGTCTAAGTTGTAAGCTACCTTATAGAGTTTGTGGGTATTCTTTGGTAGGATGCACTCTGAACTTTATGTTGAAGTCTAAGGAGCGAATTCCCGCTATGTTTTGAAGAATAAATACCGTCGAAGAAAGGTTCAAATAACCGTTTTCATTTGAAACTAAATAAAAACGCACTTCGTACTCACAAATCAGCACCCACCGCTTGTGGCTACGTAAGAGAAAATAAGAATGTAACAAATCACTACTAAATTAGGAAATTCTAAATAACTGGCTCCTTAGCTTAAGCTAACGCTAAATCGACTGCACACAGCAAAGCCGAGCCGAGAAATATCAGTATAAACTGAAAGGTGCCAAACACCCAACTACAGAGCTAATTTTAAGCTGTCAGCATAAACATCGGAACTAAGTCCCCTACTACTTTTGAACTCATGAGACGCAGCTTCAATTCTGCTTCTGAAACAAGTTAAGAATTTGCATCTACGACATACAAAATTTTAATTCCGGCAGCCAATTGCAATCAGGAGGAACAGGAAAGTCAAACTAAAAAAATAATTGTTTAGAATAAAATAAATCCTTCTAACCTAGAAAACCTAAAGACTCTATAGGATCGCATTGACCAGTTTTTGGTCAATGAAATATTCATCTTTTCATTCCACCCAGATTATATACTGAGTCTTTCGTATGTGGCTGAATGCCTATTGCTAATAGACTTAAGAGGTTTTAGTTACCCTCAAGAAACAGTAACATTAATTTCTATAAATTATTAAACTTTTGATGCTTACTTTTGTAGCAATTTAAGAAAGTAGACTTAAGTTCTGTGCTGCACATCATCAAAAGCGGAACATCGCTTATTTCTTACATCTATTGATTATATATCCAACATTATGCATTATTTTTCTGTATATAAAATAAATGATAATTTCTCTCGCATAAGCAATTAAATTATAGTCCAACTTTTGAAAAAGAAGGGAAAATAGATTAGTCTTCTTACTTTAAACATTAGCTCTCCGAGTCTTTTCTCCCCTTCATATTTACAAATCGGTTATTGCTTTTAAATTTTCAGATGTATCTACATATGTTTTTGTCAGAGAAACGGCATTTGCTTCAAAAAATGAACGTTTTCGTAATATTTCCCTCATCATAAAGAGGAGGGAACGATTATAAATCATACAAAATTTTCTTATTTGTACAAAATTAAAACTCAGTTTTTGGAATTATAAGTATTTCTCTTTATTTTTAAAATAAATATAAATCGTTTATTTTAAATATGAACTATAAAGCTTTATATCAAGAGTTAAATATGTTCTAAATATATGCAGAGAGCCTAGAAATGTTTAATCATCAAAATCTTTTATAAACAGCGTGATATAACAAAATGAAGTAGTTTAAAATAAGAAGGCGATACTAAAAAGTATAGTTCATCAATGCCTAAATTAAATTTAAGATTTATAATAAATGCATCAAATTAAATGTATATAAAATTATATCCACAGATACTGGCCAGTTAAAAAGTGCTGCAATTTCGATAACTATTGATACACATTACTACAGATTTAATTCAGCAAATTGTGAGGATTTTTAGTTAAGAATAAAAAAGGTCAGAGTCATTTTTCTTCTTTATGAAGAGAAATATTTCTCAGATTTACTCGAAACTCCTTCGCATTTCTGCAAATCTGTGATTCGCCAGCGACTGAGAGGTAAAGTAGCTGAACACTGGTAGTTCGGTTCAGTGCTCGAATCCCAGCGAACGGGTTGGCTGCATTGGAAGTTTCTTGGTTTTCTCCATATATAATGTGTACATTATCCAATTTACCTTAGAAAGTTCTCCATGAAGACATCCCTCCCCTTAGGCAGATAGCTCTCGAGTGCTTTGCCACAATAAAATGAACCTGTCAGTAAATCTGCTGCCGCTGGTTGTATTGGGAAGATCAGTTGTGCCCAAATACAAATACTGATAAAACAACTAAACTAAAACTGTAAGTATTAGTGAAAATGAAGATAAAATCTTGAAAATTAAACAGTGTTATTAGAATGAACTCGGATTTTATTGACCACATTTAACTACATTTTATTTGCAGTCTTCTTTTAGCCACGAAGACATTTCCTGCTTCTTTTCTTGTTTACGTTAACGGCTATTCGCCCGAAGCGTTCTTATCGTCTGGGGACTTCAATTCACTCTGCATATCAGCTCGTTTTCTATCGTAGCTCACTTCAAATGCTTTTGTTCGTTTTTTACTCAACCATTTGAAAGATTTTTTTCTCGAACTCAATACATTCTCAGAAGATTTCTCAAACCCGATTAAGGTCTCTCTCTTCTTTTGTGCATTGTTCAATTTTCTTCCGAATTTTACCTTAGAGAAGTTGTTAGACAATGTTTCTACTGAAATCTTGCAGAAAGCGAAGGAAACTCGAAACAGAACTTTTGCGAATAGTTCATATTCTTGAATTTGATGTCATACTGATGGAAACATGTTTCTTATTAGTTTAAATATCAAATTTAAATTTTTCGCATTCTTATCTTGAAAAATTTGATTTCTTAGAGCACTTTCCCGTTTTTCTCAACTCTCCTTTCTCTCCTTGCGAAGAGCCAGAAATGCTTTCCAGAGACTTCGAAAGGTTTAGAGTTATGAGAAAAGACTGATAATTTTCTTTTTCTTCTCTTAATCTAAACTCAGAGAATTTAAATAAAAGTAAAGTTTTCCGGAAATAAAAGAAAGAAAAAGAATTTTACAAGCAGCATTTGAGATCTGCTCAAAGAAAGCATGAAATAATATTAAAAGTCATTTCATTATTTCAACTAATTTTATGTGGCCATTGCGATTTGATGTAATGTATTTTACAAAGTGAGACGCGAAGAAGTTATTTCGCTTCCTTGTCATTTGCATTTTATCAGTGTTGCAAATTCTTAAGATGAATCTAATTACGTTTGTATGTTAATGCGAATTGAGGAAAAGATTAAAAAGTATTTAATAACTTTCAAAAATTAATCTAAATAAAATTAAAATATTTTTAAATGAGGCAAAATTGTCTTCGACTGATATTGATTTTATTAATTTTATCTATTTATTTTGAGAGAGATTGACAGAGGGTGTGTTTCCTTCAAGGAGTCAAAATATTCTCAGCTGTAGGCCGATAGTGAGATCAACCATAGCAAAGTAAAACTCAAAAGAAAACTGCATAAAGTTGTAGTTAATTTACGTATCCTTGGCTACTAGAGCTTTGGTGAAGAGTCTAGCGACTATTCGCTTGCCTTCTTACAACTACAAGGATAAAGTCCAAGGAAGGGTTAAAATACCCCTTTATTTACTTAAAGAAATAAACAGTCGGCCCCTCTAGGGTTGACAAGAAAGCATCCACCTAGGCTTTAAAATAGAAAATAAGGAACTAAACTAATTGTAACTAACTAAACTTTAGACGAAGCTGTACAAAAATAACTAATCAAGTTGGCACGTAATTCAAGCTCATGGGCGAATACTAACAGGTACTAAGACTACCGGACGTAGTAAGATAGGCGTAAAGTAACGACGTGGCCCGAAGGCAGAACACGCTCTATTGAGAACTTCTGAGCTCATCTTCCGGAAGTGACTAAACTTGTTCTACTTCATTTAAGAAATGCGATACTGAAACTCCTGCTGGGAAGCTGAAGGTAGAAAACAAAAATTTAAAGATAAGTGTTTCAAAATTAAAAACAACTATTAGGTAATTAAAATAATTCCTACATCTGTTTATAACTTTTAAAACACTTTAGACAAGAAAAGTTGGATTTTAGTTTACTAATCACAATTAGTCTCTTAACCACTTTTTTTAACTTTGTTGAATTTATCAAAAAACAAAGCTTCTTTTTGGGGGAAATTAAATTGTTTTGAACCTTTTCACATTTCTCAAAGCACGTCTACTTTAACGAAAGAAGAAAGAATTAAATTCGAATCCAGCTCTAAAAACTTTAAAATACCTTATCTCATTATTTTTTTTAAAAGAAATACGGAAATCCATATGTGACATTTTAAGAAAAATGCGAATTTGGAAAACCCATTTTTTCACTGACTAATTAGCTAACAATAATAAAATATTCTTAATTAAGAAAAATGCATAAATAAAATTAATTTAAGAATTCCAACGATGGAGAAAAATTAGTGCGCAAGTGTTTGATTAAACATTTATTAGTATTTATAATCCAATAACATAAATTATGAGTGTATTGAGTTTTTTTTTAATTTTCTGATAAAAATATATTTTTAAATGCAACTAGGATATTTATCTTTGTGAAAAAAAGTATTAGAATAATGTGACTCACACAACTCGCATAACAATACTGAAGACTATACGCAATCAGGGCTGAAGATTATCAAGTCTGTCAGCTGGATTTTGTACGTAACGAATATCCAAACATCGTTTCCTTTATATCCTAAATGTGTTATCCGGCACCCGCCCACAGAACTATAATATGAAAATGCTGAAGTAAAATTTAAATATATAAAAAATTCTCACATAAAAAATTCTCATTATTTTTTGTAAATCCTTTCAACATTTACTAAGATCTTATAGCCTATTTCTGACTTCTAACCCTTGCTAAATTTCTTTTAAATTCTTACAATGATTAAACAATAAAATAACTCAAAATGCTTATTTCATATTTTGCTGCTTTTTCCCTAAATGATAATATTATTTAAATATTATTTTATAGATGTTTAAAATAGAATTATACCGCAATAAAATTGTAAAAAGTGCAATATTTATTCTTTTGTTTTTATTGAAAAAATAATTGCCTTCCCTAGTAGTTATGTTTTTGTAGTTTTACAGGCTTCGTTTATGAGTGAGGTGACAGAACTACCACAGAATTTTTTTATAGCATTGAAACTTTCGAACAAAACTTAGTATGTATGCACTGAATATTAAAAATCCATTTTAATAACATATAGACAAATTTCAGCTTATATATATAAGATTAAAATTCAATGCTTTTAAATTATATCCTTCTATCAGTAATACAAGCTAGAGCTTTCCGATTTCTAGATCAATGCATCACTTTGCTTTACTTATCTTCATTTCCTATTACTAATTAAACCCTGGTGTTACTGCAGAATTTTCAGTTAAAAGATCTGCAAAGTTACACTGAATTTTTTCCCCTTTAGTTAAAATTATCATCTAGTGTAGGCCGAGTTACCATAAATAAGGTCTACGGCAACCCCCTCTGCAAAGATCCAATAGCGGAACTGCTTCTTTGTGATGTTAAAAGATGTGCATTACCTTTATTGAATATACTTCAAGCTATTGGGCGTACACTATATACAAATAACAAACTGATTTCCCTGGAATAGTGCTGATCTAGACGGTAGCGGTAGTTTAGATCTTAAAACCGTTTAAACACTCTTTATGGTGTCTAATTGCCGCCAAATTTCGTTTAAATTCTTGCAACGAATAAATCTCAAAACAATTCAAAATGTTTATTTCATATTTTGCTGCTACTGAAAAATGCTATTATTTAAATATTATTTCTCTTGCTCATGTTTCAGAATTGTCTCAAATGGCAATAAAGGTAAAGAAAATGCGGCATTTATTGTTCTGTAGTACCCGTCGTATGTTTAAATAAACTTAGCTAGTTCACTTGCAATCTAATTAAGGTACTACGAGATAGAGTGAGTTTTCTTTACTAGAAGCTTTAAGCTCTTACAACAAACAGGCACATACATATAATTATTTCTACCTTATTATTTGTGAGGGTTAAATTAAAATTATACACAAAATTACTAGTCACCTGCATCTGGTTGAAACGCAAATTTCCTTCAAAATGTTATAAATGTTGATTTTAAATTATTCTATAATAATAGAGGTTACAAACTTCGCCTGACACCACGACAGTGATTCAAACTTCTAACTTACAAACCCAGACCTGTCTTTGGGCTGTTCTATTCAATATTTGTATTTACTACTGTCAGTACATTTTTGCAATTCGAGACCAGTCCAAAAGAAAAAATTTTCCGCGGCAAAGCAATGACGGCAGAAGACTAAAACTCCCACAATGAACTATTTACAATTCTTCGAACTTTAGAGTCAAACTACCTGCCGCTCAGATCTACATAACTTCTGAAATGAGCCTTGTGAAGAAATAAGGCAAATAGGAAATACGTAAATTGAATAATATTTGGTTAGCGGTTTAGTTTATTTACTTGATTACGACAGAGCAGGCGAGAGCTATCTTCCTAAGGAGAGGGGTGTCATCGGAGCGAAATTTCTAAGGAAAGCTGCCTCATATCACGAGGAAAGCTATGAAAACGTCCATGCAGCTAGTTCGTTCACCTGTAATCGAACCCAGGTGTAACTACTGGTGTTTAGTGAATTTACCACTTTGCCACTGGTAAGCTGTTTCATAAGTGAACCTTGAAAATAAATGTCGCAGTTTTCCATCTCTACTTTAAAAAATACATACATTTTGTTCGCCAATACTTAATTTGTATCACTGATTTTCTAAGACCAAAATGGTAAAGTATCAAAAACAGTTTCTCTTATTTACAGCTCTTTTAATTTAACATAAATATCTCCTTTAAAATCTCTCCGGAAAGCAAAATAATGGTATTTGAGATTTAACTGCTATTTATGTATTGAAATATCTACAAACGCTGCAATTTTGCTGCTACTTTCGCGCAATTCAGTCGCACTTTTCCTATAGAAATGAAGGTCAATAAAGGGTATGGGCATATGGACAGTGGAAAGGGTGCAATCAGTAAACGTTTTTCCTTTTAAGAAACAGTTGGTATTAACAGCACTGATTGTGATGATGAATTGGGACCAACTTGTCAAAGGACTTTCTCCAAAGCCGTTATGCTCTCAGACTCTAGATCTGTCTTTCAGGCTCTCGCTAGAAACAGAACTTGCGACTCAAGACGTATTTGTGCGTGCCAAAATGTTCTGTCGGTATACAGTATAGGAAAATGAAAATTCCTCACAAGGAAAGGAGTCACCGTCTTCCAAAACCCTAGAAATTTTATAAACTTTAATTCTGCTAAGAGCTTGAAAAATATGGAGTTTAGCACAATTCATCTTTCAAATTTATGCACAAAAGCTAAGGGAAAGACTTGGCAATATCACTTAAACAAAAAATATAATATTTCTGATTCTCATTGTGCTAAAATTGTGGCATCAGGCCGTCTTTCAACTGCTGCACGATTGTCTCCGTACTCATATCTTTTACATTAGAATTACGAATGCTGAAGAAATACTCCTTGCGACTTTGGACAACCTGAGTGCAGAACAAACACGTATTTTGTACTTAATAATTTTTATTCTGTCACCCAAAAATAGTAGGCAGCAAGACAGTTAAAGGTTTAAGTGCCAAAAGCTAGGCAATTTTAAATAGCAATAATAATAATAGTATAAATAAATCACTTTGTACTGAGAAATGTGGTATTTTCCGAGTCATAAATCTGTTCTTTCTGAACATTTTTTATATTACCGATACCAATAATGCTCAATTAAAATTGTATACATTGTACGCAAGCCGAATGCACGGTCTGAAACAGCTGATGGGACAGAATTGTTTTCCACCAAAACGAACATTTTTTGTTAACAAAATAATAAATATTTTAACTAAATTTTAAATTTCGTTTAGTAAGTATTTATCTAAACATGCATAAAGCATAATAAGAACAAAAGAAATTCAAATTTTTACTTATTTTCAAACTGCCATATAAAGTGTGGTATCTGCAAGATATAATGACATAAATTAAAATACATATGTTCGTGTGTAAATAATTATAAATTGTGCATGTAAATGCAAAATTTTGTTGTTCGCTGTTGACCATTAAAATTTCTATACTGTGAAAGGGACGTTCAACAAACGCCAAATTTACATGGAATTAACTACATGCTAGGTATGCAAATTATTAGCAGTCCAGCTCTTACTCACAAAGCAGATATATAAGTATTGTGATCTACACTGTGTATAAATGCGAATATTGCACAGCGGTCGTCACATTTGGATATCGCATTTGAACTTTCGTTTTTTTGTGTAGAGTTATGTCTCGTGTAAAAAAAGGAAATTGCTACCAATACGTATGGGAATTCGGCAGCGCCAGGATCGTGGCCTTTGAGGAATGCAGTTTTTCATTCTGCGACATTGCTTCTTGTGCTGGCTAGGTTCCCATGACGGTTAGGTGAATATGGGATCGAGGAATCCTAGAGCCCATACTAAACACCCTACAAGATCTGAGTGACCACGGACCACTAAAAGGACCATTAAAGGGGGGAAAGAACAGATATGTCGCACTTTCGGCCTCGCGGGATAGTAGAGCAACGTCACGACGTATTCTGAGTCAGGAACTTGGCTTGCATGCAAATGAAAAATGTCCTTACAGACAGCGTGACGACGTCTGCAGCACCACGGACTGTCAGCACGTCGACCATTGTTGCATCTTTTGATGCTGTAGCAGAATAGATGCGCCTACCGTGTTGCGACGAAAGACGAAACCGGGCACGGGAGTGACACCATGTCGTCTTTCTGAAGAATCCAGATTCTGCTTACAGCATCATGTGATTCAGGTATCCGTATGTGGAGGCCCCGAGGGGAACGAAAGTCGTGAGCTTACATTCGTCATCGTCATACGGGCTAGAGCACTTGGGGTGCTGGTATGGAGTGTCATTGGGTCACCCAGAAAATTCTCGTTCGCATAGCCGTTAATATGGATAACCGTCATAAACTTTCTGATGTATTAAGGACCGTGGCTGGGCCCTATGTTCGAGGTCTCCCTGATGCCGTATTTAAACAGGATAATGCATTATTGGATACTGCTTGTGCTGCCCTGGTTTTTTCTCGATAGAGAAGGTGTTCGATTGTTATCCTGGCCAACACGTTCTCCAGACCCCTCACACGCTGAAAATATCTGAGCATGGGCTACCGAAGGACTGCACGCCATCCCTCGGCAGCTACTACACATTATGACACACATTATGAGTATTGCATATTGATAAACTGTGACATAGATTTCAAACAACATGAAATAAAGTATCCGTACTCCATCCAATCTCAGTTCGACTTGATGCTCGTCGAATTACAGCCCTTGTTGCTACCAGAGACGGGAGTTCTGTGTAAAGAAATTTGCAAGCCTTTGACCACTTACTACTTTAAACATGTCTCCAATCCATTATACTGCATATGTACGTTGAGTAAGATTCTACTATTTGCTTTTCTTCATCCTGTAGCATTTTTAAAGGTCAATAGTGTATAATGTCCTGCAATGGAGAAAAGTTACTAAATATTATCATCACGGATTTTAGATGTTCATTGGTCAATCGGGTTCTTATTAAATTTCAACTGCGAAAATGTCTTGTTCACATATATTCCTAAACAAAGCAATTATCCTTTGTTCAGAAATTCGCGTAAGTCCGCGTGCTTATTTTTAATAAGTATAAATACCACTTAATCATACCCGTATCTTCAGATCTTTGAATAAGATCTACATGATACTGTGAATTAATTAGTTTAATTTATAGATGCTATGGTTCATTAATTATTATGGTACACATTAATTTTTAATGGTAATAAAATTAGTGTAAACTCGGAACTGAAATAATTAAAATCTTAAACAGAACATATAAGAACAACATCCTATATCAACACCGTATAAGGTATTTTCTCCCTTCTTCCAGCGCGCCTTCGTGGTGTAACGCTGGCACACTTGTAGCGTATATTCGAGAGGTTCGAGTCCCGTCAAGAGCTTTGCATATTTTTCACCTCTCCTGCTTCAAAATAGCCGATTAACTCTACAGAGGTGTCCGAACTAAAAGCTGGTGGACAATAATTCGTCCGCACCAAGATTTGAGGATTGTGTCCCCTAATCTCCAGCCGCCCTCTAAAAGGGTTAATATATAAGATATTTTCTCTCTCCTTTCAGCATGTCTTCGTTGTGTAACGGTGGCTCAATCGACGCGTATATTCTAGACGTCCAAGTTAGTATCCCGGCGAGAGTATTGTACATATTTTACCTCTCCTTCAAAAAACTTAATGATTCTACAACCGTGTTTGAAAATAGGGTCAGTTTACATGCAAATAGGGTAAGTTTGATGGAACAGGCTGACTCGCTGTTCTCCATTATTATTTGATGGGTTTGCTCCTGTTATGGCCTAGTGGTTGAACCTGTTTCGGTACGGTGGGCCGGGGGTTTAACCCCTTGCAACAACAACAACCGTATTTGTAACAAATACATAATTCAAATAAATTCGCAAGCCGCATGAATTTTTTTGGAAACCGACAGTTTGAGACCAATGAACCAGAGTATGTTCTATTGAATAAGCTAATGTGCTGTTTGTGTTTCAATAGCGAAATAAAATAGACCTCTACAGATGAGTGTCTTTCAAAGCAATTGTGAAGACCGTATTTTGTACTAATCAATTATTTTTTATTTTAAGAAACTTTCCCTTCTGATTTCAAAATGCATGTCAGAATGCAAATTTAAATGACATATATGCAAATCTAAATGATTTCGGAAATAATATTTAAGTAGCAGAATTTAAAAGTTCGTGGTAGAATAGTTAGTTACGAGTTTATGCCGCGTGTTTGTATATAGCTCTGTTGCTGAATATTTGGGGCTAGCCACTTATTTTGATTTATGTTGATATTCTAGACTCGGCTTTGCTGTGTACATCCGAAAAAGCGTATTTAGACTGAAGTAGGAGTCAGCCGTGTGGTTAAAATTTAATTCAGTCTTGACTGTATACACTATTTTGTGTTAGGTTGCATAGCCACAAATGGTGGTTAAATTGTGAATACCCAATGAGTGTAGTTAAAATAAAAAGGTTGTTATAACCTTCATCGGCAGTCATCTGTTTTTTTTTTTTCAAGGCATAGTGAGAATTCGCTATTTTACCTCCAGTAGGGTCTACATTTTATATTCCCAAAAAGAACGCGATTCTACGCTACATAGGAAACAAAAATATATTAAGCTTTAAAATTCTTCTCAAAGCTGTTTACTAAGATGTTTACTCTATATGTTAATATAAAAATGCAGTTTTAAGGCAAGAAATTATATCGGCATTCTTATGCATAGAAAACCGCAACGCATTAACCGTGTTTCTTAAATTTACCGCTTCTTTGAATTCCCTCCTTATTCAAACACCTCCATACAACTATCTAAACTCCTGGTAAGTTAAATATTTCCGCCTTTTATGTAAAACATGATATTTAAACCCAATGTCTAAGGAACAGCGAGGCAACTGCTAGAAAATTCAGTCTAGCAGTACTTGCTATGAGTCCTGCAAGGAATTTAAATTCTGCAGGTTTTCTACTTACCAGCTCTTGATTTGGAAAGTTAAACTGTTGATAAGTTTAACTATTCCCAGATGCGGACCATGAATTAAAATTTCAAATTTAAAGTTAGTTTTAATATTACCATTTCAATTTTTTGCTCCAGTAGTAAAAGAAGTTTAAAAAATATTAAGTTCCGCTTTTGCCCATATATGATACAAATTACATTCGTATAAAACATTACTATTTTTTAGTAAGTGATATATTATTGAAGCAACACTGGTTGAATCATTTAAACACTGACCTATAAAGAGAAGAGAAAAAATATTGAAAGAAATTGTAAGATAAAATGCATTTGAATGGAAATGGTTGCACAATTCTAAATATATGCAAACATCGTAATTTTGTACTGTAACTGTATTGCATATCTAAAGCTATGATATAACTGCATCTGATTTATTTATGGACATTTTGTATTTATCTATGTTTTATACCTAAATTTAACTTTGGTGTATAATCTTTGATTCCATCAAACTCTATGAAATAAAAGACGATAGAATCAAAGAATGAAAATGAGTTTCCTTACTTAATGTTCTGAAATTTAAAAGATTTTTCCGACTTATTATTACATTAAAAGATTTTGTTTCATTTTTGTAATTAAGTTACCCAATAATGGGAATTTTCTACAAACGGATCAAGCCTTATTCTTAATATTAATAACTGAATATTTTCTTTTAGAACTACAAAAATTGCAACATCACATTTTGAAGCTTAAATTAAAAACTGTTATACTTCTAAAAGAAAGACTGAAAATTATATTTGGTACAATTAAATCTATAAGAATGAATACATTTCTTGTAATATAATTCTTATTTAATAAAAGGCTTTTTATTTCAAAGATATATAAATAATTACCGGTCTAGCCTCAAATGTTTCGAAGTTAAGCTTACTTTTGGTCTTAATTAGCAAATTATTCACTTCAATCAAGATTTCGTAAGCTTTGCAAGTAAAGCATGTATTCTTAAATTCTAAACATATATTCTCCCAACACTCAAAAGAAAAAAAAGAGAGAACTTTAAAGAACCGTATTTCCTCGCGTACTTTCCCCTTTTTCTGTTCTAAATCGAGAAAGAAAAATTGTGCAAGTAATTTTCAAAGGATGCTGTTACAATAAGGACATAACAAATAAAAAATAATCAGGGATAAACTACAGCTAACTATCACATTATTATTTACTTAATAGAAACCGGCATTCCAATAAGAATCTCACTAATTTTAACATTACAATTGTCAGAACTGAGTGTTCTGTGCGTACTTTTGGAGAACATATTCGTAACCGTAACAAAGTCCTGATCTTGAACAGGGAGCTGAATGCAGCTACGTTCTGTGGTAGAATAACTATGGTTAAATGGTAGAATAACTGCACGTACGGAGGGATTACAATTACCCTTTTATTAAACTACTATTTACAGCCACTTCCCAACTCGGAAGGGATAACCGAAAATAATTACGGCACTTGGGTCTAAACTGAACAATCAAATAATTTAAAATAAAGTGAGTAGAAATTAATTAGTCGTTGCTCAGAGAGCTATAAACGCGATGTTGGCCTCTATGCTAAACTATCAATGGTACTGTCATGTACATGCTCGGTAAGAGGAAGCTACCAACCAAGCCCTGATGAAAGATCAGTTAAGCCAACGGCCTGCTCGTGTGAAAAAAAAAACTGTCTATCTGAAAAGCGGAGAGAAAGCAAAATCTGGCTACGAGAAGAAGAAAACGTGCTTCATGCGAGAAAGACAGAGGCTCGTGTGAAACATTTTTGAATTTATTATTTTTGGATTCCAAAGTTGGAAGTTGATGTGTTACTATTAAAAAGAACTGAAAGGTGTAATGTAATAGTTGTGCGTTTAATGTAATTGTGAAAAAAATACTTTGTGAAAAGATAATATATATACTTCAATAAAATATAGTTCATGTTATCGTTAAACCTTCATAAGTGTGCCAGTTTTATTTCTGCGAATAGAGTCGACGAATAACATTCATAAGTGGATGAAAACGAACCCGAAGAGATGAATTGGTCAAGGATCATGACAGTGGCGGCAGCTGGTCGGATGCATATTTGTCGACTCGGAAAAAGCTCAAGTAAATGCCTTACGAATGCTGCGAAGCATATTAAGTGGAACAGTTATCTTCTACCAGGTTCTCTCGTTTAAGTGTATTATTTATCATTTTTTATGAAACATTTGCTGTTAATGTAACGGTACACTTAAAGAAGTATTTTATAACACAGGAATTATCAGTGTGATTATCATATGATACTTGAATTACTTTGAAAGTGCATTTATCTTTTATTGTATGAGTGAATGAGTATTAATTTAACTAATGCTTGTGTTTTATTTATAAGATATGATTGCATTAATTCTCATGCATTCATTAATTTTTGATTGCTTATATATACTCATTAATTTTTTTATTTTATTGAATATTTGGATGTTGTGCATATTTAATGCAGATACCAGGTGTTTATGATTCACTAGAAGTTCAAGACTTGATGTAAAATTTTATGTACAGAGATTCAGTTTTGATTTTCTGTTATTTTAATTAAGTTGAACATAAAGTCCCATAATGTCATTTTTGACCAAACATAGAAAGGCTGATCTAGTCGCCCTTGCACAAGAGTTTGGTGTTGAAGTGTTGCCTACATTTAGAATTTTGGACTTGAGGGAAAAAATTCTTGCTAGTGAAAGCTATGAGGAGCAGGTAGCAAAGGACCTTCTGAGTGTTATCATTACAGATAGGGAGGCAAAGGAGGAGAAGGAAAGGGAAGAAAGAGAAAAAGAACGCGAAAGAGTAGAAAGAAAAGAAGAACGCGACAGACAAGAAAGGGAATATAAACTAAAGTTAGAGGCAGAGGAGAGGATTGCCATTGAGAAGTATAAGGTAGATTGTCAGGATCGTTACTTGAATAGGAGTACCACACCCGAACGGGGGGAGAATGGGAAGGAAAGATCAGTAGAAGAGTTAACGAGAACAATCAGGTTATTGACAGTAAAGGTTCCAAGTAGAGCAGATGGCTGGGACTATTTCTTCTCCAGTTTAGAAAGAGCTTATATCAATGAAAGTGTCCCTGATGAGTATAAGGCCAAAATTTTGATTTACCTTTTGGGAGATAAAGCGGCAAATTTATTAACATTGATAAGGGAGGATAAGTATGGGAATTATGAAGTAATAAAGGAAACTGTGTTGAAAGAATTCAAACCGTCACCTCAGGTATGCCTGGAGAATTTCAGGAAAGCAAGACGAAGTTCAGAAGAGACCTTTGTCCAGTTTTCTACTAGAGTTACTGCCATGTGGGAAAATTATGTGAAATCAAGGGGGGTGACAGACTTTGAAGGTCTTAATCAGTTGGTGGTAGCGGACAAAATCTACCAGACCCTTGATACAGAAACTGCAGTACACATAGGTATAAGGCAGGGAGACTCGTGGTTCAAGCCAAGAGAGCTTGGAAAGGAGTGTGACATATTCTTTGCGGCTAAAGGGAAGTCCTACAACGTACGTAGGGAAGCTTGTGAAACTAAGATGCTAAATGAGGTAATAGGTGAGAAACCTAAGGTCGAAGAGAGACGAAGCGGTCGGCATGAGTCAGAAACCATAGGGAAAAACACAGGGAATGTTAAAGGTTTAACATGTTTTGTATGTGGTTCAGCTTCGCATTTTAAAAGGAACTGTCCTCAGATTAAAGGTTCTAGGCAGTATAACCGAAATGAGGAAAAGGATAAAGCTAGGGTAAACTGGGTAAAAAAAGGTCAGGATAATGATATCCTAGCGGACAAAGTTGTGGTAGCTCGTGTGGATCCTTTGGGGAAGCCAGGGAATGTAAACAACTATAAGCTGTGTAAGTTGAAAAGGGTTCCTATTAGTGTGAATGGAACAATAGGGGAGGCCCTCGTTGATTCAGGAACAGAAATTACGGTGGTTAAAAAGGAGTTAACCAAAAATCTCCAACTGGAGGAAGGATCGAGCATATATTTGAAGGGTATATTTGGTCCAGCTGTTAAATGCCCTTTGGTAAACATTCCACTGGGTATCACTGTAGGAGAAAGTTCCAGTGTCACACATCAAGAGATTTTGTGTGCAGTTGCAGAATCTCTAGCAGAGGATGTGTTGCTTCCTCCGGAAGTATTCACCATGTTAGGGGGTCAGTTACATGACACAGGTGAGGTGGTAGAGAACTTACCTGAAGAAACCACAAACATCCCAGAGGTTAGGAGAAATGAAAAGTCTGTGAAGGTAAACACAGGGAAACTAGAAAGAAACACTAGTGTGGGAAGGAATCTCGATGAGAAAGAAAAGGTGGAATCAAGTGAAAGCCAAGAACCTCAGTCAGGAAGACTATGTACAGCGGATATTTTTAGAAGAGAGCAGGAGACTTGTGAATCTCTGGCAGGAGCATGGGAGAATGCTCAAAAAGGAAAGGGGAATTATTATACAGTGGATAACTTTCTCTTTCATAAGGACAAAATTCTTGGGGAAAGCGTGGGACAATTAGTTGTACCTAAGAGTCGAAGGGAGGAAGTCTTGCAGTTAGCACATTGCTCGGTGTTTAGTGGCCACATGGGGGTAAAGAAGACTGTGGAGAGAATTAGATACTCTTTCTATTGGGAAGGTCTGAGGTTAGACGTCCAGAAATTTTGCGAGGCGTGTAAAGAGTGCCAGTTGACTAGACCAATTAAAACTGTTGATAGGACACCAATCACCCCAGTAACGAGGCCAGATCTGCCCTTCCAAATTGTAAACATTGATGTGATAGGTCCGATTGATCCTCCCAGCTCTAAGGGGCATAAGTATATATTATGCTTAGTTGATCAGCATACCAGATGGGCAGAAGCAATACCCCTAACTAGCCTCTCTGCCAAGTCGACTTGTGAGGAGTTATTACATATTTTTTCAAGAACGGGTATTCCAAATGTAATTGCATGTGACAATGGAACAAACTTTAAAGCAGATTTGACTCAAGAATTTGAGAGACGAATAGGGGCCAGTCCTAAGTTTTCGACCCCTGGGTATCCTCAATCTAATGGATTAGTTGAACGATTTAATGGTACTTTAAAAAGAATGTTGCATCATGTCATCAGAGAAGAAGGTAGGGGGTGGCATTTGCAAATTCCTTATGTGTTGTGGGCCTATAGAGAAGTACCCAACTCAACAACTGGGGTGGCTCCATTTCAACTAATGTACGGCAGGACACCTCAAGGACCTTTGTCGATATTAAAATCATCATGGACAGGAAAACATGAAAATTTACAATTAGATGCAACTCCTGTTTATACATATTTACAAAATCTAAAGGCTAGGTTTGAGAAGGCAGCGGAGCAGGCAAAGCTCACAGCTGAAATTCAACAAGAGAGGACAGCACACTATCATAATTTAAGATCTACCGTAAAAACGTTTAAGGTGGGAGATAAGGTGATAGTCTTGATTCCCGATTCTAATAATAAGCTTTACGCTAGATGGCAGGGTCCTGCAAATATATTGGAACAGAAAAGTCCTCACTCTTTTGTAGTACGAATGCCCGATGGAACCAAAAGGCATGTTCATCAGAATAAGATTAGACTTTATGTAGTTAGATCTCAAGCAGTAAATGTTATCTTGGAGGGAGAAGAAGAGTTTGGCGAAATTGAATCTACACCTGTCAACAAGGGAGGAAAAACTTTTTCTGAATCTCTGGAAGGATTAGAAATGTCTAATTTAGATTCGGTCCAAAGGAGTAGACTTTTAGGGCTACTGAGGAAATACCAAACATTATTTACACGTCCAGTGCAACCAGCCCGAGTAGGTACACACAAGATCGAACTTATTCCTACTGCTATTAGGAAGAAACCCCACTGCTATGGAATACCTATGGCATATCGCAAAGCAGTAGATGGGCAGATACGTGAGTTACTAGAATTAGGATTAATTGAACCTTCTGAGTCAGAAATTGCTCATCCTATAGTTTGTGTGGTGAAAAAGGATGCTACAGTTAGAATGTGTATAGATTTTAGATCATTGAATGCTGTTACAAAAACTCCAACATTTCCCATGAAGGACATGCAGGAGTTGGTTTTTGTGACGGGTGCAGCTAACTGGCTGACAAGCATCGACCTTCGAAAAGGGTATTGGCAAATCCGAATGGATGAAAGGAGCAAACCCTTGACTGCATTTGCGACATCTAATGGAGTGTACCAGTGGAGAACAATGCCTTTCGGTTTATCAGGAGCCTCGGGGACATTCCAGAGGGAAATGAATCGTGCTTTACAGAGTCATAGCGATTATGCTCAGGCATATATAGATGATGTGGTGATTTTCTCGAAAACATTTGAGGAACACTTGAAACACATTTCTCTGGTCCTGGACACCTTAGAAAAATTAGGATTTTCTGTACGTTTGGACAAATGTGCTTTTGCAGCTAAAAAAATCAAATATTTGGGGCATATAATTGGAGGAGGCAAGCATGGTCCTGATGAAGAAAGGGTCAAAGCAATTAGAAAACTCGTCAGGCCAGTCACAAAAAAAGATGTGAGATCGGTTTTAGGATTAATGGGATTTTATCGATCTTATATTCCTAATTATGCAGAAATATCGGCACCGTTGACAGAGTTGACTAAGAAGAGGCATGCCAATATTGTTCAATGGGGGGAGTTGGAACAGAATGCTTTTAACAAATTAAAGGATACTTTGTGCCAAGCGACATCTCTGGCCACACCAAATATTGGAAAGCCATTTCAGATCCATTGTGATGCATCCAATTTGGCGGTAGGCTGCTGTTTAACCCAGAGAGACGAGAGTGGTAACTATTGTCCTATTGCATTTGCAAGCCAAAAGCTTTCTCAAACTCAGAAAAATTGGGCAAGCATTGAGAAGGAAGCTTGGGCAGTCTTATTTGGCCTGAATAAATTTGATAAATGGATCTATGGGGCTCAGGTAGAAATTATAACGGATCACAATCCTCTCAGATATTTGAACGAAACTATTCCTCGAAGTCCAAAATTGACGAGGTGGGCTTTGGCGTTGCAGAAATGGAACTTGGGAATTAGTCATAGGCCAGGGATGCAGCACCAAAGTGCTGATGCTCTCTCACGTCTGGATCAGATATAATATGAGTAATATAATTTGTTTTTTTTCTTTGCTTTCTGTATGATTGTATCTTACATTGTTTGTTCTGTTTTGTTTTATTTAATATTGTACGAGATTTGTATTATGTAAAAGTAGTGTACAGAAAATTTGCTTGGATATTGATTAATGAAATACGTCCTAAAGAAAGGACAAATTTCATTCTGGGCAGGGGCGTGTCATGTACATGCTCGGTAAGAGGAAGCTACCAACCAAGCCCTGATGAAAGATCAGTTAAGCCAACGGCCTGCTCGTGTGAAAAAAAAACTGTCTATCTGAAAAGCGGAGAGAAAGCAAAATCTGGCTACGAGAAGAAGAAAACGTGCTTCATGCGAGAAAGACGGAGGCTCGTGTGAAACATTTTTGAATTTATTATTTTTGGATTCCAAAGTTGGAAGTTGATGTGTTACTATTAAAAAGAACTGAAAGGTGTAATGTAATAGTTGTGCGTTTAATGTAATTGTGAAAAAAATACTTTTTTAATAAAAAGATAATATATATACTTCAATAAAATATAGTTCATGTTATCGTTAAACCTTCATAAGTGTGCCAGTTTTATTTCTGCGAATAGAGTCGACGAATAACATTCATAAGTGGATGAAAACGAACCCGAAGAGATGAATTGGTCAAGGATCATGACAGGTACGTAGCAAGATTTAGCTAATACTAACGCACTTAGATTTCTTCAATAAGTATTAGAGTAACAGCTTAGAATTTAAATACTAGCTAGTCAGGCGAACGTCTAACAGAGCCGCAGTGATCTGACACTAAAAGCTCTCTCACACCGAGAAGTTCCTTGCCAACCTTTAAAACACAAAACTTGGCTCCACTTCAAATTAGCATAAAGCTGAAACGAGCTCTCATTCTAACGGGAAGTTGAAATAAGAGCTCATAGAAAAGAGAAATTAACATAAAACTTTGTTAGTTTAAACTAAAACCTTACACAATATCTAATAAGATATCCACATTCAACTGTTTTGTAACATGAATTCCCCCGTTCTTATTGCTATTCCTTACACCTCAAATCATCCGTAAATAATTAGAGAAAGGGAATGTGCAGCTGACTCAACGAAATCCTAGACTGAATGTCAGTTCATGTTTGCTTCTTTGTGAATGGTCGGTCTTTGTATTAGGCTCGCATAAAGTTCAGCAGTTAAAAGGAAATAGTTCGGCATGAACTTCGCAGGTAGTTTGTGAGAATTTTTCTTTGTCAATAAGACGAAACCAATCTCTACTCGAAACCCTTTTAAAATCTAGGATAGTTCGTCTTCTGAACACATTGAGGAAGGAGAAAACTATGCAAATGCTTCTAGAAATTTTTGAAGCTGCTGCTAAAATGCTAGGAGAAAAATACGCGAGAAAATATGGTATATAACTATATATCTAATAAATATTTGGAGAAATTCCTTCCTCCGAATGATGTTTAAGAATTCTGATTGCTTAGAAGAAGAGAAAGTTAAAAAGAGTGGTTTTTATTTCAAATCTCTAAGGTTTTCAGTAATAGTAGTCACTGCTCTTAAAATATCAGAATTTAAATTCCATCGAATAGTTGTTTTTGGAGTCATAATGAGCAGTTTATATGAGGTTTTCATGGTTTTCCTTATGTCTATATTAAATGAGAGCGTTTATTATTTTTTTAGAAATTCGTCTACGAATGCATTTTTTTTAAAGTAAATTGGTCTCAAGCGTTTGACTGCAGCAGAGGGATTCTCATTTTTTAAATGAAAACAATGGGAAAAGGGGCTGTAATTACACCATTCGCTTTATTTTTATCCTATTGTAACTGGGGGTCAATGATAGTTTTGGAAAATAGTATTTATAAAACTCAATATCTAGGCATTCGGTAATTTTGAAGTAAAAGAAGAGAAGTTTTCCGTTTCGTATACTTTGCTTCTCTTTAAAGATATTACATACTTAAAACGCAGATTTTAAAATACTGAAAGAAGTAGCCGAAAGGTACGGCTACAGTCAAATTTTTCTGCGATTAACAAAAATCTCGCAAACACAAAAAGTGCATATTTTCTGACATTTGACCTTTTCACAATTAATATCAATACTTGAATTTAAAAACAGGAACTTAACATTGCAACAACAGGTGGAAATTATATATTAATATCTAACCCTTAGCTACAGTAAACAAAGAAGAACACTTCAATAAAAAGGCAATTTCAAATTTCAGAATAATACTATTTAAAGCTGAGACGTTTGCAGCTGTACTATTTATTCGGAATAAGAACACTATCAGCTCATTAGTATGAAATTCGTTTGGTAAGGGTGGTGGAAAAGATAGTCAAATTATGCTATGATGAGCAAGATCTGTCATCAACGAATATGCATGCTTTCATAACACTCGGGATTATTTTTAGGTATGTCCACATTTCAATGCCCGACCTAAACATTAAAAACAGCACCATAAAATATGTTCATTAATCTAAAAATTACTATATCATTTCATTGTTTTTCAGATCCACGACATAGTGAATCAAATGCAAAATTTCTCCGAAGTTTGGACGTTAGCAGTTTACACAAAAGTGAATTATTTCTTTAACAATTTATTTAATCAGCTTTCATTTCGAATTTAATTATACAGAACTGAAGATGGTTTCATGTAAATTCTTTCAATATGCAAAAATTTCAGATTTATATAAGATGCCAAGATCTGTAAGCATAAATCTTCGAACGTAATGCATTTTGTTTTTTCCAAAATTTATTCCGTAGAGGATATCCATCAATATCTCTGTCGTACAGACCATAACATGTAAGAAAGGAATCCCCAACACAAGCTTATTCATCCTGAAACTCATTAAATCAACCATCAGACAAGTGAAGCGAACAAATGCCTCGATTCCGAAGAGAAAAAGAACAAAGATGTGCTACTTTGGGAGGAGAATCCTCATGGAAATCTTTGCATAGCATCAGAGAAAATTATTCACGTTCAATTCAACTCCATCATTCTTTACGCGCTAGTTTCTGAGGGTAAACAATGCCGGAAAAACGCCTAAGAAAATTTCCTTACACGTCCAAACACTTAGGAACTATTATAAATAACGTTTTCTCAGCCATTTCCTCTCGAAAGCGATCATG
Organism: Stegodyphus mimosarum; assembly: GCA_000611955.2. Lineage (NCBI taxonomy): Eukaryota > Metazoa > Arthropoda > Arachnida > Araneae > Eresidae > Stegodyphus > Stegodyphus mimosarum. The sequence goes on from KK115555.1 coordinate 903,965, forward strand.
CGATGAGGAATCACCACCAGTCACCGGCTGACACCTCGCTAAAAATGAACGCGGATAACTATTACGGATAACTAATTCTTTTGAGGATCGGAAAATATTTGTTCTCACGATGCTTCTGCTGGATTTATGTGCCGTAATAATCTTTTCACTCGGCTGAACACCTGAGTGAATTATGATACTGTCTCTTGAAGTTCTCTGCTTTTACAAAGGTCTTTGTTATCTAGTAATTGAATCTTAGAAGCATTTCTATCCGAGGAGTCATCCTTTATAAAGGAAGATAAGTCATAGAATTTCAAGATTCAAAAATCATCAGAAATTGCCTTTGGGAGTGAAATCAATAAGAAAATTGCTAATTCAGATGTCAGTATTTTTTAAAATACTAGAGCATTTGAAGTGTAAAATCCCGTCATGAAATGAAGTGAAGAAATTCTGATTGCAACATGAAGATAGCATTCACCTCTTACTAAACAAGAAGTGAATTTGTAAATTACATAATTTCCAGGCTGCTTATGGTTTAGCAGAATCACCTTCGAGCAGTTTGGAGAACAGGTTTGGCGAAAACGAATGATTACCTATCATTGTAAAACTCTTTCTTACAGACATACCTATTGTACATTTTAATCGTAAATTCATTCTGAAGATCCACCAGTAAATCTATATACGAGCATATTTTTATTTCCATTGTTCTGGGGAAAATTTTAATGATAGTGTGGCCACCTGCCTACTACAACTCAACGCTGCCAGTCTGATAACTCATAGCAACGAAAAACAAAATAATGATTATTCTATTATTAACGATCTGTTTTTGTTATCATAGTTGCTTGTCCAGATATGCTTTATTTATTATTGTTCAAGATGGTTTATTATACAAATTAAATTACTTTTATTATTATTATATTAAAAGCAGAGTGTAATTATCTGTCTCAAAAGTTGTACTACCATGATTGGTGACCCGGATTTATTACCAACAGCAACCTGCAATATTGCACTAATATGGAGTTTGTATATCAAAATTCTGAGCAACAATAAGTTATCCAGTGTGATGAGATGCAAGTAAGACATTTCACCTGTGATTTCAAGCGTTGTACCGCATTCGAGTGAGTCAACATATTTATGTCATAATTTCAGCGGATGTATGTATCTTTGAGCCGCCAATTTCTCTGATTAAAGTACCAAGAAACTCTGTCGCTATATACATATTGATTATTTTTCTGCGTTGTGCATATTTGATTGATCTAAAATTGTTGATAACAATGCTGCTTCACAATTGGCGCGAGTAGCAGTTAAGTCACCGCCTTTTTGTCGCCGAGACCCATCGTTATGGTTCATTCAACTGGATGCGCAATTTAAATTGAGTGACATTACTGCCGACGAAACTCAATTTTATACATCGATAGCCGCGTTAGAATCAGAAGAACTGAAATCAGCTCGTGAAATAATTTTGAGTCCGCCGGCGACGGATAAATACAAATTTATCCGCCGTATTTTTATTTTTAATTTCTGTTTATGAAGAATCCGAGACAGTAAAAATTAAGCAGCTGTTGCAAGATTTACAGTTGGGTGATGTGAGGCCTTTTCACTTGCTGTCTAAAATGTTAGACTTATCTGCCAGTAACCTAATGGAAAACATTCTTAAAACATTATGGATGAATAGACTCCCATCTAACATGCAAGCCATTTTAGCGGCCAGTAGTGAGCCTCTTAAAAAGCTCCCCGAAATTGCTGATAAAATTCACGAGCTGGCCATTCCAGCGCACATACACGCAGTGCAGGCTCCTAGTTCAGGTATTGTGGCGTTACAGGTTCAAATTGAAGATTTTTCCTAATAGGTCGCTCCGTTAGTAGCCATCCAAGCTGAACCTTTTCAGCGCGACAGCTCCACATCACGTGATCGAAATACATGTCGTAGCCCAATGAGAAACGTTATGAAAGCCCTCCTCCGGGTATTTGATTTTACCACCACAAATTTGAGGCAAACAAATTCGAGGCACACAAGGCAAACAAATGCCGCCTACCGTGTCGTTATAAAGACTAGGGAAAGGAGAAGGGCCGTCGAAGTCGTGAACGACAGCAGCCGGAATTTTGCACGCCTTTTTGTCATCGATAAGAATTCAGGCTTAAGGTTTCTTGTAGACACCGGGGCTGATGTTTCTGTCGTTCCACCACATTTTCAAGAAAAAAAGAGCCTCACCAAGATACAACTTTATGTAGCAAATGGAACTCCTATTCAAACTTTTGGTGAACGCCTAATATCTAATGATTTAGGGTTGCGCCGCAACTTCCAATGGCCATTGATTATTGCTACTGATTCTAGTCCTATTATTGGCGCTGACTTTTTACAAAAATTTTATTTGCTTGTCGATCTTAAGAATCGCCGTTTGATAGACTCCACAACCAACTTAACTTATCCGGGAGTAATTCGCAATAGTCAATATTTGAGCATTAAACTGATTTCGACTAACTCCCCGTGGCATCAACGTCTCAGAGAATTCATTACAATCACGCGCCCAGTTGTGGGTATTTCCCAACCCAAGCACGATGTGCTACATTATATTGAAACTACCGGACCTCCAATTGCCTCTAAACTAAGACGTTTACCTCTAAGCAAGCTTAAAGCCCACAAAGAGGAATTTCAATACATGATGAAACAGGGAATTTGCCGTCCTTCAAAAAGTTCATGTGCTAGTCCGCTCCATCTGGTTTGGAAACGAAATCGTAACTGGCGCCCGTGTGGCGATTACCGCTGGTTAAATGCAGCTACAATTCCTGATTGTTACCCAGTCCCGCACATTCAAAACTGTATGCACGTTTTAGAGTTAAAAGCTATTTTTACAACCCTTGATCTTGAGCGGGCGTATCATTAAGTGCCCATTAGCCCAGCTGATATTCCAAAAACTGCGGTTATTATGCAGTTTGGACTATTTGACTTTCCGGTAATGACTTTTGGCTTATGCTCGAACATCTCAACGCTTCATTAATCAGGTATTAATCGGGCTCGACTTTTCTGTACCTCATTTTGATGACATCTTAATCGTCTCCTCTTTAGAGCAAGAACACTTATCACATTTGAGAACAGTTTTTGAACGTTTTCAAAACTACGGTGTCAGTCTTAATCCTCCCAAATGCGTTTTTGGCCAACCAAGAGTATCCTTTCTTGGTCATGAAATTTCCACTGATGGTGTCGGACCCCTTCCAAATAGAGTCACGGCTGGCTGCGATATGCCCGAACCATCTACAGTGAAGGACTTAAGAAGATATTTTGCTATGCTCAGTTTTTATCCACATTTCTTACCTCATGCAGCGACCATACAAGCGCCTTTAAATTCTTTTTTTGGTTGGAAGCAAGAAAAACGAATCTCGCGAAGCGTTCCAAAAGTTCAAAAATGATTTAATTTTGGCAACAAATTTCCATTATCATTCTACGTTGACGCATCAACAACAGGTATAGGAGCAGTTTTACAACAGAAAGATCAAGAATTATGGAGACCACTTTCATATTTTTCTAAAAACCTCTCACCAGCGCAAACCAGATACAGCACTTACGATCGCGAATTATTAGGAATTTATGAAGCTGTCAAATATTTTCGACATATGCTAGAGGGACGCATTTTCAAAATCTTCACAGATCACAAACCCTTAACCTATGCTTTTCAAGAGCCTTCGGATAAAGCTTCTCCTAGTCAAATGAAGCACCTAGATTTCATAGGGCAATTTTCAACAGATATCCTTTATATTGAGGGTTCGCAGAATATTGTCGCAGATACCTTGTCTCGTGTTGAAGAACTAGCAGTTCCTTCGTCAGTAAACTTTGCTGCCCTTGAGGATGAACAACACCAGGATTCAGAACTATAAACCCTCTTAAAAAGCAAATCTTCCCGCAATCTCAACTTGCAGCCTATGCAGCTGTCACCTGGAAAATCACTTTATTGTGATGTTCAGGATTCAAGATTTCGACCTTACGTTCCCTCCGGGTTTTGCCATGTCATTTACAGCCAGTTACATCGTCTGTCACATCCTGGCATCAAGGCTTCGAGGAAACTGATACAGCAGCGTTCCGTACCGCCTAGCATGCAAAAGGACATAGCCGACTGGACACGTTCGTGCTTGGGGCGCCAAAGATCTAAATTTGTCAAACACACCACCAGCCAACTTAAAAACTTTAATTTGTCCTCATCTCGCTTCAATCACGTGCACCTCGACTTGCTCGAGCCATTGCCGCCTTCTAATGGATATTTCTATATTCTGCTTGCATTGATCGATTTACTTGCTGGCCCGAAGTACATATTTCGACTGATACGGTGGCAAAGGCATTTTACACCGTTTGGTGTAAAATGTTTGGATTTCTCGATTTGGAGTTCCGGAGCAGATTTCTATTGACCAGGGGCGTCAGTTCGAGTCCCAACTCTTCACGTCACTAACTAAATATTTGGGCATTTACAAAGTGAGAACCAGCCGTTACCATTCAAGTTCCAATTGAATTGTCGAGAAATTTCATCGCTCCTTAAAACAATCAATTCGATGCCACACTGCATTACAGTGAACTGATGTGTTACCTAATGTACTTCTATGTCTTCGATCAGCGTTAAAAGAGGATATGAATGCCTCTTTAGTCGAACTGGTATATAGTACTAATCTCCGTTTGCCTGGGGATTTCGTACATTCAATCCATCGACCTGCAACGTAGATCCTGTTACATTCGTGCATCAGCTTAGAAACTGCATATCAAAATTGCAACCAGTTCCTGTCAGCTCTCATTGCAAATAAACTATGTTCGTGCATAAAGAACTTAGAAACTCATATCATGTTTTTCTCAGATGTGATGCTTCAAAGCCTTCTCTTGCACCACAATTTTCAGGGCCACATAAAGTTCTAGCTCGAAACGAAAAAACATTTAAATTTTAGTCAACGAAAAAGAAGTCGTCGTGAGTATCGACCGTCTTAAGCTTGCATTTATCTGGACACCAGAAACCACTGGAGCTAATGCGTCTTCACCATTGCAAATTCCATCTCAAGATCCACATCTCCAACGGACTTCAGTGTAAGCTGTTCCAAGCTTTCGACAGAAACTACGATTTCAGACTTATCGGATGCTACGACAAGAACACATTCGGATCGTCGAGTTCACATCAACCCAAAGTATTTGTAAGGTATAGTTAGCACTAGAGGGGAAGTAGTGTGGCAACTTGCCAACTACAACTCAACGCTGCCAGTCTGGTAACTCATAGCAACAAAAAACAGAATAATGATTATTTTATTATTAACGATCTGTTTTTGTTATCACATTTGTTATCACATGATCTGTTTGTTTGTTTGCTTGTCCAGATTGTTTGTTTGTATGCTTTATTTATTATTGTTCAAGACGGCTTATTAAACAAATTAAATTACCGTAATTTCGGATAGAAAAGCCGCCCTGGCGTATACGCCGCCCACATGATAAGTGACCGCAGAAAAGCATTCCGAAACATGGCACTTAATATTCATTTATTCAGTAATTCCCTGCCATATTTGATGTAATCATCATCGATAACATTTATAACATAAATATAATCAATAATATATAAATAAATAAGAAAGAAACATTTTACCTTAACATTTGCAGAAAATGAACTCTAATTTCTAATAGATATTATTTTTGCGGATTCGTTAAAGTTCGTTTATTACCATATTATGAAAAAGAGTCCGTAAATTAGATAAACAAACATAATTTTAATCAAATTTTAAACTACATTTATTTATACAAAACCTTCAAAATCCAACTCAGCAATATCAGAATTAAATACATTTAACAAATGACCATCAAGGTCAATTTCATCATTCTGTTCTAAATCACTTCTTTCAACATCGCTATCTTCACTCTCATTTTCTTTTTCGATAATTTCCAATTTAATGAAAGCTGATACGATTGTATCAGCTCGGACTGATTGCCATGCTTTATCGACCCATAAGGAAGCCCTGTAATATGAAGCTTTTCTCATTCGTCCGGAATTTGTGAAGGAATGGAGTCCGCTGTGCATTCATTCCTCCCACTGCTTTTGTAGTTCATGTTTGAAAATACTACTGACAGTGAGATCCAGCGGCTGTAAAATTTTTGTAAGCCCACTTGGTATCATTGAAACATCGGTGATAAGTTTTATTTGCTTCGAATCATACCATATCCTCTAAACGGAATCGCACTGAATCAAAACGATGCGTCCTCGGGATTAGAAAAAAGCACCTTTCCTTTTTCGATAAATTTCTCTTAGCCAAAATAACATCACTTCTTCACACATCCATCTTCTTTCGTTGGCGCAAATAATAACTCATTTAGCCAAGTATCCTTTCGGAATTGGTTTTCGTTTGAAACTTATCAAAGAAGTTAACTTCTCTCCATTAGCGGCACAACTCATGAATGGTTTGAATGAACAGTTTTGCTCGGAGGACAGCCAAAAGTAACAGGCACTTCATCCAGATTAGTTGTTGGCCTTCTTTTCAAATTCTGTTCTTTTATTTTCTTATATGTGTACTCCAAAAAAGGTATTTTTTTCCAAGTGTTTACGGGAAGCTTTTGTCCAACTTTCTTCTTTCTTTTCTTTTCGCCATCGACGGAACAGCTGGCCCACTGGGTTAGGTGCTTTTCAGCCTGTTGGATCCCGTCGATGGAATTTAAAGTATATATATATGAAGAGCTTAGTAGTGTGTCCTCCTGCAATTGACCACGCTAAACGAGGAGCATTGAAATAAGGACCAGAACATGGAAAAAAGGTGCATGATGGGGACTGCTGAGACTAAGGGGAACACTTATTATGGGGCATGTTAGGCAGACATTTATACAGTTACGGTACATGTTGGGCATACACTATTATGGTACATGTTAGGCATACAGTTATATTAATGATAGCTATATAATCAGGTGCAGATGCAAAGATGAACAAATACATTGTACATGTTAGGCATACACTATTATGGTACTTGGTAGGCATGCAGTTATATTAAGGAAATGCTATATAATCAGGTACAGATGTAAAGATGAACAAATACATTACAGATTGTGGGATCCGTTAAAAGAGTGCTGGATTAATCATAAAATTAAACATAATTGGGAATAAAACAAGGAAAATAATAATAAGTAAGACATTAAGTAAATTAATATGTGTACAGAGCGGGCTGCTGACGGCACAGTGTCCAAGAAAAGAAGTCACTCCAGGCTGTCAGCAATGCTTTTAGCAACGGTAGTGCAGTCTCTAATGCGGCTGAGCGCATATTTGTTCTTAATTGTGTTCTTAAACCAAGCCGGCATATTGATTGCAGCTGGTCTTTTTAAATGAGAATTCGCTGTGTGAGGGCAATCAAACACATAGTGATCTGGATCACCAGTACTCCCACAAATACATTGGTCACTGTCTCTTAGGCGAAATCTGTGAAGATACGACATATATGGGCCATGCCCTGTCAGATA